>JANHMN010000001.1:236750162-236790787 GCA_030674055.1 Rhabdomys pumilio | reverse complement strand
CTCTCTCTCTCTCTCTCTCTCTCTCTCTCTCTCTCTCTCTCTCTCTCTCTCTCTCTCTCTCAGTTTTGTTTGGATGAATTTGGTTTTCCCAAAGGTCTCTGGGTCTTGGCTGCCCAAGCAGTATCATGTATGGGTGGAGTGGGCTTTAAGTCAAATCAGACATTTGTTAGAGAATCCTACAATTTCTGTGCCACTATTGCCCTAGCATATTTTACAGTTAGGATAGATTGTAGGTGAAAGGTTTTGTGGCTGGGTTGGTGTAAGCATTTCTTTTGGTAGCCTACAGAGTACATTCCTTGTGCAAAGTAGACTAGAACATAGGGATGAAGGTTACAGTAGACAATAACTTGACTTCTCCATCCTCAATGTGGTATGTGTCCTTGGCATTGAACTCCATTTCTGATGGTTGTGACCCACTATGTGGTTGCTAGAAATTGAACTCAGGACCTCTAGAAGAGCAGACAATGCTCCTAGCCACTGAGCAAGCTCTCTCCAGCCCATACTAAGACATTTTATTTTTATTTTTAATTGATTCTTAGTGAATTTCCCTTCATGCACTCCAACCCTACTCATTTTCCCATCCAATAGTATGTACCCTCTGACCTTGTAACCTTTCCCCCCCAAAAAATAAAATAAAATAAAAGACAATAAAAACAAAGGAAAAAACACATTGTTCTGCAAGCTATAGTGTGTCACAGTATGTCACACAATACATCCTACTGTTTATTCATTTTTACTTTAAAATATTCATTGCAATGTGTGACTCATTCGTCTATGTTGAGGCATCAGGCTTCTACTATAATATCAATATTGGATCCTCACAGGGACTCCTCTCAGATATCCTGTTGTTGCTATGTACTATGGAGATCTTGCAGCTTTGGATCGGCAGGACTGGCTCTTTCAGGAGTTTCAGCAGATCATAGATGGGGTAGATGTTGGTGAGGTCTAACTCAAAACCCTGGTTCTAGTCCGTGAAGATAGCTGAGTTGGTCAGCCTGCCATCTCTCCCATGTCTGCACCACCAGGGCAAGCTCTCCAGAGTTGCTCTGACTACTCACACAATGAAAAAGTTGGTAATGTGGAGGTTTATCTCTCTTTCTCTTATGTCCTCAAACTCATTTTCAATCATTCTGACTGGAATAGACACTTTTAATCCCTCTGGCTGGAACACAAACAGGCCTTCACTTAGACACTTTAAATTCAAAACAATGAAGTCTTACTGAGGGACAAAGTGATGAATCAGAAAAAAATTTACAGAATGAGTCAGAGAAAGAATACGTCTTGATGCTATAATGTGCTTACATTCATGAGCTTGGCTTGGCTGTCCTATGAGAAGCCCTACCAGCAGCTGAAGAATACAGATGCAGATACTTACACCTAACCAGTGTACTAAAGTTCAATGGTTCAACCCCAATGGTTGAATTAGGGGAAAGATTTAAGAAGCTGAAGGGGAGGATGGCCATCTAGGAAGACCAGCAGTAGCAACTAACCTGAACCCCAAATAGCTCCCAGAGACCGAGCCACTAACCAGTAGCATAGAAGGGTCTGTCTGAGCCCCTTCCTCCCCAACCCAGTGCATATATATTACAGGTCTGCCTACTCTGTCCTTAGTAGCAGAAGATGAGCTTAATCCCCCAAAGATGTGAAGACCCAGGGATGGGGGAGGCCTGGTTGGGGGCAAGGGAGGGGGTGGAATCACTCTTTCACAGGCAAGGAGGTGGAATGGGATGAGGAACTGTGGGAGGGGTTACCGGGAGGGGAGCAACAACTGGAATGTAAATAAAATAATTTAAAAATGATATTGAAAGTGGGAGTTAAGTTTGCGGCTTCATGGGGAGAGCAAGAATATCAACCAAGCAGGGCTCCCAGGGTCTAAACCACCAGGCTGAAAACACATAGGGAGAAACCTATGGCTCCAGCTGTATATGTAGGCCTTGTGGGGTATAGATGCGAGAGGAGGTCTTTGGTCCAGTGAAGGCTGGACACCCCAGTGTGGGGGAAATCATGGGTGGGAGGGTAGGAGTGGGAGGGTGGGTGGTGACATATTCTCATAGAAACAGGAGGTGGGGGATGGGATAGGAGGTTCCTGGGTGGGGGTAAAGGGGATTACATCTGATATGTAAATAAAATATCCAATAAAAAAAAAAAGAATGGGTTATCCCAGCCTGACCATGTGGCTACACCTGCAGAAATAATATGCCCACTGTCAAAAACAGCACCTCTAAATGTTCTCAACCTCAATCCCATGGGACGTTTTGGTGCCCTGGGATGTTTAAATAAAGTAGTCTTAGCCTGCTGAAAAAAAAAAAAAAAGAAAGAAAGAAACGAAAATTAATATCACTTTGGAAGAACACTAGCTTATATGAGGTCATAGATCTCTTTCTTTTATATTTTTGTATTACTTTATGTATACAGTTGTTTGCCTGCAAGTTTGGCTGTGTACCACTTGCATTTTTGTGCTGACTGAGGTCAGAAGATTTTAGCTCTCATTGAAGTTACAGAGAGTTTTGAGCCACACTGTGAATATTAGGAATTTGGTCCTCTGAAGAGCAGCCAAGCCAGTGCTCTATACTACTGAGCCTTCCCATTAGAGCCTTTGGATTCCATTGTTAAGTCACTTGTTCAAATTAATGTACTAAGTAAGTCACAACAAACATGTGTGCATGTACACATACAGATGGACAAAGCTGGAAATCACTACTTACTGAAAAACACCTATTTAAATTCAAATACTCTGAGAGCTATCAGACCATAGCAACTAGCTGTGGTCCTAGTACCAGAAAGCTATTGTATTCCTTAATGCTAGAGAAAAATGCTAGAAGAAGATTTCCATACTGTAGGGAATACACGGATAATTAAGCAACATAGTTATTACTGAAGCAAACACATTTCATCATTCTGGATAGGTACATTGATCATGATGTTCCTAAGCAAAATTTATCTAGGCTATGACACAAACCCTCTTCATTTCATGGAAAGCCTACAGATAATGGGAACTACAGAAGTAAAGTTTGAACTGGCAAAGGTTGACTCCTATGGGTTAAGGATAGGTGCTGACTTTTAACATAAAACTGCAGGAGAATGTTAAAACCTGCCACAGTTAACTAGAATGAGCTAAGCTTACCAATAAAGATGGCTACACTAAATCATTTTCAACATAAACAAGAAGATCCTTATAATAGAAAGTACTGTGTCATGACCATAGAGAGGTTGGTACCTAATCCTAAAGTGGAATCTGATTGTCTTGATGCTGTTCTGTGATCTAACATTGAAATCAATCATCTATTGGTATTCTTAAATTCCTAAGGCTTTAAAGACTTACATCAAAATTAACCTGCCTCTGCTGCAAGAATGGAGGAAGAGAGATTACATGAAAATACCACTGTATTGTATACCATGGATCATAAGCATATTGTTGAGATCAGTGCTAAAACTGATCTTTAAAAAAGATCACTGTTTATTGAGAATTCATTGATCTTTCAATGACTATGATAGGGTTTTACAATTAGAGAAATGCTGTTTTCTTATTGCCCTACCACCAATTCTGGTGTGATAGATCATGAAGTAACTTTAATTATAAAACTATTAGCCTAAAAAAGTACATTTGATAAGACTTGTACTGTCATAAACAGTGACTTCTATGGTGAATACATTGAAAATAATCTGAAAACTATTTTGTAATTGATTTTCCAACATTTTCATCATTGTCATCTCCATGACTCTGTTATTCCTCTTTCCTTTACAGTTCTTCCTCCCAAATAGCCACTATCTAGCTTTATCTCATATATACAAAAACAATATATATGTATGACATAAAACATATGTTATATATATTAATGCATATATGTACACACATATATACATATGTAATATATATGCATATGTGTATGTAAATATGTATATATATGTATATATGTGCATTATTTGTCTATGTAGATGTATAATGTGGATATGTATAATATGAAGAAAGACAGTCAGTTCTTTCTACAACATCTATTTCCAGGAAAGTACTGTGAATACTGTCAAAATTGCAATCAAATCTTTAGATTATTACATATATGTACTGAATGAAGTAGTGACAGGGTTGGAAAGGACCAACTGTAATTTTTAAAGAAGTTCTACTTTGCAGAATCCTAGCAAACAAAATAAGATGCTCAGTATCAACCTTCAAAAAGATTTTGTCCATGGTACAAACTTCACTTTTGTCTTGTTTCAAAAAATTCTCAAAAAACAATATATAACATAAATGGACTCAAAAACAGATATGAAATAAATAGATCCAGAAAAATCTTTTCAGTATCCTATCATTATTTTAAAAAATATTAGAAAGAAGGAATTGAGTGAACAATTCCCAACATAAAAGGGCTACATACAACAATTGTATAGACATCTATTGTATAGTGAAAAACTAACATTTCCATTAAGATTAATAACAAGGTAGATGTGGCTATCTATGCCATGATTATTCAAACAGTAGTAAGAAAGTCTTAGAAAGTACAATAAAATAAAGGGAAATGAAGGAAATACAACAAGAAAGCAAGTAGCTTATGTTTCTAAAATAAATGTTATGTGTAAATATATTTTTAAATATAAATACATTGTTTTCAATTATATAGCATTACTTGTTAACTGTTCCACAAAAATTCCACATGGTAAAGAATATTCTATATTTGTATTATGACAACAGTATCCATATATAGCAATTGTAAACCTAACTTTTCTTTTAAGTAAAACTAAGAAAATTAACTTTTATTGATATTTAATTAATTTAAATACATATAAGTAGGCAGAGCTTGAATCTATTTAATCGAATGACACTTATTCCTTTTTCTTTTTTTTTTAAACAAACAAAATGTTACTTTATTTGTTTATAAAGTACAAATGTTGAATCCTCTCCTCAGTCACAGTGACAGTACAATTCTGAAAGATGAATTCTTTATAACAGTTTTGGTTATTGTACATTTTTCAGATATGTAGATTTAAAATATAAGGCCAAAACACATGTCTCAATCCTAAATTGCGAATACAAAAGTTGAATAAAATCAGAACACGGAAAATCATGAAAATGTAGGATGACTTTTGTAATTTCAGTTTTGATTTAAAATTTTCCCATGGAACTAAAGTCAATAATGAAATGGCAGTGTATGAAAGTCAGTTTCAAACAGCAAAGATTATAATGGATGAAGGAAAAGCAAGACAGACACTGCCACACATGTGACTGCTCACACTTAAACCAGTGTCCTCTATACTATACTGTTTATGGTCTTCATCTCCCCATGAGATTGTTCATCTGTGGTGAGGATGGCTTTCTGTTAATCTATGCAGCTGTGCCCTACACCAGGAGTAGCATGAACCCACTGCTCCTTGACTGTTTTGTGCATTTTACTAAATTCACGTTGTATCTCAGTTAATGTTTTTTAAAAACTCACCTAAATCACATCACTTCAATGTATTTGAAACAAGCCTAGAATCTCTTTCTGATTTTTCATTGTTTTCCTATTTTATATGTACCATAAACACACAAATGAGAAAAGCTGGCAGCCCCAAGGCAGAAAGGATTTAGGTAAACAATAAGCAATAATTAAGCAAACAATAAGTTTTTCATTATGGAGCCTTCAACCAGCTTTTGTTTATTATCAGGAAGACTTTGAGCTAAAAGAGCCACCTTCAAGGTTATACTTCTTGAATTTATGCTCAAAAATATTAGATCCTAATAAAATTTAAATAAAAGTAATTAATTAATTTATTTATTTATTTATTATGTCTTTTATTTCCTTACTTTTTACATTCCAATCCAGATTTTATTCTCTCTCCCCTGTCCACCCTCTGACTATTCCACATTCCATACCTCCTCCCCACCTTTCCCGTTCTGCCCCTTCCCCCCATCTCCACTAGAATGTCCCCATGCCCTCCCCCACACAACCAGACCTCTAAACTCCCTGGAGCCTCCAGTCTCTTTAGGGTTAGGTGCATCTTCTCTGACTGAACCCAGCAGTCCTATCTTTTCAATTTTCCTAAGTCTAAGAGTAAAACTAACTAAAACATAATTTAAGAAATGATGGATGCACTAACTCAGCAAGTACTTATATTTTATGCCTCCCTTCAGAATTCCTGAACCATATACAGAAGTATCTAATCTTGTAAGCTGAATTAACAAAAATTGTTTTGTTTCGTTTTAGGAATTGAAAAGATCATGAGAGACATAATTGGCTTTGTATATTAACAATCTGTTGCTATAGCTACAAAGTGAGTATTTTTTAACTGGATACAAATATTTACATGTCTTATTATTATTTGATAACCATATTTTCTCCAATATTTGTCAGTTGTAATGACATATTAACTCCTTGTAATTTTATTAACTGCTGTGATTTAGTAGGTTTTAAAAGTTTCTCCATTGAACCACAAAGATTAGAAAACCCATAATTCTTTCAAGGTGTCACCATCTAGACATCTCAATAGTAGCTTTAATGCATCAAATTCCCATTGTCTGATCTTAAAACTAAAGTTTCCAAGTATACATTATAAACTAAAAACCTTCAAGACAGAAATATCTAATGACTCAACCAGGACAGCATGTAATGTTGAAAATCAGGGAAGTTAATACAGGGTAGAGTAATAATTGAGAAATCACATGCCTCAAAGGGAGTCAATCTTTATAAGCAGCACAATGCAATGAAAACACAAAGATTTTTGCATTGACATTTATCCATCTCAGGAGGATATGTTGGTAATTAGAGCACAGATTCCACAGAGTAAGCATCTTTCATATGTTAAGCTGCTTTTTTTTTTTCACTTTTCTTTATCTCTTGAGTGGCTTTTGGTTATATAATCATGTGACTTCCATTTTAGCTGTTTGCCCTTTCAATGACTTATGTGACTGCATTTTCTCTCCTACATACTAGTGTTCTGATTACTTTTTTCTGAAAGTAACTGAGGATTTTCATATTTGAATTTTATTTATAATGTCTTACTATAGACAGACATGGTTTTAAATCTATAATAAATTATTTGTAATTTCTAATTTCAACCTTTGTAAAATGCCCTGTTTATCTTATAACATTTCTATAATGTTGTAAACAGATCATTGGATCATGTTACAGTGACATCTGACATCCCTCCATTTCTCCTCCTTTTCCTCCTCTTCCTCTTCTTCTTCACCATTTTCTTTTGAGATAGCGTTCCACTATATAGCCTAGCTAGTCAGTAATTCACTACGTATACAATATATAGAGCTTGCTTCTAACTCACAAATATCAACCAGCTTCATAATTTCTGGGATTTAGAGTATGTACTACCATGCTGAGCAACCTATCAAAGTTTAAATTTCTAAAATATCTTCTCCAGTTTTATGAGAAAAATGTTTTTATTGATATCATTCCCTATATAACAATGCTATTAGCAGAATAACCAAGGGAAAACTCGCTTCTGACACGAGTTACTTAAAATATTACTGTATATCTTTAAGATGGCTTCAAAAATCTCTTCAGACAACTATTTTTTATGTAATTGGAAAAACATCTTCGGGATGGAGATTTTAAATTGTTTTTGTCCTTGATAGAGGACAGTGACTCAAAGCATTTGACTATGGCTAATTATTTTCTGTGTTTTGTTTTAGGAATTTGAATTTATTAATTAAAAAATATATGATAAGATAAAATGAAAATGATCATATTGAAATTGGACAAGTCAAACCAACAGCAAAGTAAGAGTCCCAAAAGTAGGCACAGAATCAGAGACCCCTTCATTTGCATATTCAGGAGTCTCATAAAAGGACAAACTGAATGCTAGAGGACCTGATGAAGAGCTGTGTTGACTCTGTGATTGTTTCTCCAGTCTCTATGAGTTCATATGAACTTAGGTCTGTTGTCTTAGATGGCCTTGTGCTCCTGATCTCTTCTTTTCCCCTATCTCCCCAACTGTCTCTCCCCTCCTTTTCTTAAGGTTTTCCTGAACTCTGATGAGAGGGATGTGATGGGGACATCTCATTTAGAGTTGTGTTCCAAGATCTCTATCTCCTTGCATAATGTCTGGTGGTGGGTCTTTGTAATTGTTCCTATCAGATGCAGAAGTAGGACTCTCTGATGATGGCACTGATCTACGATATCATTAGGAACCAATTCACTGTTAGTTTTGGTTTGGTTGTTTTTATTTTACTTGGCTTTACAGTAGGCCTTTGGGAGATCCAGACTATGGTTCTTAGTCACCCAAGCAGTGTTAAGTATGCCTTTCATCTGGTGGAGTGGGCCTTAAGTCAAATCAGACATTGATTGGTTACTCACACAAGTTCTTTGCCATCATTGTCTTAGCATAGTTTGGAAGCAGGGCAGATCATAGATCAAAGCTTTGTGGTTGTGTTTGTGTTTACATTTCTTTTTTGGTAGCCTATAGAAGACCTTCCATTTGGTAATAGTGTCCATTACCAAAGACACTAGAACACAGGAGTGAAGGTTCAATGTAGGCATCAACTTGACCTTTCCATTTTCAAAGAGTTGTGTGAATGCTGAACCCAGCAACTGGTCCTTATTGTCAATTTATCTTGGAAATAACCTGGGTTGTGTGGAAATTTCCATGGGATCATTTTGGGCCCCAAATGAGTTGAATGAAACCCAGTCCTGGAATTGAAGCTTCAGTCTGTGACAAGGGAAGGACAGCAAGAGGCTCCATCTCCCTCATTATTTGGAGACTTCATTGGAATAGCCTTTACATATTATAAGAACTTTTTCATGTAATAGATCTCCAAATCACACCTCAAATATTCTTTTATTCTATCTGTTTGTCCCCTTATTCTTTCTCTTAATCCTAAATCCCCTCCCCTTTCTCACCTAATCTATTCATTTTCACCTCCCCATCCCACTACACACACAAACCTAAAATAATGTAAAATATATTAGGGTAACTCTAACCAAGCAAATGAAAAACTTAAATGATAAAATGATTAAATCTTTAAATCTCTGCAGAAAGAAATTGAAAATGATGTTTATTCTTTTTCTAGACCATAGATATTTCTAGTTGTTCTTCAATTCTCCTAGGTAATCATTGTGTTTAGATACCAACAGCATGAAGTTACAAAAGAAAGGACCAATTCACTGTGAGTTATTCTTATGTGTGAAGATTAAAACTTAAAATTACCATAAAAGAAAATTTTTCTTATATATTGTTGTGAAAGCATGGTGATCAAAATATATGATATTTATTTTAAAAATTGATAAGTTGAGAAAAATTAATGAGAAACATGTTGAAACATAATTATATAATATTTAATCATCATGTAGCCTTTGACAATGAAGTAATAGAATCCAGTGGAGAGAGACTGGATTCTTTCACTTCATTGTCAATACATCCATTGTCAATTCCTTTACTTCATTGTCAATAATTGTCTCTTTGATTGTGATGGAATGAGTGAGTATCACACATGAAAGAAAGACTTGTGGCAGAGAGGAAGAAGAAAAGGAGGTAGAGATAGGTGAAGAATGATGAATGGGGGTGATAGAGGGATGTGGGAATATATAATATGGATATATAGTACTTTTTCCCACAGAAAGAATCATATACCTATATGGAGATGCAATACTATAAAATTCCTGGAAGATAGAAACATTGGAGACATTTAAACAAGAGAGTATGAGGATATAAATTTTTAAATGTTTCAACAAAAGGCATGACTTTTTAAGGAAACAAAATGTATTCTAGAATTCACTGTAAAATTAAAATTCTGACAATAAGCTATAAAGTTGAAGACATTTTTTGCAGTGCATATGTCTCATAAAGAATTCATATTTAAATATAAAAAACTCCGGAAATTCAATGATAAGAAAAGAATAATGTGATTGAAAATAGCAAGATATCTGGACAAATCATTAAGTATAGAAAAACATGCAAAAGCACAAAGCCATTGACAGATTGTCAGCATGTTTTAGCATTAGGTAATTGAAATTTTAAGTAAAAAAGACAACACGCTATAAGTCATAGAATGCTTAAATTCCAGATACTGTCTGGCAATGAGAATTTTCATGAGTAGAGTACCAGAATCTCTAAATTATTGTTAGCTTATCTCCATTTTACATCAACATTTTGGTGTTGACTTGGAATATGATCTAGGTATTTTACTTTTGGGATTTTCCAAAATACATCATAAATTTATTTTCTCAATATTTTACACAAATGCTCACAAAAGCTTTGTTCATAATTTCTCAAACTGCAAAGCAACCAAACTGTCCTTAAATAGGCATGACATATTGAGAGACATATCACTCAAATATATATATATATATATATGTATATATATATATATATATATATATATATATATATATATATTATATATATATAAAGAAGAAAAATGCAGATGAACGTTAGTAACTTAAGATTTCAAATCAGAAAAATATTAAAAGAATAAAGTTGTATTTAAAGTAATACAAAAAATAAAAAACATAGCATATAGGTGACATTTACAGCACAATGAACATGAAGAAAATTAAGAAAAGCAAAAGATTCATTGTAAAGATTACTTAAAATGATAATAGCACAGGAGGTATAATCAAGATAATAGAAGTATAGATAAGGATCTCACATCTCCTTCTACTGTTATTAAAAGATAATATGTTTACTATGGGTTACTGTCATTATAAATTGATATCATGAGGGAGGCCTGTGATTCATTAAAAGACACTACCAAAGGTCATAAGAGAAATAACCTGAATAGTTATGAATCTATTAAATAACTTGAAACAATGATTGGTAACTTTCTAAAAAAGAAAACTTTATGCTAAAATGGTTTTAATAGTGGGTTCTGCAAACCAAAGATTTTTTTTATCTTTTTTTTATTGGATATTTTATTTACATTTCAGATGTCATCCCCTTTCCCCATTTCCCCTCCCTAGAAAACCCCTATCCCATGCCCCCCTTTCCTTTTTGCTTTTATACAATTTTTTAAAATGTTAATCAAAGGCTTTATAAGTTTGGTAATGCTCAGTCAGAAGTGTAACCCAATACTCAACCTAGATATATTAATTATCTTTGACTGGTGGAGACACGTGAACTTCTGCCTCCATGTCCCCTCCCCTCTTTCTCTCTCTCATCACCTAGCTTCTCCTGTCCTTCTTCTCCTCCTCTCCTTACTCCTTCTCTTCCTCTCTGTACTCCTCCCACCTTAGCTCCTCCTACATATCACCCTTCCTGTTAAAATAAAATTTTCTTTTAAAATACAATTAGAGCATAATTATGCCGATTTGTACCAGTGAGGTGCAAGTTAGTCCTAATAACCAGTCCATCATTTTGTTGACTAACCAGAACTTCTGTCATCTCTCCTAACTAAAACATTTAGTTCTGACCCTGGATTTCTTTTGGCTTTAGAATGGATGTCAGCTGAAAACCATCCACTCAAATCTTTTCACTCAAAGTAAATAGCCATGATTGGCTATGAGACTATAAGTTTTCAACCCCGTCAGAAATTAAGAATGACTATGTTAACTGAAATTATGGGAAGCACAAAGCATAGCTTCTAAAACTTAGCCAATTTATAAAGACTGTTGAACACCTGGACAGTCCCTATACTTCAGACAGAATTGACTTTACAAACATTTCTGTATTAATGTTCATTTTGATTAGAGACCTGTCTGTTCCTGAAAGCTTCCTGTCTTGGATTCCAAGAAGAAACTGAGCATCTTTGGAGTTACTCCAATTGTGGTGAGACAGCCACTGGGCAAGAATTGCCTCTTCCCACCTACAGACAAATTACTGTCCAGAAAAGGACGCACTTGCAGATTAGTTGACTGATTATATCTGCCTAGACAGAGTAATCAGCCCTTAATAATTCTGCATCACTATGGTCTGTCAGAAGATCCTGGGCCAGAAGGCTGAAGATCAGATGCTCAAACCAAAGATTTAATGAGATGTTATATCAAAGGCTTCATAATGTTCTCTTGAAAACTGAGCAGAAGTAGCATTCTCTACCCTTCACACTAGATAACTTCAGTATACATAAAAGCTAATGCATACTATCATATTGCTACACAGACAAGCTGAAGGCCTATATTTGTCAAAAAACCTTGATGAAAACTGATTCTAATAACATGTCCAAAATAATTATGTCCCCAAAATAAAGTAAGAGTTTAAGAATACAATATTGATTCAAAAAAATTACAAGCTAGCCACAAAAACAGGTTGTAAAAGAATCCTTTGACAAGAAGAAAGAGGTAGGAAAATATTTGACAGATTTTAACAAGCAAATATATTTGAGGCTTAACAAATGAGCATGCAACACTCACATACACATACACACACACACACACACACACACACACACACACACTTATTATTAAACTAGACACAGAGTCCTATTTTCACAACTGAACACTAGTACATAGTGTCTGTCATTTAAAATTCATTTAAATATTAAAAAAATTAGATTTTCCTGTCTTAAAATGGACTCTAGTTGAAGATGTCTTCTCTGCAACAACTATTCACTTAGAATATGGTAAGCAGCTTAAAAACAGTAAATGGAAATAAAATTATATTGTATAGAGACAGAAAAGGAAACAAGAATATTGTTATTTTCAAATAACACTATTGTTTATGTATTAAAGCTTGAGGAATTAACAATTCCTGGCTCATATAGCTAATGCAGCAGTGAGCCAGGAAAAAATACCAATTTTAATAAATGAACTCAATCCGATTGTGGAAGCATTATCAATAGTTGCAAGGATCCAAGCAACGTGGGTTCCAATGCTAAGTAGGAGCGGAATAAAGAGTCCCATTAATATCCACTTACAAGCAAACAAATAATTTTTTTCCAATGGAGTCTGATTAGGTATACCACATTTAACAGTGAGCCTAAAATTAACTATTCTACTTTTTGTTTGTTTCACATTGCTTTGTTTAGGCTTTTTTTCCTCTTACTGGATTTTTACTTGTATAAAAAGGTGTCTGATTTAGTGATTTAATGCATAGTGTGTGTGTGTGTGTGTGTGTGTGTGTGTTTTCTTTCTCTTGATATATTTTTATGGAAAAATGCTTTTTATTCATACAATATATGCTGATTACAGTTTCCCATTCTTCTATTACCCTGAGTTACTTCTTAACTCCACTCACATCTGGATTCATACTCTTCTGTCCTTTATTTGAAAACAAACAAGTAACCAAGGAATAATAATAAAATTACATAAATCAAAATTAAAGAAAACAGAATATGACAAAACAATCAAAGAAGAGCCAAAGAAAAAGCACAGAACACACACACACACTCACACACACCGAGAGAGACAGACAGACAGACAGACAGACAGACAGACAAAACCTTTCATTACTAAGCAATACCAAGAAAGGAAAGCCTAGAATTCATAATGTATATTCAAAGGACCTATAAGGTAAGAAAGAGAAAAAGATTAAAAAGAAAGAGAAGAACAAAATAAAACAAAGCAAAACCAAAAAGGCACTGATAATATGAGAAAAAGAACCTCCAGAGATGCCATTGAATTTGGTTTGTAGTGCCCAGCTATTGCTCAGAAGGGATTTGTTAGTGGCATGCCTTTTAGTGAGAATATTCCAACATCTCTCATTTTCTGCATAACGTCTGACTGTGAAACTGTACTTTTACCATCTTCTTCAGGAGGAAGCATCTCATATGATGGGTCAGCAAGGCACTGATGTATGAGATTGAGAATGGCATTAGAGTGATTTTATTGCCACTTTAAAAAAAATGGAAAAATTGAATTTGCCTTTTTCTGAGGACCCAAGGGAGAAAAACAGAAACCATACTAGAGAATATATGGAAAGTAACACATGTATGAGCATATCTTATTGTTTTGGATCCCAATTTACAGTGAAACTCTATATAAATATGAGCTGTAAAGACAAATATATCTGTCTGCACCAGGTCCTTTTGGGTAGGGAGGACACCTAGCTGGTCTGCTCCTCTGGAGACACCATATCCCAAGCCATACTAGCGGAGCCACTGTACATACTCTGAGCAATTCTATGGGAGTCACTCCACTCAGACCAGTGAATACCTAGCTGGTCTGCTCCTGTGAAGATACCATATCCCAAACCATCCTAGAGGAACCAGTGCATTCAGAGCAGCAGGATTTCAGTGTCTGAGAAGTGAACTGAGTCCCAGGAGTTCTTCCACCCAGGAGCTTAGGATCATGTGATTACAGAGACATCTGGACTCTGAGGAGTTCTGACACAAGCAAGATAACTGGAAAGACAGACTCCAGTCAGACACAGTGAGTGCAAGTAACACTAGAGTTAACCAGATGGCAAAAAGCACATGCAAGAATATAAGCAACAAAAACAAAAGTTACTTGGCATCATCAGAACCCTGTTCTCCCACTATACCAAGTCTTGGACACCCCATCACACTGGAAAAGCAGGATTCAGAATTAAAATCACTTCTCATGATGATGATAGAAGACTCTAGGAAGGACATAAGTAACTCCCTTTAGAAAGTACACAAGAACACAAGGTAAACAGATAAAATCCCTTAAAAAGAAAACATAACAATCCCTTAAAGAATTGCAAGAAAACACAACCAAACAGATGAAAAAATTGAACAAAACCATTAAGGATCTAAAAATGGAAAAAGAAACAATAAAGAAATCACAAAGGGAGACTACTTTGGAGATAGAAAACCTAGGAAAGAGATCAGGAGTCATACATACAAGCATCACCAACAGAATATAAGAGATAGAAGAGAGAATCTCATGTGCAGAAGTTACCTTGAAAAGCATTGACACAACTGTCAAAGAAAATGTAAAATGCAAAGAGCTTCTAAAACAAAATCCAGAAAATCCAGGACACAATGCGAAGACCAAGCCTAAGGATAATAGGTATAGATAAGAGTGAAGATTCCCAAATTAGAGTGCCAGTAAATATCTTCCACAAAATTATAGAAGAAAACTTCCCTGACCTAAAGAATGAGATGCCCATAAACATACAGGAAGCCTACAGAACACCAAATAGACTAGACCAAAAAAGAAATACCTCCTGCCACATAATAATCAAGACATCCAATGCACAAAACATAGAAAAAATACTAAAAGCAGTAAGGAAAAAAGGTCAAGAACATATAAAGGCAGACATATAAGAATCAGACCAGATTTCTCACCAAAAACTATAAAAGCCAGAAGATCCTGGACTGATATCATACAGAACCTAAGAGAACACAAACACCAGTCCAGAATACTATACCCAGCAAATCTCTCAATCACTATAGATGGAGAAACCAAGATATTCCATGACAAAACCAAATTTACACAATATCTTCCCACAAATCCAGCAATTCAAAGGATAATTGATGAAAACTCCAACACAAGGAAGGAAACTACAACCTAGAAAAAGCAAGAAAGTAATCTTCCAACAACCCCAAAAGAAGATAGCTACACAGACATAATTCCACCTTTAATAACAAAATAAATAAATAAATAAATAAATAAATAAATAAATAAACAGGAATCCACAATCATTTTTCCTTAATATCTCTTAACATTAATAGGCTCAATTCTCCAATAAAAAGACATAGACTATCAGACAGAATACACAAACAGGACCCAGAATTTTGCTATATTCAGGAAACACACCTCAGTGGCAAATACAGATAGTACCTCAGAGCAAAAGGATGGAAAACAATTTTCCAAGCAAATGGGCCCAAGAAACAAGCCAGAGTAGCCCGTCTAATATCAAATAAAATCGACTTTCAACCAAAAGTAATCATAAAATATAAAGAAGGACACTTCATACTCATCAAAGAAAAAATCTACCAAGATGAACTCTCAATTATGAACATCTATGCTCCAAATGCAAGGGAAGCCACACTCATAAAAGAAACTTTAATAAAGCTTAAAACATACATTGCACTTCACACAATTATAGTGGGGGATTTCAACACTCCACTCTCAGCAGTGGACAGATCATGGAAACAGAAACTAAACAGAGACACATTGAAATTAACAGAAATTATAAACCAAATGGATTTAACAGATATCTATAGAACATTTCATCCAAAAAAAAAAAAAAAAAAAAAAAAAAAAAGAATATACCTTTTTCTCAGCACCTCCTAGTACCTTCTCCAAAATAGACCATATAATTGGTCACAAAACAATCCTCAACAGATAGAAAAAATATTGATATAATCCATTGCATCCTATCTGATCACCATGGAATAAGGCTGGTTTTTAATAATGACAAAACCAATGAAACACACACATGCATTTTGAAACTGAACAAAGCTCTACTCAATGATGACTTGATCAAGGAAGAAATAAAGAAATTAAAGACTTTTTAGAATTTAATGAAATGGTAACACATCATACCAAAACTTTTGGGACTCCATGAAAGCAGGGCTAATAGGAAAACTCATACTTCTAAGTGGCTACAAAAAGAAACTGAAGAGAGCATACATTAACAACTTGACACCACACCTGAAAGCTCTAGAACAACAACAAAAAAAAAAAAAAAGAAAGAAAGAAAGAAAGAAAGAAAGAAAGAAGGAAAATACACCCAACAGGAATGAACGGCAGGAAATAACAAACTGAGGACTGGAATCAACCAAGTTGAAACAGAAAGAACTATACAAAAAATCAACAAAACCAGAAGCTGGTTCTTTGAGAAAATCAACAAGATGGAAAAACTCTTACCCAGATTAACCAGAGGGAACAAAGACAGTATCCAAATTAATAAAATAAGAACCAAAAGGGAGACATAACAACAGAAACTAAGGAAATTTTTAAAAAATCATCAGATCCTACTACAAAGGTCTATACTCAACAAAATTGGAAAATCTGGATGAAATGGACAATTTTCTATACAGATACCAGGTACCAGAATTAAATCAGGAACAAATAAACCATCTAAAATGTCCTTTAACCCCTAAAGAAATAGCAGCAGTCATTAAAAGCCTCCACAACAAAAAAGACCTAGGACCAGATGGTTTTCATGCAGAATTCTATTAGGCCTTCCAGGAAGACTTAATACCAATTCTCTTCAAAATATTCCATAGAATAGAAACAAAAGGGACACTACCCAATTTGTTCAATGAAGCTACAATTATGCTCATTCCTAAACCTCACAAAGACTCAACAAAGAAAGAGAACTTCAAACCAGTCTCTCTTATGAATATTGATGCAGAAATACTCAATAAAATTCTCGCAAACCAAATTCAGGAACACATCAAAACAATCATCCATCATGATCAAGTAGGCTTTATGCCAGGAATGCAGGGGTGGTTCAATATTCGGAAATCCATAAATGTAATCCACTATATAAACAAACTCAAAGGAAAAAAAAAACCACATGATCATCTCACTAGATGCTGAGAAATCATTTGACAAAATTCAACATCCCTTCATGTTAAAAGTCTTGCAAAGATCAAGAATTCAAGGCCCATACCTAAATATAGTAAAAGCAATATACAGCAAACCAGTAGCCAACATCAAACTAAATGGAGAGAAACTTGAAGCAGTCCCGCTAAGATCAGGAACTGGACAAAGCTGCCCAATCTCTCCCTACCTATTCAACATAGTACTGGAAGTCCTAGTAAGAGCAATTAGACAACAAAAATAAGTCAAAGGGATACAAATAGGAAAGGAAGGAGTCAAAATATCACTATTTGCAGATGATATGATAGTATACTGAAGTGACCCCAAAACTTCCACCAGAGAATTCCTAAACCTGATAAAAAAAAAAAAAAAAAAACCAAAACTTCAGCTAAGTAGTTGGTTATAAAATCAATTCAAACAAATCAGTAGCCTTTCTCTACATGAAAGAGAAAGAAATTACAAAAATGACACCCTTCACAATAGTCACAAATAATATAAAATACCTTGGTGTGAATCTAACCAAGCAAGTGAAAGATCTGTATGACAACAACTTCAAGTATCTGAAGAAAAAAATCAAAGAAGATCTCAGAAGATGAAAAGATCTCCCATGCTCATGGATTGACAGGATTAATATAATAAAAATGGCCACTTTGCCAACAACAATCTACAGATTCAATGCAATCCCCATTAAAATCCCAAATCAATTCTTCACAGAGTTAGAAAGAGAAATTCTCAAATACTTTTAGAGTAACAATAAACCTAAGATAGCAAAAACTATTCTCAACAATAAAAGAACTTCTGGAGGTATCACCATCCCTGAACTCAAACTGTACTACAGAGCAATAGTGATAAAAAAATTGCATGGTATTGGCACAGAGACAGGCAGAAAGATCAATGGAATAGAATTGAAGACCCAGAAATGAACCTACACACTTATGGTCACTTGATCTTTGACAAATGAGCTAAAACTGTCCAGTGGAAAAAGGACAGCATTTTCAACAAATGGTGCTGGTTCAATTGGAGGACAACATGTAGAAGAATGCAAATTGATCCATTCTTATCTTTTTGTACAAAGCTCAAGTGTATGTGGATAAAGGAACACCACATAAAATCAGATACACTGAAACTAATAGAAGAGAAGGTGGGGAAGGACCTTGAATACTTGGGCACAGGGGAATAGTTTCTGAGCAGAACACCAATGACTTATGCTCTGAAATCAAGAATTGACAAATGGGACCTCATAAAATTGCAAAGTTTCTGTAAAGCAAAGAACACTGACAATAGGACAAAATGGCAACCAACAGATTGGGAAAAGATCTTCACCAATCCTACATCTGAAAGAGGGCTAATATCCAATATATATACAAAGAACTCAAGAAATTAGACTCTAGAGAACTAAATAAACTTATTAAAAAATGGGTTCACTGCTAAACAAAGAATTCTCAACTGAGAAAACTTGAATGGCCGAAAAGCACCTAAAGAAATGTTCAGCATCCTTAGTCATCAGGGAAATGCTAATCAAAACAACCTTAAGATTCAACCTCACACCAGTCAGAATGCATAAGATCAAAAACTAAGGTAATAGTATATGCTGGCACGAATGTGGAGAAAGAGGAACACTCCTACATTGTTGTTGGGATTGCAAGATGGTGCAGCCACTTTGTAAATCAGTCTGGTGTTTCCTCAGAAAATTGGACATAACATTAATTGAGGACCCAGCTATACCACTTCTGGGCATATAACCAGAAGATACTCTAACATATAACAAGGACATATGCTCCACTATATTCGTAGCAGCCTTATTTATAATAGCCAGAATCTGGAAAGAACCTAGATGTCCTTCAACATAGTAATGGACACAGAACTTGTGGTACATTTACACAATGGAATATTAGTCAGATGTTAAAAACAATGAATTTGAGAAATTCTTAGGTAAATGGATGGAACTAGAAAATATCTGTAAAAGACCCGAGCTGTCCCACATTGGGCGCCAAACTGTAAAGGCCTGAGCTGTCCCACGCTTGGCGCCAAACTGTAAAGGACCACTCTGGCCCATGTTTGGGGGCCAAACTGTAGTGACCCGCTCTGTTCCGCACGTCCGGGTTTAGCAAGAGAGAGAGTGGGGGAGAAGAAGGGGAAGAGACGCGAAGAATAGAGACAAACCAGAGGATCTGTAGTCAAGACTTGTTTACTGTCTCCACCATACACACACCACTACACCTACTACTACTACACCTGTCATTGACTAGTTCTCCAGCACAGGAGCAAGGATGGCCGCTTCCAATTCCCATGGTGTCCTTCATTGTACCCCACTTACTGGAGCTCAAACCTTTTTTCCAGCACAGGAGCAAGGATAACTGCTTTCAATTCCCACGGTGTCCTTCACTGGGTCTCTCGTTCTTGCTGCCACACGTTGGGCACCAAACTGTAAAGACCTGAGCTTTCCCACCTTAGGAGCCAAACTGTAAAGTACCACTCTGGCCAACGTTTGGGGGCCAAACTATAGCGGCCCACTCTGTTTTGTAAGTCAGGGTCCAGCAAGAGAGAGAGTGGGGGGAAGAAGGGGAAGAGATGTGAAGAATAGAGACAAGCCAGAGGATCTGTAGTAAAGTCTTCTTTACTGTCTCCACCATATACACACCACTACACCTACTACTACTACACCACCCACTACAAGGAAATCCTGGGTATTTATAGGCTTTTGTCACATGCCTTGTAGGTGCATAGATACCACATGCCTTGCAGGTGTGGATATGACGTAAGCCTTACAGGCGTGGACAGCACGTGCGCCGTACAGGCATGTATGGCGTGGATAGCACGTGGATAACATGTGCACCACATGCTTTGTAGGCATGGATACCTCATGCTCCTTGCAGCTGTGGGCACTAAACAGCAAAACAAGATATATGGGATATCAGAGTATGCTTCAGCTGTTGTAGGCTGTTGAAAACCAAGTCTCATGTCAGGGTATATGGCTCAAGATGGCTGTAAAGCTGATAGCTGCTTTCTAGCCGCTTTCTTCTTAAAGTCAGCTCCCAACAAATATCATTCTGAGTAATGTAACCCTATCACAAAAGAACACACATGGCATTCACTCACTAATTATTGGATATTATCCCAGAATCTTGAAATACCCAAGATTCAACTCACAGACCACATGAAGCTCATGAAGAAGGAAGACCAAGTGTGGGTGCTTTGGTCCTTCTTGGAAGGAGTAACAAAATACTCAAGGGAGCAAATATGGAGATAAAGTATGGGACAGAAACTGAAGGAGGGGCCATCTGGAGACCATTCCACCTGGGTATCCATCCCATGTGCAGTCACCAAAGGTAGACACTGATGTGGATGTCAGGAAGTGCATGCTGACAGGGGCCTGATATAGCTGTTTTCTTAGAGGTCTGCCAGAGCTTGACATATTCAGAGGCAGATGTTGAAAGCTAACCATTCATCTGATCAAGGGGTTTCCAGTGGAGAAGTTAGAGTGAAGACTGAAGGAGCTGAAAGAGTTTGCAGCCCCATGAGGAGAGCAACAATACCAACCAACCAGAGCTCCCAGGGTCTAAACAAACAGCCTGGGAGCACTTAGGGAAAGACCCATGGCTCCAGCTGTATATGTAAGGGAGAATGGCCCTGTTGGGTATAGGTGGGAGAGGAGATCCTTGGTTCCATGAAAGCTGGACTTTGTGTGTCTGGGAATTCGAGGGTGGGGAAGTGGGAGTGGGGGGAGTAGGTCGGGGCACATCCTCAATGAAGCAAGAGGAGGAGGGATGGAATAAAGGGTTCCTGGATGGTGGGGGGCAGTGAAAAGGGGAAAGTTGATAACATCTGAATCTTAAGAAAAATGTCCAATAAATAAAATAAAATAAATAAAATGATACCAAAGAAGACCAATATATTCAATACTATGAATACCATTCAATGGGAAGGTAAAAGCAACAAATAAAATATTATTTTATCATAAAAACTCCCAAATTAACAAAAATCTGTTGCATTCTTTTTGGAAGAAAGTTTTGGATCTCTTGGTCATTAGATAATACAGATTTCATATTTTATCAGAAAATCTGATAAGGTGTTATCTCACAATAATCAGAGTATTTTAAGTATGTATAGGAGATAATCAAAACAGTCTCCAATTTTCAACTTGGAACAGTTTGTTCTGGAAAGTAAAATGTTATATATTTACTACAAAATTTAAAATAAACATAGCTAGTCAAAACTATATGATTCAGTTCTTAATAAAAAGATATAAAGAAGCATACAATTGTTTATGAAGAGTAGTTAAAAATGATTTATTATTTCTTCTGAACTGTAGAACATAAATCTCCGTAGTCTTTAATGTGGATTATGACTATCAATTTCTTGCAAAGTGTACATTATGGCACATTGAAGAGTTGTGAATCAATTTTGGTAAGATTGACCCTGGTGTTTGAACCAAGTTATCAAAGTTAACACCCAATGCTTGATACTTTAATACAGACTTTTAGCCTTGTGGTCTTCCTGCATATGGCCAGTATATATTTCTATAGAAAAATAAAACAGATTCTATTTGAGTAGTATTTTATAAGATCTCTGACTCTTACTCATCAAAATTACGAAGTTTATGAAAGAAAAATTTTTTTGAAAAATTTTCATTACTTCTTCATGAAGGGAGATAATGGTTGTTTGAAATACTTTGTCCTGAAAACAGTAAGTAAAAATTCAGGAGATCCCATAAATTGAAGACTTTTGCTAACAATAATGTATAACAATATTGGTTCAAATACTAAGTAAAATTTACCATACTAATACAAACTTTAAATAATATAGAGGATGAATGGGGAATATATAAAAAGTGAACAAGTATTAACAACTCAAAACATTCTCCAATATAGTAATAAAACCAAAACTATCATTACACATATAATTTTTACATATGTTTTTCAAGTATTCTCAAGTATGCATTACACACATTTAATTTTGTTGATTATTTTATTAAATGGCATCCATTGTTGGTCATTGAAAAATTATGAACTCAGATTTAATGTTTTTGACTAATAGGATGGAACTTTTCTAGTGATTGCTATTTGTTTTCTCAAGTCATATAAATAATTCATCTTTATGGAAATGTAATATTAAACTGACAATTAAATGTGTATGATTGATGTCTATCTAAAATTACTCTTGAGTTTTAAATTATGGATTTCACACCTGATGTGTTCCAGTGTGTGTTGATAACAAATGGGAAGCCCTTCTGTACCATGGCCAGCTAAATTATCTCTATTAACTTGATGGTAAATATCTCTTCATGCTGTGTTTGCACAAAACACAGCATACATTACAGATCAGGTGTATGAGAAACACAGTTAATTGGATATTAGTGAGACTGACATGCACATGAAAAACACTTCATTAACTCAGAAGATAATTTGAAGGCAACCTTTGTCTTTTGTGCAAGACATTTGTATGAATTAAAATTTTTCTTTTTTTATTTATCTGGTGTTCAGGACTTTCTACCTTAAATTTAAAATTGCAATAACATGAGGAAATGATTATCTACAAGTCAAGCCACTTTTAAACTTCCCAAACCAGATGTATTTTATTGTATTCACTGCCTTCAATTCAACTGTTTACTAATAAATGTATAATTAGATGATTAATCATTCTAATGCTCAAATATGTAAATTAATTATCAAGTAAGTCAATATCATAAAAGTAGTAGCTCATTAGGAAGCAGATGTATGGTGCACTGTTTATGAGAAGGGCACTGAGAAATGATAGAATAAATAAAAGTTTTAAGGACAAGTAAGACTAGCAAGAAGACTTTTGTGAATATAAGTAACAGAGATGTTTTATCAGAGAACAGTTCATTACTGAAAGGAGTTAGGAAGACTTCCCTTAAAATATATACTCAGGATTAACATGTTATTTAGATGCATTTTGAGGTTTGGGATTTATTCAACCTCTCTATAATTTCCAATGGAGATAAATTACCAATTTTTTCATTCACATTCACTCTTCCTTCCCGGACTCTTAGTAATTAGAAGGAAAGGATTAGAGAATCCATAAACCAACATAGTTGGTGGGAAAGTCCACAGTAGTGAAATATGGACAGCTTTCTGTAAGTTTCAATTCTTTCTTTTTCTTTTTCTTTTTTTATTCTTGCTTTAAAATTTTGTGGCTATCTATACTTACTCTCATCTCCAAATCCACATAGAAAACAGAAAATAAAATTATTTAGTAGACAATATTAGATTCAGTGATATCAGTAAAGTGTGTAAAAGTGTTTCCTGAACTCAAAAAATAAAATTTATAGGACTATAGAGTAGAACTCAGATTTCTAATGAAGTTCTTATGTGAGGAAAAGATTATATATGTTGGAGCTGTTTGGAAATTCTGGTGATCCTTACCAACAAAAACATTTAAAAACTTTTGACCCAAGTTTTCATATCAAATTTATATGTATATTAGATTTAAGCATTATTGCTCTATAAATGGGATTAAGCAATTTATTTTCAAAATTTATGGAGTAATTAACATCTTACCAAAGATGTATTTTTTTCTACCATAAATGCTCAAGAATTTCAGTTTCTTGTATTAGTTGCCTGATTCTACAAATGTATCCCACTGTATACATATAAATAACACATTAATTTCTCAGTAGTTTCTCATGTTACAGAATATGTTATAAAGACATAATACATAAAGCTATCTCTTACATATGCTTCTCTATCATTAATTATTACTTATATATCTCTTGAAATGTATAGAAAATCTATTTTATATAACATAGCCACATTTTGTGAAATATTCACTCAATTTTAAACAAAACTTCATATGATAAACATCTTTATTACTCTGCCTGTGTCCCAGGCAGAGTGGTAGGGACCTAGTGTTAAAGCACTAAAATGCTTTAGTCATCAGGAAAATGCAAATCAAAACAACCCTTATTTTTCAACCCACATCAGTCAGAATGGATAAGATCAAAAATTCAGATGACAGGTGCTAGCAAGGATGTGGAGTAAGAGGAACACTTCTCCATTGTTGGTGGGATGCAAGCTGGTACAACTACTCTGGAAACCAGTCTGGCTGTTCCTCAGAAAACTGGACATACTACTACCTGAAGACACAGCTATACCACTCCTGAGTATATACCCAAAAGATGCTCCGATATATAACAAGGACACATGCTCTACTATGTTCATAGCAGCTTTATTTATGATAGCAGAAGCTGGAAAGAACCCAAATGTCCTTCAACAGAGGAACGGATACAGAAATTATGGTATATTTACACAATGGAGTATTACTCAGCTATTAAAAACAATGAATTCAAGAAATTCTTAGGCAAATGGATGGAGCTAGAAAATACTATCCTGAGTGAGTTAACCCAATCACAAAAGAACACACATGGTATTCACTCACTGATCATTGTATATTGGCCCAAAAGCTAGCAATCTTCAAGATACAACTCACAGACCACACGAAGCTTGTGAAGAAGGAAGACTAAAGTGTGGGTACTTTGGTCCTTCTTAGATGGAGTAACAAAATACTTAAGGGAGCAAATATAGAGAGAAAGTGTGGGACAGAAACTGATAGAGGGTCCGTCCAGATATTGGGTATTCATCCCATGTGCAGTTATCAAAGGTAGACACTGTGGTGAATGCCAGGAAGTGCATGTTTTCAGCAGCATGATATAGTTGTCTCCTTATGTCTGCCAAAGCCTGACATATACAGAGGCAGATGCTCACGGCTAACCATTGAACTGATCATGGGTTCTCAATGGAGGAGTGAGAGAGAAGATGGAAAGAGCTGAAAGGGTTTGTGGCCCCATAGGGAAAGCAACAATACCAACCATCCAGAGCTCCCATGGTCTAAATCACCAGCCTTGGAGCACATAGGGAGGGACCCAAGTCTCCCACTGTATATGTAGGTGAGGATGACAATGTCAGGCATGGAGGAGTAAGGAAATCCTTAGTCCAGTGAAGGCTGGAGGCCCCAGTGTAGGGAAATCATAGGTGTGGAGGTGGGATTGTAAGGGTGGGTGGGGGCATATCCTCATAGAAACAGGAGGAGGAGGGATGGGATAGGTGGTTCCTGATTGGGGGGAAATGGGGAAAGGGGATTACTTCTGAAATGTAAATAAAATATCCATATATATATATATATATATATATATATATATATATATATATATATGCTTTTAACCTTCTCCTTTGTATACTTCTATTTCATTCAGCATTCAGCAGTTTTCTAATGAAACTTTAAATTTCTCAGATTGTACTATATTGTACTCTATTTATGCATCTTATAATTATTTCATTAATATTTTTGTTTATCTTCCCAATAGCATCATCATACCGGTTGGGTAAAACAAATATTTTTGAACATTCAGAACATGAATTTATCATAGTGATAAATATATATATATCAGAATGAATATATCATAGTGATAATATAGAATCCTTCATTTTGCCAATGTACAACTTCTACTGAAACTCATGGGACTGCTTAAGGAAGTAATCTCAATAAAGTATAAAAACAGAAAAATGTTGTTACGCTTACTGAACCAACCATCCAAAGTGTAAAATACTAATATATTTCATTCTTTTAGATCTAATTGTTTCCCCATGGTAAATGTAATATTTACTAAGGCTTGGATGAGGGAAGACATAAAGTCACTCAAATTCTTGGGGGACTATTGGCTTCATTTTAATCTTCAAATATTTTGATGATGTTAAAGAAATGTATAATAGCATACACAAAGCAACTGTGCTTCACACAAAATTTGTTTTTGATATAGGTGATAAAAATCAACCAAAACTCTTTACAACTTTATATAATATAGATTTACTTAGCATGAAATTTGCCTGTGATTTATATTTGTTTCTATTGAGATGAAAGAGAAGACAGTGTCCTTTCTTGATTCTGCTAACAACTCAAATAGGCCTACCACATACATTGAAATGAAGGGGGAGATTAGAGTATATTTTAGTAGAACTATAAAGGTCAGAGTTTACAATAAAATGAGCAAGTATCTGGAGATACTTACAAGTGAAATTTTCTAAAAAGTTCATGCTCATATTGAATCTCCATCAATATAATTTCTGTGCCCTAAGTATGTGCCATCAGCTGTAGAAATATATTGAAACATTTGTTGAGATCAAGGAATTAAACCATTGACTCGGACTCATGAACTAAAGATGCCTTAGAACCTACAGTCATAAGATAAGTAGTAGAAGTTGTATAATTTACAGAAGGGTAGAGATCAAAGACTAGGCAAAATCCAGCAGAAGGGAACTGCAAACTATTCTTACATATATGGTATACTTCATGACAGACTACTGATAAGCAAAAGAAATCCTTGATATTTCTTTGGTCATTTCATATGAATATGCTAGTGTATTTTCAACATACAAATCATATTTGTTATTTACTGTGCTGTGGGGAATGGACTAGATTGCTAGGGAAAAGCTTATCTCGGTCTTGCTGAGTTAATAAATCTTAAACAATAAGTAAATATGTTAAAGACAACATTTTAGTCTGAAACTTACATAGATTAGTTTGTAAACGACAAAAAAAGATCAAATGCTACTATATTACAGTTAGTAAATAGACTGGCCCAAGAGGTTTCTCTTCCTCTACTTCTTTATAGGCCACCACATAGCAGTATGGAAAAACACTTCAGTGGTTCTTTCTCCTGTTGCAAACAACCTGTTCTAAAACATACCCTCCCTTATAATTTATTTTTATTTTTTACATATTTTTTTACATATATTTTATTTTTATAATTTATTACACCAAGTAATCCAAGTAAAGTCACATTTGGGTTGAAAGTTTTTCATTAACAATTCTATGTGATGCAGTAATCACTGGGCAACAGAAGGAAATATGCAGTGCACGTGATCTCAGACCCAAAAGGAACTTTCTCTGAGATGCTATGGAAAAATGCAAATTATGGTGCCATATGCTTAGTTCAATAACAGCTCAAGATTTTACCAAGGGGGAAATTTTTAGTTTTGCTTGAATGAATTCAAAGTCTGTTCCAGGAATTGGTTTTGAAGGTGAATTACATACTTTCTACATACAAAAGGGGAAGGATTTGGACAAAAAGAAACTATTAGTTACAAAGGAAGTTAGAATACACTTCCATTTGACAAGCTGGAGTTATTGAGTGGGTAATATTAAAGGATTAAATGGAAATTTCATGCTTCTGATACTTAGCATTGCAATTGTTTTTAATTAAAGGCTCTAAATGATTACATTTATTACAAAGGAAAACAATTCTCTGACAAACCAATTATTGTACACCTACCTTTTCTCTTTATTTATTATCAACTGACTCAGAAATACTTCGTGCATCATAGCCTCACGAATTTCCATGGCATCTCTACTGTGTGCTAAGAATCTCTCAAGATATTTCCTTGTCCAGGACTTGCCTTTTGCTGCATTTGTCACCTATGTAACAGTTATATGTGCAATCTCTTTTTTAAATTCAGAACAAGCTATAGAATCTTCAGTTTCAATATGCCACTCTTGATTTTCTTTAATTTCTCTTTCCTTAGCTCCCATTTGTTTGACTGACAGCCTTGGGACACCATTTGTTTTCCTTCTCTTTTATCAAATGTGTCCTTGTGGAGTATTCTGTCAAGATTTTAATCTTATTAACATGATTTTGGAGATAAGGCAAATAACAGTGGTTTCAGAAATTACCCATTTTTATTTTTATGTCTACATCTTAACTAGAGGGTCCCCCTCATATACTTAATTATTTATTGCTTAACATTTGTCAAATTAAACAAGATGGAGGTAAGCTTAAGCCTAGCAATCTATTTTATGCTTATATAAAATTCTGAACAGACCCAGAATATAATCATGTAATTGATAATACTAGAAACATATTCCTTATATATTTATAATTTCTCATTAATTAACTGCACTACTTCCTAAAATTAAATTTTTCCTCATGTTGGTGTGTACAGAATACTAATCCATTTATCTTCCTTGAAAGTCAAGTTTTCGATGATAAATATAAGTATGCTAGTATTTGTCCTTGAATTTTTTAATGGCTTCCTAAATGCTTCTTCAATGTTACTATATATCTGCACGGTTTATGAGGTATATGTAAGCTTCCAAAGTAGAACAACTATAACTTGCTGCTTTATTAGTGCAAAATAGTGCATTGAATAAATCCTATTAGCTGTGGAGTTGTAGCTCATACGCTAGCACCAGTTATTTGCATAAGGCATCTCAAAGACCTCCATAGTCCATGACCTCTTTTATCCTGACTTGCAAATGCTATGAATTCTTCCAACATCTCCTCTTCTGGTTATGACCTATCTCATGAATGCAGCAAACATGATGCATTGCTTTGAAATGGAATTAATATTTGACTTACAAATACCCATTTGTCTGACTTCATTCCTGAGTAGTAAAATAATCTCCATAGGGTTGATTTCTGCTATTGTTACAGAATCAGTCACAAAAAGAAGTAGACTAAATCAAACCTTTTCTCAGTGAGGAATATTTTACTCATGATGAATTATGTTTCTTTTGATGCTTGAGATACTTCCTATACCATTTTTAGGCTTGATCATCCTCCCATCATTCTAAGAGCAATCTTACCCTACATCACCCTGGGTATTGCACTTTCAGGTGTTTGTTTTCTATAGAAACTTACCCATATATGGAAGCTTCAGAAAACTAGATTCTCACCTTGCACTGATGTTGTTAATTTACTAATTATAATTACTACTTGATAGAGTAACCTACCATCTTATTCTCCTGACAATATGACAGACAGTCTAAAGTGAGAGAATAATAGTTAGATAAAGGTTATATGAAAAAAGTCTCAAGAACAGGGTTTAGAGAGGTGGCTCAGCAAATAAGGGTATCGGCTGATCTTACACTGGATCTGGGTCTAAGTCTTAACACCCACAAGTTAGTACAGAATTGTTAATAATTCCAGTCCCAAGGTATGTGATACCTCTATGAACAATTCATGTACCTGTTGCACAGACATGCATACAGACTGAACACCAATATACATAAAACTAAGTTAATTAATAAACTGAAACCTAGCATTATAAAACTTTACTGGAAGCATCATATGTATGGAGGCCATAAGTTCAGGAAAAGAACAAATTTAGTGCTAATATTTTTATAATTTGATATAATGTTAAACTGTTTTATAAATACTATCCCCATGTCTGCATATATTTGCTACATTTTCCAATAATAAGCAAAAATACTATTTTAAAAGATTTGTTTCTCATTACCCTAGACGTTTGTTTTACTTCATATGTGATTGTGTGTCCATAGCCTTAAGGATAGATTTACTAATTTCACAGTAGTAGAGTATACAAGTATTTTGCTTATCCTCCTGTCTATGGTATAGATACATTACACCATATTGCTATACAGTCACCAAAATGAATAGTAACCTGACATCTGTGACAACACAGTGGAACTCTAAATCAATCATACAAAGGAATAAAAGTAGCTCATTATGTCACTAACATATGGAATCCAAACATGGCAATTTCAGAAAAAGTAAGAGTGGAGTTGTAAGAGGGGAAAGACAATTCGCCATGGTTACTATGTTATAGTTAGATAAAAGCAGAAAGTTCTGATACACAGCTTTCATTGTGAGGTAGATCAATACACAGTAAAGTACCATGTCTATTAATTATGAAAATATACATTACAATAAAAGATTCTGAATATTTTAATCAAGATATGATTTAATCTGGTTTAGAAATTACACAATAAAACATGTGTCAAATCACGACACTATTCCAATCAATGGCTGTGATCTTAATGTTTTATATATTAGTTGAAATACATTTAATTTTAAAGGTACTTACAAATCTTTTTTTTGGTTCTTCAAGACAGGGTTTTTCTGTGTAGCCTGAGTTGTCCTGGAACTCACTCTGTAGACCAGGCTGGCCTTGAACTCAGAAATCCACCTGCCTCTGCCTCCCAAGTGCTGGGATTAAAGGCGTGCGCCACCACTGCCCAGTGGTATTTACAAATCTTAAGGATAGAATTTGTTATACCTTAAATCTCTATGAATTTAAGTCCATCCTTATTAAGGACTGAAGATAAATTAATAGTTTCCTTAAAGTTTACATTAAATTTAATTGTATGCTGAGTTGGTTATCTACTTTAAAAAGTCTTGGCTATTATTTTACTGTCAATTTCAATAATATTATTGCTAATTTTTCTAAGCATCCTTGAATATTTATTTATTTATTCATATTTTGTATTGCTTCAATATCTTTTTTTTCCACATGAGTGTACATTTCAGCCATCTAAGGTCTCAATAGCACAGACATAGAAAACAGTGTGAACTCTTTCCTACAAAACTTCAGACAAGTCTTATTCAGCCATGTGATAGGTATCTTCAGAATCCAGGGTATTTTTATCATGATGGCAATTACAACATGGCCTCTCTTGGTATCAGTTTGAGAGGTCCAAAAACTTTGCAAATACAACTTTTCAATTTCCCGGGAAGCAAATTGGGCTTCACAGAGGAAGTCACTGACAATGGATCTTTAGTCAATAATGACCTTGAACAAGGACAGATAGCTATATAGGTGAGACAGTCCTCTGGTCACCTGGCCGGAGGAAATAACATGGCAAGAGCTGGTCTCTGAAATTCTTCCCGTTCTCATGATGAAACTAACATAGCAAGCAATCAAAAGTGCACTAATATCATTTCTTAACTCAACATCAATTACATTAAAGGATACCTAATCTTTCTGAAAAATTCTCCTAGCCCTGAATAAAAGGGTCCTGCAAGACCCTCAGGTCCTCACCATTTTGATAAATGATTAACACCAAACACTGGTAATTTTTGAAGAATAAATACTCTTTGTCTTTGAATACTATTTGAGTCTGGGGTCTTCCTTCAGTGATTCTTGGACCCTAACAACTTCTTGAATGCAGTAAATTGCCTCTTTCAGGAAAACACAATGGATATACAGTAAATGTCATAATGAGAACACTGAGAACTAGAACATTAGACCACCATAAACACACTTATACTTAGACAATGTATTGTGACAACCCAAGGAATTAAACACATGGAGAGAATATGATTTCTTCTGTGCTAGCTTAAAAGCTGTTATCCTAAAATAAAAAAAAAAAAAAGTTTAATTAATTCAAGAAATTAGTGAGGTTTACCCAAATATCAGCAAGAGGTCAGCAAAAGGTGACAGAAGCACTATAGTTAGCTCTCTTCTTAAAAAGTGGTGGGGTCTAAAATTTAGCTGATGCTTCAGAAAAGTGCAGATATAATTCAAACAGTAAGGAAATAAACTTTATAGAGAATAACTTCTTTCTGTCTTTCATTCTTCTACTTACTTCTGCATTATGGATCCCCGGTTGTCATGTTTAAAGTATGTCTTACAGATTGGCCTCATCCTGCTGTGTGGAGTCCAATTGATAGTATCCTTAATTACAAGCTATATGAGACAGATTGGACAGATTTGGCTGCAGCATGTCAGCCAAATTAATCAGAGTAGCTAATGGAGCAGTGAGCACACAAGAGAATTAAAAAAAAAATACAGACAGAAGGACCAGAAAGTGTGAGTAGAAATAGTCTCCATATGTAGCTCCTGTTTCTACACATCTTTTGAGCAGTAGTATTGCCTACCTTTTATGCTGGGCTCTCTTTAAAAGAATGATCATATTATACATAGCATTCTGAGACAAAAAAAAAATTCATCCATGGAAAAAAGGATAGGCTTGTGTACAGTTTGTGAAAATGCTGTAAGTGTCCTCTTCAAGGGTCCAGGGGGTGTGCTTATTGCCAGTGGAAAAAAAGTATAGGATTTTAAAGTTCTTCAGTTGTGTCTAGTACTATTCACCAGTTCCTATTTAAGTGCTACTTGTAAGTTTTCATGTCATCTATAGAAATTAGGAATCAGGTTCTTAGACAAAAAAAGATGATTTATTTTTTTTTTTTTTTAGCCATTGGAAACAAGATAGATAGATAGATAGATAGATAGATAGATAGATAGATAGATAGATAGATTATATATATGGCATCTGTTTCTCCTGAAAACATCAACAAATTTATAAAAGGCTAATGCTCTATATGCATGTAGAAAACAATAGACATATCCTTCTTTTTTTTTATACTGATTCAAATATAAAATTCACAAACATATCTTAGTCTAAAAGCTTATTCTACTTACTGTTTTTCTTTTTGCTACTATTTTTAATGTCAAAACTCTACCTCTAAATACTACTGAGTTTACAGCATATTTAATCTTTTACAGGCTCTTTATACTCAGTTTCGTATACTCATTTTTAGTACTTTTATATTCTTCTCTTACATATTGCATCCTGATCTGAGTTTCCTCTCACTCCTCTCCCCCTGTTCCCCTGTCTTACCCCTGCCCCCCCCCATCTCTCCTCTGTCCTTATATCCATTTTCTTTCTTTCCTTCAGAGAGGAACAGGCCTTCCAGAGATACCAATCAAAGAGGATATAACAAGGTGCAATATGATCACATTATCATATCAAGGCTAGACAAGGCTACCCACTTGGAGAAAAAAATAGGCAAAAGAGAATAGGACAGTCCCTGCTCCCACTGTAAGGATTTCTTCAAAAACACCAAGCCATTCAAACATATTTATGCAGAAGACCTAGGTCTAACCCCTACAGGCTGCCTGATCTCTGAAAGGCTCCCCTGAGCCCAGCTCAGTTGACTCTGTGGGCCCTGTCCTCATGATATGTTCCTAACTCCTCTGGTTCCTCTAATCAATATGATGATTTCTAAACCCCAGTTGGTCACTATATTCTGATTTCCTGTCCTCCCAACACTCCTTTTTTTAACTTAGATCATAACACTTCACTCCACTATCACCTACTCACGCCTTTACTCAGATGTGTGTCATAGTTCTCTCCTTGCTATTCTACAGCAGCATAAACATATAATGATGTTCTTGAATATAAAATGGTTCTCTCATTCCCAGGATTTGTCATGTGATTATAATATATTTGTTAGCAAGGGTTTGTTTATTCTCCTGAAAGGCTTGTTCTATTCATCATCTAGATAGGTTATTATAGCCTTAGCAGACTCAATTGATGAACAAACATTTCCGGTTTGGAAAAACACCAGTTCCACAATGCTCAAGTACATAACATTTTTCTTTTGTTTACTTAATTATGTTTATAATTAATATTTTAATCATTGACCTCCACATTAATTCTCTCACCTAATTACAAAATAGGCAGTATAACAGTAAGCTCTTTATACAAACACCATGGTTCATCTATGAAGATTGGTATATTACTAGACTGGGTTTTATCCCTTTATTTTCAATCTCTAAAAAATTTCTCTGGTGAAGACTTAAAAACAGCAGATAAGAATCGTATATATTTTCAGATTGGGTTATTAAAGAGTTCTATGAAACAATGAATCTGATTTGTTCATATTTTATTCTTACTGGTATCTATAGAAGAAGAGCAAATCTGCACAGAAAGACACCAGCATTTCAAACATAAATAACATAAAGAACAAGGTAAAAAACTGTCTTGGAAACTGAAAGAAAAGGGACACTTTTTACAGGAGTCATCTAATACAAACTGTATTTTTCTCTTCTAACGTACAGAACTGAAACCTGAATTTTAGCTGTTTATTATGGCACACTAAGCAAGCCTGTTTTATAAATATGTCGTCTGAATTGAAATATCCTGCTTGGGGAGAAGAGGGACTCAGAAGTAAGAAGCTTTACAAGGCTCAGAACTTTTATGAAGGTACAGTATTCCCAAGGCTCCTCCTGAAACCTACATAAAAGGAAGCAATAGCAGAGAAGAGACTGTCTGAACAGGGAACAAGGGGCTCCAGTGACGCAGATTTCTCCAGAAGCCAATCTTTCTGCATAAGTTTCTCTCTAGTATAGCTTTAATTGACTCACCTATCCTCATGTCAGCAACCATCATCTCTATTTTGGACAGTAACCATAGTGAAGTCATGATTCATCTTTAAGCTTGAATAGAATTGTTTCCTTGTTCTCTCATTAATGCCTTTTTGGTGTGAGTAAATAGTTAGTCACATCTCTCCAGGCAATCTTCCAAGAAAACTTGTAACCTAACAGGAAACAAGAGAATGGCACAAGTGTTGAGGAAGAGCAGTCACATGGCCAGTACAATATGTACACACAAAACTAAGACTGGTCCATGAGCTGATAGAGCATTTGTGGGGAAAACACCAACATGGCTACCTTGTCCTATGGGATACATGATGACAAGCTTCATGGTGTTTATGATGTTTGTAAGTTTCCTGGAATGGTTGATAGGTTGTACAACCAGGGCTGACCCTCGTAACAGTGGAAGATTCTTGGTAGGAATTCCTGTGTGTCTGTCTCCTTCAAGGCAGTATACGATTTCAAGCTTCCTGGTTGACAAGAATTTACCAAAGTAGTGCATTCAGGTATGCCCCCATATTACTGATACATTAGAAAATATATTATAATTCATCAAACTGTTATGCATAATATTGAGTAATAAACAGTGTGTATCATCAGTTTTATGGCTTTTAGGGGGAAGGACTATCTATCTTGCCTAAAACATCTTTGCCTGTAAACGTAAAGATTTATAATGGAAAAGGTATATGCCAATTTTATCCTAATCATTAACCTATAATTTAGCATTAAATGTAGGTACAGAAAGGAGGAGATGGGACAATTCACATGCTGTTTATTGCAGTTAATAGGATGCAAAGGTTTGAGTTTAAGTATTAGATCATTTCTAAAAAGGCTTTCTTGAGAACCAAAATCTTGGTATCAAGGGAAGAATCAGATAGTGAGGATACAGAAAATATGGTTAAAGTAATAGACAACTCTCAGACCCAGTCTTTAATACAGATAACGGGGAAATCCATAATTTAGTATGAAAATATTGGCCTTTGTAATGGTTCAAAACAAGAAAATATGACAGCCAGGGATACTTTCCTTCTGGGCTGAATGAGTTAAAAGTAACTTGTAATTAAGCAACGAAGTACCCAATCATAGCTTGTGTGGACATTGGGTATGGGGATATGTAGTATGAATCTGGGTGCTGTGGAAATAGAGACTTGCTAATATAACTACTAATGTCTCTTGAGATTTAAAAAAAACTATAGAACTGAAGCAATAGGCTTGGGGTATGTCTCTGGTGGACTATTTTATTCAAGGCAATTAAAATACTTAACTATTCCTTTGCTGAGGTGCTCACAAATATGAGGACCTAAATAAAAAGGTGAAAATGAGCATTGTTAAAAAGAAATGGACTGAGGAGACAATGTTTAAGTCCCACTTCACTGGGTTTGCTATGAATATATTAGCAGAAGCGAAGAAGTAGATAAACTCATTGAGGATCTCTGGACTGGTGGTGCACTTTGGGGACTTCCATGGTGTGTCATTCTGGTAGAAATGGCTATAGAACGTAAGAATTATTTACACTAGTATATGAACTAGGTAGATAGAGAACAACTAGCAAGTCAACTAGGAAGGTGAAATAAAGCATACCTAGGGATCTCTTCAGCTCACTAACATCCAAGATTTGTATAGAGCTGGAGTTTGGTGGGAGCAAAATTGAAAGCTAAATGTTATGTTAATGGATCTTCTATCTAGCTATAAAGTCTGAGCAACAGTTCTCAGAAGACGTAGATGATGTTTTAGAAAGTATAGATTGTTACCCACATAGCTCATTTTGGAAAGCACGAATAAAATATACGTGCAGGTCAAAAGTAGTAAGCTTGCCTAAGATGTGGACAGTTATTCCAGAAAGGATAAAAATGTATGGTGTATATTTAACACTTACAAGAGAGAACACTGTGAGTGAAGACACTGTGTCCTTTCAGTAGCCAGGTGTGTGCTTGACACACAGGCAAGGACTACTGTACTGGCTAGAAACCTGTTGGAATGTGAAATCTGGCTCCAGAGGTAGGCTTATTAGGGTATAAAATCGCTGTCTCAGTTTGGGTTTAATTGTAGTGATGAGACATCATGACTATAGTAACTCTTATAAAAGAAAACATTTAATTAGGCTGCTTTAGAGTTTCGAAGGTTTTGTCCATTATACCAATGAGGGGAAATATGATATCCTGCTAGCTGACAAGGCACTGGAGAAGGAGCTGAGAGACCTACATCTTGATCTACATCTTGATGTTTGTCTTCCTATAACTTGGAGCCACTAAGCCTGGGCTTGAGCTTCTGAAACATCAAAGCCTACCAACCAATGACATACTTCATCCAACAAAGTGGTACGTACTCCAACAAGACCACACCTCCTAATAGTGTCATTCCCAATGGACCTATGAAGACCATTTTTATTCAAGCCATCACAGGAGCTACCTTCTCACTGGGCTTTAAGCCAAATCAAATAATCCAAAGTGGATGGACAGAGACCATCGCAGGTAGACAGGTAGCCACACAGCACGAGTGGTAGCCCAGGTTAACGGGATAGAAAAATCACACTTAGTAAATATAATTCAAAAGGCTAGATGTGATAATGCCCCACCACATACTGAATATTACTCTTTTAACAAAACAATTGATATAAGTGACGACATTATCCCCTGATTACTTAATCTTACTAAAATGCATTTTTATATACTCTTATATATCTAAGATTAATTAACAGTTTCTTGGAGCATTTAAGAACACTAACAACAGCACTTAAAGGGTTTAAATGAAGGAACCCTGTGTGAATTGGAAATAGAACTCTCCAAATATATAGGGTTGTTTGATAGAAATCTCAGGACCAGTGTCAGCTTAGTTCTCAAAGAATTGTTGGCCAGGAAGGTCCACTGTATCCTGCTAAGGACAAGCCCATGTGAAAACAACCACTACTTCTAGTTGGAAGCCAGATCTACATAGTTATACATGAGTGTTGAATATACCATATACTGTCTACTCTGGGGATACTGAAATGTTTTGGTAATCTTTCCATAATGGTTTGTTTTCAAAGTATCAAAGGATGCCACATTGGCTATACTTGCATATGATATATGTTGTCACCAATATTTTAGGGAAGATAGGCCTAGTAAAATTGTGATACTAATATTTTTAGTGCAGTCAACTACTTGGAGATAGCACTTAAGGTCTAGTGTGTCAGTCTGTGATTGTTATTAGTATTATAAGACAAAAACTTATATCTGATTAGCATCTAGGATCAACAACTGAATTTTTTTTCTTAAAGGGAGAGGAGGAGTGTCTCCAATTAATTGCTAAACAATAGTGTCTACGCCCATAGATCTCTGATACTGCCAGCCTGTAAGCTGTGTCATAGAAGTGACTGTGTTTATTTCACAGTGGGTAAGTTACTGCAGAGATTCATAACTGGTCAGGCTGCTTACAGTAAGTGATTGTTGCTATGGTCTGTAGCCCGGTGCTCAGAAAGCACATAAAAATGCAAGATCCATCAGACCCCTCATCTCATATAAAGTATGAGCAGTAACAGTTGTTATGAGAATGGACTCTCCAGTTATCAGCAAGTTCTGAAGGGCTTATACAATATTCCAGTGCCTCAGCTTTCTTTAGTGGTTACCATTCTAGGAGAGAGGTGGCTTCTTTTTTAACACAGATAACTTTGAATTATTTGTCCTTTTGTAAATGACTGCTCATCCACATAAGCTCAATAAAATTACTTGCATACTAATCTATAATTACATATAATATGTTCTTCTTTCTGTCATATACTCCCTGGATTAAAAAATATGCTCAATTCTCCCAAGTAAAAGTTTGATAATATAGTCTTAAAAACCAACATAACCATTATGTTACAATGTAATATATACTAAATTGATATTCACTAAACAGCACCCCAAAATCATAAAAAAACTAATATCCAATGTACATAGCTAAGCTAAAAAGTAGCACCTCACTCTTCTGAATATAAAAGCAGCTCTTATCAGTCAAAAAAAAACTGGTACAGAGAAAGCTTTGCACAAAAGATACACACATATACACAAAATAGGAAGATGAATGATGTACGTAGTATTGTTGACAATAACAAAGATGAGGTCTATGAGATAGCACAGTTCTTGATAAATGATGGTAATGTTTGTCCATAGGGAGTTTTGCATGATGAAGTGTACAGACAGCTATATCAGAATATTTACTTTACCTAAGGGATTTTATAAAATACATATAAATATTGTCAGAAAACAACTGTGTCGAGCAAAGTTGAACAGAATACTTAGGAAGACACCTACTTTAGATATATAGTACTAAATGTAATATTTATAGGTTTCTATTTCCTTCATTTTTAGGAATGCAGTGTGTACTAGGTTAGCAAATAAGTCTAGGACCCACTTTCACTTAAGATTCCTTCTCTATTTTTGTGTTTCAAATTCTCTAGTATCCTGTGTCATTGCTAAAATTAACTGAGAGTATTCTTTGTTTATTCTTTGTTCTTCTTTGTTGTTTCTGTGATAAAAACTCAAAACAAACCTTTTTAAAGAAAGTAACCCTTCTTTTGAATCATAGTTTTGATTTTTTCAGTCTCTGGTCCTGACTGTATCATTTGTTTGTTTTATTTTGTTTTCTGACCATGACAAAGTAGAAATATTAAGAAATCAGTCATTTTAGAGAAAAACTTCTGCTCTTTGGCTTCTGGAAAGCAGAAACAATGTGTAAGTGGCCTTTCCTAATTCCACCATTTTCTTCATTCTTAGATCCCAAGCTATGAAATTATACTTTTAGTTAGTCTACCCTTTACATGCCTCCATAGACACAACATACAATTTTCTATCTCTTAAGTAACTCTCTGCCCACATACATGCATTGCCAGTCAACAGTAATAAAAATATCACCCTGAGACATCAGGTTTTGAGATAGAAAAGAACTTTCTTTGAGATCTTGAGAATGCATTTGTCTGCCTTTTCTTCTGTAAACAATAGCATCCGTCTAAGATACGCAATTCAAAATTGCCAGATTGCCCAATAGAAATTTATTCCAGACATTTTGATCTATGAGTCACTCTGCCAACATGGTTCACACCTAATTAATCTAAACATGGTCAGCCTATTGGAATACAGCTTATATTACTTCATATGAGAAAAAATTACTCATTACCTCATATGGTTTTAAATGCAAATTGCTCTCAAAGAGTAAACTGTCTTCTAGGTTTTGATAAGCAATTTATCATTTTCATTAGGATATTTTGCTTGAGAGAGAAATTTTAAAAAAGATATTTGAGACAATGAAGTGGAAAACACACAAACATTAATATAATTGAGAAAGGCTGTACTTTTTATGTTCAGCAGATCTTCTTGAGTATATGCAGGGAAGTACACTTGACGCAACACATTAGAAAGAAAATAAATCAACACAAGCTCTAGGTAGAAAATACAAGATAACAAAAAGCAGACACAGTCAGAATTTAAAATGTGTATTTGATTAGATACTAAAACAATATTGTGATGCAAATGTAATGGTGTTATAATAAAACTCCAAGCTTATATCACTCAATATTTAGCAAACTACAAAAAAAGTATTTTTTATCTATGTGTTATTGGTGAAATAACTTATGCTGTTTTTCTATTTTCATTTCAATCCCAAAGAGCAACTCACTGCTCTTAGGTATTTCAATACTTGTCTATAATTCACCAGATGTCAAAAGTTAAAACCTGTAACTTTTTCTAACTAAGATATTGGCAATAATTTCTTAACAATAAATACTGTCTTTCACAACCCTTGTTCCAGGACTCTATTTCTCAAATATCTTGGTTTCAGAAAATCCTTATGCTTTTAACTTTTTAAAGTTATTAAACACTATTTTCTTAAATAGTATATGTATATATTAATCTAATTATAATTGTAACTAATATATAATACTTAGTCCTACAATAGAATAAACAAATATTAATATATTTTAAATATTTATTGAAATAAATAATATAATCAAATTTATTTTAAAGCAAATATTTTATCTTAAAAGAGAAGTATCTTCATTTTCACCTCAACTTTGAAAAGGTGTTATGAGTATTTTTTTGCCAATCCCTTCAATATGCGGTAAAATTTACTGTACTGTTAGATCTAAAATTTAATTCTACATTTAGGATGTTGCTCCATGCTGTTTAGACAGTAGTGAGATTTTCCCCATCCATATAGGCATGCCATCAGGTGAAAGCATTGTTCAGGTCTTATTTATGAGGCCTGTTGTTAACATTTTATAGATAGAACTCCCTCTCATATGTAGATGACAGTATGTGTGTCACACATCCTTGTCATCTGGCTCTTAAACATTTCTGACTCTGTTACATAATGTGTCCTTAGCCTCAGGTGTAGTCATTATGATATATATATATATATATATATATATATATATATATATATA
>JANHMN010000001.1:236710459-236750152 GCA_030674055.1 Rhabdomys pumilio | reverse complement strand
ATATATATATATATATATATATATATATATATATATATATACATATATATTGTTGTTCTCTGTATTTTGATCAGTTGTAAATGTCTGTGATAGTCTCTGCTGCAAAAATAATCTTTTCTGTTTTAAATGAAGAGTGAGATCCACACTTACCTTGATATAAGTATAGTTCTTAGAATGTATATTGAAAGTGTACTGGTTTAGGAATGTGTCAAATATTTCTGTAGTATTCATGACCTCATTAGTTATGGGTAGTTATCTGGATTTGGAGTACCAGTTATGAATTTCCCTGTATTGTGTGGGCCTTAAGTCCACTTAAATAACTATTGCTTAACCCTGATATATAAGTACCACTACTTTCCAGGCTGGTCATTGTCTTGATTCATAGGCTTTGGAACTAGGTAGGACTTTTGTTTTTCTCCCTCAGCATCTTCCATTAGCAACTTCAGATGTTATAAGAGAAATACGAACAGTGAATTCCTTAAAGCCCTGTTTCCAAAGTATGTGGTATTTTCAGCAATAGGGTCTTTTCTAGCAAGTTCTGCTAGATAACCATAAAAAAGGACAGTAGCCTACATTGTTTGGATTTGCTCTGATTTCTATGTCCAATGACCTGAATGGAAAATTTTCATGTATAGTACTTCAGTAAGATAATGTATTGCTCTTATGGGAAACATTATCATTATTAATACTGTTTCTTTGTTTATTTATATATGCATAAACATTATAGACCTTTCTACTCAGATAGGAAGGGGTCCTAAGACTCAAGCCCAGGAACCATACAGCCGAAATGAGAAAGTATCCCAATGGAAGGTCATCTTGAAACATGAGGGCCCAGGGACCACACAGTTCTGAGGTGGGACAGTGTTCAGGAGGTCAGGAACGACATAACTCTGAGATGAAGCCTCCTCTGCATAAACATTACAGTTCCCAGGGAAGGGTTTTCTAACTGAGGAGCTCAGTAGCCTGAGCCCTACTCCTTTTCTTTGCTTCTTCCAGTCTTCTCTTCATTGCTTTTCAGTTTCTTCTGATGAGAGAGTCACAACAGGCAACAAATCTCATGAAAGTTATTTATTGGAAATCCAGGGATGGCTGTCCTCTGCTCCTATGAACAAACAGAAGGGAATTGGATAAAGAGCAGAGCTTATATAGTATTTCTTAGGGGGAAGGATTGGGGGGAGGGAGTGGCTTTCTAGTGAAGAGATATCCAGGGTGAGGCTTGGTGGGATTTCAAGTCTTGAGTTTGTAGGAGTTCAGGGATTCTTGGTGTTTCCTATTTAGGGATGTTTCTGACTTTTGTTCAGACTTTTCACCTAAATTTAGCATAATCTGGAGATGGTCTTGCTGAGGGGCTGGAGATAATCTTTGTGGCAGTAACAAAGGCTGGAAACTCTTTATGACAGTTTAAAAGGTCTGAGGAAGGGACCTGCCTGCTGGGGCTCCTCAGGCAGGGCCTGGCCAGGTCCTGCCCTGAGTGTTTACAAAGATTATAAAGTATACAAAGTTTACAAAAGGAATCCTAAACAGGAAAGCCTTTCGGCCACTTCAGTAGTGTGAATATCTAATAATACACTCCACAGTGTTTTGTAAGATCTTCTTGCTGAATATAAAACTTCATTATACATGAGGAAATCAAGCTGGTACCCAACGTGAATTTTCATCTGTATTGACTAGTGCTTATAATGCTAAAACCAGCTTTGATATTTTTTCAGTATAAACAACAAACAATAAGGAAAGACCACATTGTTTAAAGGTTATTTGGAAATAATTTTTATCCTCTGGAACACTCGAGATGATTCATTAACTCTTAGGGATGCTGGACTATGGTTTGGGAGATAAACCACTAAGCATGATAAATTTTATCTTTTCTGTTAGTTTTGGTTTACATAAGCTTGTACTTTATGGTTGCCTTTTCTATAGCTTACATTCATTTAACTTCACATTTTTGATATGAAATAAACTGTAATCTCAGCAAATCAATAATTCCCAGAATGAAATTCTGAGATGTTGTTTCAAGAGATCATTAAGGTAATGCAAGGCCATGTAAACAGCCTCTAATGAGCTAAGAGTGGTATTATCTGAAAGAAGAGATTAGACAGAGAAGACCTTGCAAGAGGCCAACCAAGATCAGTTCCCTGAGGATGAAACCTACCTCTAGGTTGTAGAATTTAGGAAACACTACTGAGTAAACCTGCGTCATGTGTCCTTGGTCTTGGTGTTCTTATCACTGCAATTATCTGGTATTTTACCTTTATCATTTATTTATTCATCATATTGCTCTGGAGATACAAAAAAATTATAAAAAATTAGTATTATAATATAAAATTTCTTAATTTGTAGATTAAATGAATCATACCCTGGATACCATTTAACTTGGCCTATGAAGTCTTCATTTATATAATTGATAGGTTTTCTATAAAAATATCTTTCAACATTTCTAAATGTCGTGAATTGTTTTTAATGTAGATTTACGTAGTATTTGAAACCATCTATGCTTTCTGAACTTGGAGTCATTTATTACTACTGGACAGAAGTGCTTTCTTTTGGGAATATAATCTACCAAAATGCAAATAAGAGAGATTTAAAGGGACTTCTGAATATAAGACATGCACGTCAGCTTCAGTGTTTCCTGAAGGTACTTCCTGTTATAAAATCATACACTTCTAAAGAACAATACTCAAGTTAGATAAGTCTAAGTAGTTCATCTAAAATCACATCAATTAAGTATAAACTGTGCACTCATTTTCACAGAAAATGTCTATGTACTCTTTATTATGTCCATTTCAAAATACGTGAAAAATCATAGACAGTTGAGTGCAATGAGGAGAACATAGTTCTACTGTCTAGTAATATTCCAACTTGACACACAAACTAGAGTGGAGTTATTTGAAAAGAGGAAAACTCAACTGAAAAATCTGTCTATAAGATCCGGCCTTAAGGTATTTTCTTAATTACTGATAGATGTGGGAGGGCTCAGACTACTGTGGTTGGTTCCATCCCTGGGCTGGTAGTCCTAATGTGTGGGTCCATGATTTGCCAAAGAATGATAACCCAAACTTAAATAGTATGTAAACACAAAGACTGTTTTCTTCTGCAGAAGTTCAGCTTGCTGGGGTCTCCTATTACCAAGACAGAGAGACAACCAAGTGAGTTCTCAGGCCTGATTCAAAGAAGATTAAAGGATTCCAGGCTAGGTGACCTTTATCTTACTCCATCTCTCAGGACATTTCATTACCAGAGTGTCAGGGCTGGAAACTGTTGCTCGGGAAGCAGCTAAGGAAGTCCGGAAACTGCTGCTGACCCATTGTCCTTGACTCAGGTCAGGTGTTGGGGCAACTTCTGAGGCTTGGACTTGCCTAGACTTTACCAGTCCAGAAGTGCCAATTTGAAGCCTGACATGAAGTCAGCCTAGCCTTCTCACTAGGTTCTATAAGAAAGCAGGCTGAGCAAACGAAGGGAAGCAGACTAGTGAGTAGCACTCTTGGTGACTTCTGTATCAGCTGCTGCCTCCTGATTCCTGCCCTGTTTGAATTTCTGTCCTGATTTCTTTTGACGATGGACCAAAATGTGGAAGTCCAATCAAATAAACCAACTTGCTTTTGGGTCATTGTATTTCATTACAGGAATAAAAATTCGAAGACAACGGCCTGTAATTAAAATGATACTAATGAAGATTTCTAAAGAAAAATTCACAGTTTATTTGTATCATGAATGCTATGTTTATGATAGAAAATTCATTTAATTTTTAATACTTTTAATACTTTTCTGAAACTTTTAATGTAACACAAGGTGAAACAGAGAGTGTCAAATCACTCAGAGATAAACTGCTCTTTCTAGATGAAGAAAAGATGCTAGCTGTGACCACCTGATTTCATCATTTAGTTGTCACTCATGGTGGTAACTGTAGTTTAGATAATATATTTCCTTACCTATAACTGACAGTAATAATATATGAGGACAACTTTTAGTAAAAACTGTTGAAAATATATGAAACAATTTTAAGCTTTAGAATTATCTACCAAATATATGTTATATATTTGATATATATAATATAATTATATTATATAATTATATTAATTATAAATATATATACCAAATATATTTTATATACCAAATATATTAAACAAAATATAAATATATACACCAAATATATTTTATAATATATATGTATATATATATAGTATATATGAATGTGCATAATTTTATTTTACCACAAAGATACTAGATTTCTGTGTAGATATATGAGATAAAATGCAAAAAAAATGGAGGTTCAGGAATACTTAAAATTATTTACATACTATTTACATCAAGAATAAAATTGATACCAAAATCCCCAGAACCAAAACACACATATTTTAAAATATCTGTAAGTATTGTATACTATTAAAATATGTCTATCATGTCAATTTCTGAAAAATATGAATTATTAATATTTTATAATTTTAATAATATTCTTATCTCATACTGTGTTTTATCCATAACATTTTATGAAACAAAGGACTGATCACATTGGGATGGAGACATTTTATTAAATTTTAATTTTAAAAAAGACAGTTTTATTTATTAGATATCAGGTAATAATTGCATTTACTATGATAATCCATTCATTTTCATCAACCTAACAAGTTTATTGGAATTTTTCTACAACGGAGTTTAACCGTCATCAGGGGATCTATAAAAGTATAATGCAACACTCTGTGAAGATACACATTCTGTTTCTTTTGTTTCTTAAGAAAAGAAAGTAGTTGATTGGGTGTGGCTTACAGTTTCAGACCGTAAGTAGATTCTGTGACCATCATAGCAGAGGCAGAGCAGTGAACAGGCAGACATGGCACTGAAGTGGTAGCTGAGACTTCATATCACTGCTCCTTATCTGCTTGTCATTCTTTCACTCCCCCAAATATGCGTGACCCTAAATCTGCTTTGGGAACTGCCTTTAAAAGGCCCATTTTTTGAAGATTGAGAGGCATGTAGCTGGAGGAAATGTTTTTTTAGACCTCTAGTTGATCCATGGCAAAGATAAATTTCTCTGCAGAAAGGCTAGCAGCCTCCCTGCCACCCCAGGGCGTGTTTACTCCTAATCTAGGATGTAGAGGAAAAACTTCTCTATCTTCATGAATCATCGCTGCAAGCAGCTGTCAAGGATATAACAGATGCTCTCAGTCTCTAGTTGATAAGTTCTGACCTTCAGATCAAGGCTTTTGTCTCTTCTCGGATTTTCTGCCATGTGTTATAGCTGTTCCATGACACATTAGACAACTTCTGAATCTCTCTCTAGAAGCTCACGTGCAAACTTTTCATTCATCCAAGGCATCAGCCGCTCAATGAGTTCTGCAGATGACCTCCTCACTATCATAATCAAAGTCCTATTCACTGAGCCCGAGTACCTTTGTCATCATTTCTGAATTAGGATCAATCCTTATTCTGTCATCGGTTCTGAACTTGAAGCTTATAACAGACACTTCAAGGACATTTCCTAGAGCTACCAGCAGTGCAGTACAGGACCACAAAATTCCTCTTCCCTGTCTTCCTACCCAGCATATTCTATGTTCAGCGAGTCCAGGAGAAGTAGGTAACTTGCTGAAGCTTGGAGGAGGTATGGATAATTATATATTCAGTATTTGAAAGAATACAAAAAAAAAAAAACTTAAACAAATAAAGGAAAGATAAAACCTTGGTTTGAAAAAAGTAACTAATAATAATGTTCTATAATGAATAAAAGACAAAAGATATTCTGAACAACCTATGATCATATTTAATGATATTTTGATGTCTTTTGATGATATACTAACAAGAAAAATATAGTAGATCCTTAAAAAGACAGATTTGCTGTTACCAGCAAGCACTGTTTAAGATAATGAATGTATAGATAATGAATGTACATGCCAAGGACCAGCCTCAGCCTGGAAAGGGTGTCCTGAGGAAGGGATAAAGTGGAGATTTCTGTTCTTTTTGGAAACTCAGTTATGTCATATAATACTTTGCTGGGGCAGACTAATGAAAGAAAGTTTTTCTGAAGCAAACACAGATGAAAGGATATTTTACTGAAGCAGATATATCAGAGGATGCATGACGTTTAGAATGCATATAAATATGACCCCACAGAGAGTGTCATGCTGTTCCTTCTGCAGCAACTAGGTCTCAGCAAATGTATGTTCTATGTGTATACGTTTATGTGTATCTGCACAGTATAGTGTGAATGCAGTTGTATACGGAAGAGAATATTACTTATTTAGGTTTTAACACATAAAGAAATGTAATAATCAAGATGAAAGACACTTCTAGTCTATCACAGATATGTATAAACTTGTATGGTTAACATTTATAGGTACATCCAGTTAAAGTCCACAGTGTATCTCCTTGAAGTGTTTTCTATGTGGAATATAATTAGAGCACAGGATTGCATAGCATCTTGAATGTTCTCAGAAGTTTCTGTGATTGAAGACATAACAGAGAAAAACTCCAGAGTTGTTCTTTTCAGATGGCAAAGGGGAAGAAAAAGAAACTATCCGAAATGTATCTCCTTTTCTTGTGACTTGAAGTCTCAATAAAATGTAAGTTTTATTCTCCTGTAGTAATTGTCATCTCTGAGTTTACTGCCTCCATCTAGGCCTAGTTCTGGAAGCCTCTAGCCTCTGGAGACTAATCTAGGCCTCTGAGACTTACTGCTTAATAAGCTAACGCTTTCTAGTTGTCTCAGAACTCTGATTGCAATTGCATACTTCAATTAAACTCTTCTGGCTCAAATCCTCTTCAAAATGACTGACTCAATCTGACTTCTCTCTTGGCCTCATACTAACTTTGGAGATCTCTTTTAATCTTCTAGCTCCTTCTCATTCTCTGGATAGTTCTGTCGTCACTTGCATCTAGCTGGTCCTCTCTCTGCAACTTGCCTCTGAATGACTGTCACAGAAAAACTGCTTCTCTCTCTCTCTCTCTCTCTCTCTCTCTCTCTCTCTCTCTCTCTCTCTCTCTCTTTCTGTCTCTTTCATGTCTGTTGTTGTAAATACTGGGCCTGTCCTCTCTATGGTTCATTTATGGCCCATTGTGTCAAATCTTTCTCTGATTCATTACTTTGTCTGCCTCTGCATTAGCATTAGACGTCACTTTCAAACACGGCTGCTTCCTTCTACAAACTAACTTTACAGTATTGTTTGAGATTAAAGGTGTGTACTGTGCACTAAGGGCTTGTCTGTATCCCAGCCACAGGAATTAAAGGTGCGCAGTAAGGGCTAAACCACAGCACCACTAGAAACATTTTTTGTTTTCAGTAAATAAAATAAGCACAGGGTTTCCAGTGAGATCAAATATCCCACAATGCTTCATCTCTTCTAATCCCTCTTTCACGTAGACACCTTCCGTCTTCTGCCATGAAATCCTCCTTTTTCTTCTTCTCCTTGAGACTGGGCTTCCAAAGCTTCCTCTGCCTCCACCCCTGAGCTGCAGTTACTTCATCTCCAAGGCTTGGCATGTCCACAGCACCTTGGTTTTCATCATTTTTACCATCTACTATGGCCCTCTCATCAGCATTTTCTCTTTATATTGAAGTCTTCAGTGATTATTCTTGCATGAGGAAAGTCCTCAAATAACTCTTTTTAGGTCTCTTTAATGCTTTCCTCAGACCATTGGGAAAGGGTATTTTGGATGACTGACTTCTTGCATTAAGAAATACCCTGTGTCTTGGCAGCTTAATCAAGAGGTTCCTATCCTTTATTTCAATATTGTTAAAGAGGCTTGAAAGACATTTTTTGCGTCCTCAAGGTGTGTTATCTAAGGTTTAGTTTAGTATCTGTTAATAGTTCTTTAACTTGAAATTAAAATAAATCATTTAGTGATCTTTCCCATCTTTTACTAGGTTTATTCCTGGAAATTTGATTTCATTTGAAGCTATTGTGAATTGATTTGATTCATGCTTTACTCCTCTCTGATGCTGTGATTGATATATAAGTGATCTATTATTTTTCTGAGATGAATATACTATTTCCTGACTGAAATGTTTTATCCAATCTATGAATTTGAAAGTAGTTTTTTAAAAAACTCTTGATTTTTGGATCATAGTATTTCTAAATAGTATGCTCAAAGTGCCTTTCAATTTTACTTCTCTTAATTCTTTCTCTGGATTTAATGCTCAAACAAGGACTGTAAGTAAAACTAGAAATACTTTATGTGCTCCATGGTTTTATATGTAATACTATTAAATTTTACCTGCTCACTGTATAGTTGTCTATACTTTTGACATATATACAACCCTAATTTTAAATTTGAGTTTTTCTATTCATAGTGTCTGTCAACACTATGAACTGGAAGAAACGTTTGATTTTTGTAAGAGGGTTATCAGTATTTAGAGAAATGATGCTGAAATTTTTATCTTTAATTGTTTTTGTTTAAAATTATATATATATATATATATTTACATATATAGAATGAAATTAATTTAACTATAACACATCAATGTGCTGTCAAATTTTGTGAAAAAGCATTTTATTCAAGTATTTTATTAATATATGTTAAAGAAGTTATTCATTTTGACTTTTTGTATTTTATCCATATTCATTTTAGATTTATCTGTAGTACTGACTTCTACAAAATTAGTTTAGATATTTTCTTTCCTTTTTAATTTCATGAAAATAAATTTAAAGAGCACTGTTAGTTTTCCTTTTTTTGTAAGGTACTTAGGTAAATAATTCACCAATGAATTATTTTAGTTCCAGACTTTTGTCTGTTTCCAGAGTTTATCACTGCTTTGATATCATTACTTATTTTCTTGCTAAAATAGCTTGTGTTCTTTTTTCCAATTTTTATGTAGAAATTGAGGTATTTCATAGTAAGATAATACGACGGATAAAAACCTTTTTGACTAGATTTGGATTTTAAAATATTTACAATTGATTGAAATATTATTTAATTAAGAGAAAATTCCATAGACTGCAGAGAGGACTATGTTCTTCGGTCTTGAATAAAGTATCGTATTCACTACGGTTGATTTCCTTCATGCTAAATCTCTCTTGCACCACTTGCACTATGCTCTCTAGTTTCATCTTTTAAATCTCATTGATTACTATTAATACTAAGTTTCATTTTCAACTTGTTTTTCCCCGACTGAAGCAATTTCAATGTGTTTGAATTCAATTTTTTTTTTTAAAAAAAATATGTTTTCAGATTGCTAAGGTGTCTTTTTGCCTGACTTTTCTTATTTTTCATGAACTGACTTCACTATCCTCTGTAGTCCTTAGTTTAAGGACTTCTTATTCGCTCCACTCGTCCCTCCATGTTGTATAAGCAGAGTAACAAATATCCACGCCAGAGGTTATGATGATACAAGTACTTCAGAGGGTAGGCGAGGCAACTGATTTACTGATGTCGGTATTGGATAAGGCTATCCAAGGGAACCCACTAGCACACTGCTCACATGTCACAGAGCCTTCATATCCTACTTGAGAAAAAACCCTGAGTGAGGAGGTTTCGAAATCGCATCTTTGTTGGACATAGGCTTGGTGTTCTTTTTTTTCCACTTAGCAACAAATTAAATTTGACAGGGGAGCATCTCTGGATGTTTATCCATCAGCGGTTGCTGAATTTGGAACTTAAAAAGTCTCTGCAGTAGTTCAGAGTTGAAGGGGTTACTCCTCTTCACAGAGTGCAAAGCACCTGAAGCCCTGAGAGCTAACTGCCTCAACTTCCCAGCAGGTATGCTTCTGATTCCTACTCTCTACAATGCATATGGTGCCTGTCTCTCACCCAGCAACTGTGGCAGTGTGTACTTAGGCTACTCACTTGTGATTATTTGTTTCCTGCTCCTAAAGTATCTATTTCTATTTCAACTAACAGTTTCTCTCAAGAGTATCCCTTGATGCAGGACACTAAGATATTGGGAGTAATATGGTAGATTTCTTTTTTCTCAAAAGTAACCTATCATATAAGTCATTTATATATATAAAACTTGTATTGGGTTTTAGGCTCGGGAGAATGCTTTGCTTTTCCTGGGGATAGGACAGACTGATTATTCATCAGTCTTACTCAGTGGTTATAGTTTTGGGTTTTCCTGCACTAAACAAACAGGGCTTGTAATTTCAGACTGTTTCTACTTTCCTCTCCATCATTTGTTCCTCTGTTCATGGTAAATCTCCCTGATGTCCTTTCTATATTTTCCTTTTTAAAATGTCTTCTGTCTTTGCTATCAGAACTCTTCTTCTCCTCCTAGTCATGAAGAAAACACCTAAATTTTAAGATTACAACATAACTATCTTTCTCTGTTGCCCCACACATTTATTTGTTAAATCTTTCTGTCATTCAGTCACATAACACCACTGTGTAATATCGCATGATAGGCACATGTGCTGATATATACTTGTAAACCCAGCCACCAGCAGGCTGAGGCAACGAATGTATACTTTCAGTACATAGGGAAACTGTCTAAACAACAGCACCAATACAATGACCATCCATGATCTCAGCTAATAGGTTTTGTTTGGTTTTGTTTGTGTCATTTCTTTTAAAGCAGTTTTAGGTGTTTTGCTATGGAAAACATAGAATGGTTATGTTTATCTGCCAACAATAGTAATTAATAATAATCATTCTGTGATTATTTTTCATGATTTTAAGAGACTAAGTGTACTTGGTAAATCAATAACAGCATGTTTTCCAGATGGCTCACTCCATTGATAAAGTTCTACATAGCAAGAGGTCCTGAGCATATACCCAGCCTGTGTATGCAAAGTCTGGCCTCTTTTTATTATTCACACCATTTCATCATCAATCTCAGCTTTACACAATATCTTCAGATTTTGTTTATTCTCATAGATGGTGTCTATTTGCCAAGAATTAAGCTCTGATTATTTTCTATGATTTGAGGATAGTGAGTGAAAACAACTTGCAATTATCTCTCTTTAAGATGAAGTAAACCAAAGCTAACAAAACTCTATGGCTGCTCTAGCCGTGTAGTATATTATATAATATGTACCTGTATTATCTAGAACACATTATCTGTATATAAGACATTTTAGCCTGTACATTCTTCTCCTCATAAGATATGCTATCTTCTCAACTGTAAACATTTTCAGACACGTGAACATGTACATTTTGTACTAGAAAAGTACTTGTCTTTGTAGTTAGTGTGATCAAATAAAGATCACACCTGACTGAACACTGGGTTCTAATATGACTTTAACCATACTGCTACTGATCATTATAAAACAGTTTAAAACTTTGCATATAAATACAACTTAAAATTTATAACATTTGTATTTCTTACACCAATTAACAGGTATAATACTCTTCTGTTTTTCCACAACTAAAGCATGTTTATATAAGCATGGGACTTGATGTAGCTAAAATTATTATGCTGCCTGAACACTTAATAATTCTCTTCATTGTATCATTAATACAAAGCTTTCATTCACTCTATGAGTTAATAATTCATTATAAAAATAAACTTTAAAATGTTCCTGATCTAGAGAATTGTGGAAAAACAGGGATTTTGTGATGTTCATATGAGAAAAAGAAATTTGCCTTTCTAAGAATTAAGCTAATACGACAAAAGAATTTGGGTATAAAAATGGAAATTATGCAACTAAATTTGGTTCAAAGTTCTTACTCAGTATTCAAAACCAGTTTAAGTGTGTATTCTATACTGTTTTACATAAAAATAGTCATTCTGACGTAAATTCCATGAGTAAATTTAAGAGACAAATTTTTATTGTTCTTTTTTTTCCAAATTTCACCAAATTGGACACTTATACTAATACTACGTAACAAATCATGTGTTATCATATTTATATTTTATATTGACTTACATATTCCTTATTCTAAATATATTATGGCACTTATATTTACAGCATAGACCTTTATGGAAATTACTGAGAACTTATATATGTGGTACAAAATGATATTTTCCTTTTCTTAAATTTTATGAATAATTTTTATATATCACAATGTATTGCCATCACTCCTAGCAGCATGCATGAATTTGCTTGTGTCTGTCTGTGTGTGAGAGAGACGGGAGGGATTTTTACTACAATGAAGCATACATTCTTCTATTCACTCTGCAGAAACCTTCTACCTAAATTACATATTGTTTTTCACTTTCATGTGCCTAGTTTCTTTTGTCATGAAAGTAATTTTTCTACCTTTCTTTTCTTAGTCATATATTTTTTTCTGAGTTTCTGAACTTTAATCTACAATGTGACACACAACTAAGTCTCTGAGAACTTTGCTATTATGTATGCACTGGAGCTCTCTATGGATGTTTCATGGGATTCTGCTTATTTTGCTGGGCCTAACTTAACAGCACTCTGGCACTGAGAACGTGTCTATGCAATCTCAGGTTGTATAAAATCCTGATTACAATCTTAGGTACACATTTTTTATTGTTCTACTCACTACCCAAGACTGTAAGTTGTTTATTTTATAGTTAGTTGTTATGAAATTTTCCAAAATAAAAAATTGAATTAGATATTTGCATGCTGAGTAATTTGGGTAGAGTACCATTGAAAATGATATATTGGTCTAAATAAGGCAATATGTGGTGTTAATATTTACTACTTTATTCTTTCAAAATTTAAGCATGAAAATAATCTTTTCCTTTGCCTAGCAGTCTGTCTTATCTTCTATTTCTATTCATAACCCAGTTCCTATTCCACTAGTTGAGTGGCAGTTGATATTTATTGGAACAAAACCCCACACCCTAAAGTGAAATGTAAATATAAATACATTTGCATGTGTCCTCATTCCCTCTAAGAGAACAGATGGATGAATAGATTGTAGAGTAGCTGTGTTTGAGTAACACTCAATGTCACACACATGCCACTATGTATAGAAAAATGATGTCTCCTCTCACGTGATTTTTCCTCAGTACATCCTTCACATATGGCATTTATCTACCAACACTGAGTACGGTCTTTCATTATCACATTTGTAAAAAGGATGGATTAGAAAACAAGTCTACACTAAAATACTGTTTTTAGAACACATTTGTCAAAAAAGAACATATGATACTTTTGTCCTCATCTGTCAACATAACTTTCCTAGTGAGCTTATAACTTCATGCATCTGTTTTTATCTTCTGTGAAACTTCATGTTACATTAGCTCTATAGCACAATAAAACAAATGGATTCTTTATGTCTTCCCACTGAAAATAAATGTTTGATAAGGAGCATTTTTCTCTACACTGAATCAGCTGGGATGTAAACATAAAATTACTTTTCCATGTGTCAACACACTTTTAGGAAAAAAAGGCCACTAAATCAGTTTTGTTTTCAAAAGCAAATGATTCTACTGAAATGTAATTATTTTATGCTTATAAGCATTAGGGTGGAACATTCCATCCCTGGGAAGTTTATCTTATTAGTTTGTGCTGAAATAAGGTGCTCTGGGTGCTAGAGGACCTAGTGTCAGTGGCTTTTCCTGAGAATTAAAGTTAAGATAACCATCCTATGTATCTGAGGCCAACTTTGCTTTCTTTTTAGAGGGTTGTATTTTATTATTTCATATATTTAAAAAAACATTTAGTATATAATATTTTAGCTATATAAAGTACTATCAAGGGGCATTATTTGATTATATTTATCACTTTGTTAAAAAAAATCTTTTTATTTGAATCTCAGATTCTCATAAACAGAGAACTCCATCACACATTAATGCAATGATTGTGTGTTTTCTTCACAGTATTTTGGACTTTTAATAATTTTTTATCCTAGCTGTATGAATTACTATGTTAATAATAATTTATTATTTCAGGATAAATTTTTGTGTGTTATTTTAAGCATTCAAGAATGAACCTCCATGACATAAATAAACCAAAAAATTTATGTCCCCTAGACCAGCCTTGTAAAAAAAATATTGGAAGCCATAAAAAGATTGGAAGAGACAGATGCACAGAGAAAATGGAAAGACAAAAAAAAAAAAATAGTGGATTCCTGAAATCACATGCACAAATGATCTCACAGTTGTGACAAAGTGCACACACCTGTGAAAACTGTCCTGAAGAAATCCCAGCATAAAGAAAGTGTGATATAGGTACAAAGTCCAACCTCTAGTTGAGGTGGATTGACAATTGATAGGTGCTTGGGGAAAGAATTAGTCTTCTTTAAGTTTTGATCTCTGGTATGTTGACCATGTCCTAGGCGATTGCCCCCCACCCCAGGAATATATGGGAAGCACACATTGGACTAAATGTTTCATTAAAAACAAAAACAAAGTTGGGTAAGTAAGAAAGAGGCTTTGTATTAGGGAAAAGTTAGGAAAAGGAGATAAATTCCATCAAAGAATATTGTATAAAATTATCAGATACTCAATAGAATTATTTTCAAAATTAAACTACTCCAGGATCCAGGAATCTTAGTACCAGTAATGTATCTACAACGAAATTAAATCTTGCATGAAAGACATCAACATACAAGTCTTCTCATTATGTAATATTATTCACAATATCTAATGAGCAGAAAATATAACTTACCCAAATGCTTTGGAAGATGGGCTGGTAAAATTGTATGTGTACCAGTTTTTAATGCATCTCTGCATACAATAAAATTCTGATCAAAAACTTTATAGTATTTGTTATCATTTATGAAAATATAAATAAACCTAAAACACACTGCATTGCATTATAATATATATATGTATGTATGTATATATATATATATATATATATATATATATATATATATATATGTATATATATATATAATATAATATAAGCTCCATATACACCTAGATATTGTGTAATTAAAAAAAAAAAGATGAACTGAAAAACAAAAGATTGATGGTCACCAGAAATTGGGCATGGGTATAACTAAATGTTGTCCAAACATGTAGAATTTCAATAAGGTTGGCAAAATAATTTGAAGGATCTGCTGTTTAATATTGGGAATATAGGTGGTGATAATGTATTAGATTTGGGGCAAATGATCAATAGTTGTTGACAGTGAAAATAACAGTATTATATTTACCTGATTTAGCTGTTACACATGTGTTCTGGAACATGTGACAAATGCATCATGCTCACCATGCACATGTATGATACAAACACACATCAGAAAAATTAGAGAGTAGTTTTACTTGTTTGTTTCTTTGTTTTATTTTTATTGAAAATAGATTCCTCTCTCATACAATACATCCCATCCACAGCTTCTCTCTTTCCACTCCTCTCAGTTCTGAGCTAACTCTCCTCTTCCCCAGATTCACCCCGACTCTGTTTCCTTTTCATAAACGATCAGGCCTTCAAGAAACAACAGCCAAGAAAAAGACCAAACAAGATAAAATGAGACAAGGCAGTCTCATAGAGAAGCTGGACACTGAAACCCAATAGGAGAAAAAAAGTCTTAAGAATAGACAAAAGAGCCAGAGATGCATTTGTTCCCACTGTTAGGATTTCTACAAAAAGATCAAGGTATCAGTCTTAGCATATAAACAGAGGACCTGGTGCAGACTTATATGAGCCCCTTGGTTATAATTTCAGTCTCTATGAGACTAAATGATGATTCCTGCTTAGCTGATTTGGGGCCTTGTTTTCCTGCTGCCATCCACACTGTGAAGTGCCAGAGAGTTATTCCAAAGTAGGCTACAGAATATGACACTAAATGAGAGATATACACACACACACAAAGAAAGAGAGAAAGAGAGAGAGAGAGAGAGAGAGAGAGAGAGAGAGAGAGAGAAAGAGAGAAGAGAGAAGGGGAGGGAGGGAGACAGAGACAGAGAGAGACAGAGACAGAGTGAGAGAAACAAAGACAGAGACAAAGACAGAATTGAAGCAATTAAATGAGGAAGGAAAGAAGAAAGGAAGTAACAAAAGTTTTGATGAGAAACTTGTTTGACTAATTTTAAAAAATGTATTTAAATACTTGGAATTAGATAATTATTTGAGAGTACATTCAACTCCTTTCTCTTAAGAAATATATAAAATGTAAAATCATATAATATTAGCAATGTTGCATTTTATTAAAATAGTTTTATATCATTAATATTTAATCAATTAATTACTGTGTACTATATTTTTGCTTATGATAATAAAATCATAATAAATATTCTATATGCAATCTAAAGTAAGAAGTAGCACTGCAGTTTTTCAAGCATTTTATTAAGTGATACATAAAACACAAATATTTGTTTATAATACGCAATATTAGACTTAATATAAAATATTAATTTACTAGAAGTAATAAAAATTTAATACTAAATATCACATTATTGTGAAAGCACATAGAAAAGTTAAAACAAAATAAGTTAGTTACATGTGTAAAAGTCAATGAATGTTGTCTTTTATCTGTTTGAAGTTAATTTTTCCTGAAATTAGAATAAATGAATATTTTGGATAATTTTGGGATTTTGAATAAATGTATTTGGATAATTGTGTTATGTTATCATCCCTGAGAGATAACAGTAGTACATATAGAATTCTACGCATACTAAGGTAACATATATAAGTGATTTTTAACTACATAGTTTTTGTAGCTCACATATAATCTGTTTACATTTTTATTTAGCAAATAGAGTTAGACTTCATTGTATAAATACAAAACCAGATTTTGATAAATCATGAGTATAAAAAATTTTGACATTTGTTAAATCCTATATCAATTCAATAATTGCATAATAGTAAAAGCAGAGCTGAGAATACCATAGACTTTTCATATTTCAATGAAAAACAAAAGTGCTCAAGGCATTAACATAATATTGTTGCAAACATTGAGCCAGTGATAGATATAGAAGGAAACAGGCTGGCTGACACAGCATCACACGTTGCTCTACATATGGAAATATTCTCTTATCACATTTGGATAAACAAATACTGGTAAATTATGTTAGTAAGACATATTTTATCGTTAGAACATAGTAACACACATGTAAATAGACAGAAATAATGAGAGTATATTTTATGCCCTTAATATACATATACTTTAATAATCTTAGATATTAACTGAAGGGGCAAATCAATGTGACTCAAACAAAATAAATTCATTTATAGATAATTATAAGATTTCTACAAACTTAATACTATAAAACTGAAAGGCAAGCTTGGTGAATCCAGCACTCAGAAGACAGAAAGGCAATTCTAAAAATGAAAATTATAAAAATGAAGACAATTTCTCAATTCAGTAATGGCAGATCTAGACAAAATACTGTGGAAAGCAAAGAAGGAAAATTCAATTTGGGAATGCATATTTCAAAAGAGATGAGGCATTTTTCATCAGTAGTAGAAATAGTTCTCTGATGTTCATTTATAATTAAGGATTGAAAAAGTCTGAAATTGCAACTGTCTTGACAATTGATGGTATGATCTTGTTTACACTTCATGAACATTGGGGAAAGTCCTAAAATTCACTGGTTAGAGAGTAGGGACCTGTTACTCACAGAACTAGTAATTACCAACCAGAGATTTTGACTGCTTTTCTGAATTTCAGTGGGAAAAGCGAAAATTGTCTGTTGATACTGACACAGATGTTTCAGTTAAAATAAAGGAGATCTAAACTTAAAAACATCTGTTGATGATGGTCAATAAGTACAACTTGCCAATAGGAAGGTGGTAAGAAGTCAGGCAACTGCCTAGGTAACCAGGTCATCACGAGATTACATAGGGGCCTTGCAAACTCCTGGAAGTAAAGTAAAGAAGTTTAACCTGGTACCAGGATTTCTGGCAGCTTCAAGAGCTCAGTGCTGGGAGGGAGACTGTAAACTGCTTTTGAGAGGGGAGGAGTAGTTCAGCTAGGAGGCCAGTCATAGGGACTGGGGCAGACAAATGCCAACACCTCTCAGCCCAGAGAAGGCTGGTCAGGCCTTATCTGGGCGTCTACGGTCCCTCCCGCCAATTGGAATCTCCTTAACAATCAATATGCTGGTGTGTGTTTGCAGGCTTATGCAGCCTGCTATTAGGAAAATGGAACTGTGAGGTCTGTGTGGGCCTGTCTGGCTGCCTAGCCCACATGGCGGAGTTCCATGTGGTGGGCCGCAGGTGTAGTTAGTCTGCAGCAGTGGTGGAAATTTATGCGGTCAGTGATGGCAGGTAGCAGTGACTAGAGGCAATGGCGGTGGTCCTGCCTGATTACAGCTGCGGCAGCACGGCGGTTCCCTAAGTTTTCGTATCGAAGTCCAATGCACCACTGTTAGTTGTTATAAGAAGTCTGACCACAGTTCAGAACAGACCACTCTAGACCACAGGGTTCCAAGGGGGAGGAGGTTTATTCAGGAGATAGGACAAAGGTGGGGAGAAGAAGGTGGAAGGATAAGAGAGAAAAGAAGTAGAGGCCGGCCATGACCACATGGAGAAGGGGGGGGGGGACCGGACAGAGAAGCAAGAGGGTAAGAGTAAGAGATCAAGAGATTAAGAGAGAGAGGAGGGGCAAGCAGCTCCTTTTATAGTGGGCCAGGCATACCTAGCAGTTGCCAGGTAACTGTGGGGAGGAGCATACCTGGCTATTGCCAGGTAACTGTGGAGGTGGAGTTTAGACAGAATACTAACAGGTTCAGTGTTACAGCTTCTTGTTTTAGTGTCTGGGATCCACAAGCGATCTTCTAGTCTCCTCCAAAGGGCTGGTGTCACTTCTCCAGCTCTGCCCTCTGTATCACTCTAAAATCAGGTCTATCCATTCCACTGCCGCTGCTGTTCTTGCTGATCATCCCATGGGACTGGTATCTCCAATATGCTTGAGTCTTCAGATGCAAGTAGGCTTCACCAATAGCTTCTCATAGGCTCTCCTCATGGTGCCAAGCCTCAAATGCTTTGCATGACCCCTTCAGTCTTGGGCTGTCAACTGCAACTGAGGCGACACTTTCATTAATGACCTTACGTGGCCTTTCACCATGCCAAGCCTCAGTTGTTCTTCATGACCCCTCATGTCTTCAAAACCAGTACCACCTGGGTGACTCTTACACATTACCATGTATAGTTGCATCACAAGGTACAACCTTGCCTATCTCTAGAACACAGCTTCTTTGTGCTCTCAGAAAACACTTCTCAGCCGGGCAGTGGTGGCTCACGCCTTTAATCCCAGCACTTGGGAGGCAGAGGCAGGCGGATTTCTGAGTTCGAGGCCAGCCGGGTCTACAGAGTGAGTGCCAGGACAGCCAGGGCTACATAGAGAAACCCTGTCTCGAAAACAAACAAACAAACAAAAAAAAGAAAACACTTCTCAAAAGATTTCACCTCAGTGATGCTGGTCTCTTCTTAATCACCACTAATTTCTTAGCTCCAGCTAACCAGCATCTATTGTTCCAATAGTCTCCTTCTCCTCTTGACTTGATATTTCATTATCACTAGCTTTCTGTTTTCAAATTCCTTCACTGCCCTAAACTTAGCTGTCCTGGAACTTGCTCTGTAGACTGACTTTGAACTCAGAGATCTGCATGCCTGTCTCCTAGGATTAAAGGTGTGTACCACCATACCTGGATCTAAATTTAGCTGCACAGGATCTTGCCAAAAAGTCCCACTCCCTTAATCTGCTGTCTCCTAGAATACAGGATTAGGCTGCATTTTACTTTCTGGTGCCCCTTTAATACTTGAACCATATATTTTATATTTTTTTTTCTTAGCTTTCTTCACTTGTTTAAAGTATTCTTCATAAGACTTAAGCAGAGCCAGGCAGTGGTGGCGCATGCCTTTAATCCCAGCACTTGGGAGGCAGAGGCAGGTAGGCAGAAGATTTCTGAGGCCAGCCTGGTCTACAGAGTGAGTTTCAGGACAGCCAGGGCTACACAGAGAAACCCTGTCTTGAAAAACAAAACAAAACAAAACAAAACAAAACAAAACAAAACAAACAAACAAGCAAAAAAAAAAGACTTAAGCACAGAACAAAGTCTTTGATGGGCATTTCTGAGACTTCCTTTGTCAGTGCAAATAATGAGTCTCTTCACCTTAGCCTCAGGCAGATTCTTCTGACAAGGGCAAAATGTAAACACATTCTTCACCAAAATATCATAAAAACAGTCTCTAGGCCTACTATTGAAATTTTCCACTGAAACCTCTTGGGCCAGGTCTGTACAATTCAAATCACTCTCAGTAACAAGTCTTCCATTTTCCTACTAGGAGAGCCCATTAAACTCCATTCAAAAAATTCTACCGCTTTCCAAATCCAAAGCACCAAAGTCCACATTCTTTCAATCAAAATCATGGTTATGCCTATCACAGCAATACCCCAGTCTCTCATACTAACTTCTCTCATAGGGTTTTACTGCTGTGAACAGACACATTGATCAAGGCAAGTCTTATAAAGGACAACATTTAATTGGGGATGGCTTACAGGTTCAGAGGTTCAGTATATTATCATTAAGTTGGGAGTATGGCAGCATCTAGACAGGTATGATGCAGGCAGAGCTGAGAGCTCTACAGCTGAAAGTTGCTAGCAGTATACTGACTTCTAGGCAGCTAGGCAGAATACTGACTTCTAGGCAGCTAGGATGAGGGTCTTAAATCCCACACCCACAGTGACACACCTATTCCAAGAAGGTCACACCTACTCCAACCAGGCCACACCTTCTAATAGTGTTATTCCCTGGGCTAAGCAAATACAAACTATAACAATGTATCTCATGTATTTTTCTTCATGCAGACATCCAGTTTGAACACCATTGTTTTTGGAAGATGCTTTCTTTTGTTCCATCGATTTGAACTTCCAGTATGTAGCTCTTGCTATTTTACTAAAAACCAGTTTCCATAGGTATATGGGTTTAAATCTGGCTCTTCAGTTCGATTCCACTGAACAATGTGTCTATTTTTATCACCATATCATGGGGTTTTAATTACTATACCTTTTTAGTTCAACTTGAAATCGGGAATGTTGGGACCTCCACAGGTCATTTATTTAGATTCTTTCTTTAAATTCAGGATTTTTATAACTCTCTTGTATTTTGTTGTTGTGTTGTTGTTCATTTTTCTATATGAAGTTGATGACTGTCTTTTCACTGTCTGTTGTATTTTCTTTTCTTTTTCTTTTTCTCTCTTCCCTTTTTTCCTTTGAAGGGGAGGATGCACAGGAAGAGGGAAATACAAAAGGATGGCCATTCTTACTATTCTAATCGTATATATCCATGAACATGGGAGATCTTTTCACTCTCTGATGTCTTCTTCAATTTCTTTCTTCAAATACTTGAAGTTTTTGTCATGTCAGCTTTTACTTGGTTGTTTAGAGTTACTGTAATATATTTTATATTATTTGAGACTATGAAAAGGTGTTGTTCCCTTATTTCTTTCTCAGACTCTTTGTCATTCCTGTATAGGGGAACTAAGATTTTCTTTCTTTCTATTTTTTTCTTTTTCTTTTTGTGTTAATCTTGTGTCTAGTACTTTGCTGAAAGTGGTTCTCAGCTGTACTAATTCCTTAGTAGAAATTTTCCAGTCACTGATGTATATTATTATAATATCATCTACAAATAAAGATACTTTGACTTCCTTTCCAGTTTTAATCCCATTGATCTCCTTTGGTATTTTTATTGCTCTAGCTAAAACTTCAAGTACTATATTGAATAGATAAGGAAAGAAAGGACAGCCTTGTCTTGTTGCTGATTTTAGTCGGATTGCTTTGAGTTTCTTTCCATTTAACTTGATTTTTGACCATAGGTTTGCCATGCCCTGCCATTCTTAGGTTTAGGTATGTCTCTTGTATCCCTAATATCTCCAGAACTTTTATTTGAAGGGGTGTTGTATTTTGTCAAAGGCCATTTCTTACAATAATGAGATAATCATGTTTTTTTTTCCATTGTATTTATATGGTAGATTGCTTTTATTTTTTATTTTTATTTTAATTTTTTTACTATTTAGAATATTTAACTTTAAATTATGATAGTCATTATCCTAAACAAAATTTAATTCTCAAACGTTTTACCCCATTTGTTCTTCTAAAATATTTAAGGTGAGCTAGTATGATTCTTTTCTTTTCTTTTATTCTGCTTTTATGCCATTTTAATTACATGGAAGTATTAAGGTCAGTTCTAGATTGAGGAACTCGCAATACAATAGACGCAAATTGTCAAGAAACTAGTAAGACAATAAACACAAATTGTCAAAAAAAAAAACAAGCAAGACAATAAACAAAATCTAGTGATCGATCACTCTCTTGATCGCTGTTTCTAAGGGATTATCAGTATGACCAAAATATCTGAGCCTACTTTCCTGTCCTAGCCCAAGGTCATTTTCACACCTGAAGCCTACTTTTTTGTTCTAGCCTAAGGTTTAGGTTCCTGCCTAAAATTACTTCTTTGTTCTACTAAAGTCAGATTCCTTCCTGAAGACCATTTCCTTGTCATTGGCCAATGTCAGATTCCTGCCAAGCAACCCCAAAAGCTCTTCTAGTTTGCTTTTATTGGTTTTTGTATATTGATCATTCTCTGCACCTGTGGCATGAAGCCTGTGTGATCAAGGTAGATGATCTTTTTGATTGGTCTTGTGTTCAATTTGCAAGTACTTTTTATGAAGTACATTTGTATGTATGTTCAGAAAATGGTCAGTAATATTTCTTCTTTGCTGAGTCTTTATGTGGTTTGGGTATCATAGTAACTGTGACCTTATGTAATGAATTGGGCAATCTTTAGTCTGTTTCTATCAGTAGAATAATTTGAGAAGTATGTGTTAACTCTCCTTCGAAAGTCTGGTAAAATTCCATGTTAAACCCTCTGGCCCTGATTACTTTTGCGTGAGATATTTTTAATGGTTGCCTCTATTTCAGTAGTGGTTACAAGTCTATTTATATTGTTTATATGATGTTTTGTTTATTTTTGTTAAGTGATACCTATTGGAAAAATGTTGTATTTCTTTTAGGTTTTTCAATTTGTTAAAGTCTAGGTTTTTAAAATATTTCCTTGTGTGTCTCTGAATTTCCTTTTTTTGTTTTGTCTCGTTTTCATTTCTGATTTTGATAATTTAAAGAATTCATATTTTATTTTTATTTATTTATTTATTTATTTATTTATTTATCCCAGGAACCTTCACCTAGCTGATACCCTGTTCTGGAAGATATCTGTAATCCCCTTGAACATCTCCTGCGTCATTCCCTTCCCTACATCCTGCCTTTTTGTGTATATAACCCCTGTGTAAAAAAGTAAAAATCATAATTGGATCAGACTATAGACAAATGGTCCTTCTTTGCATCTGCCTGTTTCCTCCATTCTCTCTTTCAGATGACTTCCCCAGACTCTGTTTAATGCCCTGCTGGATGGGGCAATAAGGGCTCCAGACCTCTGTCCAATGTTTGTCTATGGGTATCTGCATTTTACTCAGTCAACTGGTAGTAGAGCCTCTTAAAAGGCTGCTATGCAAGGTTCCTGTCTGTAAACACAACATAGCCTCATTAATAGTATGAAGAATTGGTGCCTACTCATAGGAGAGCTCTCAAAATGGGCCAGTCACTGGCTGGCCTGTTCTTCATTCTCTGATCCATCTTTGCCTCAGCATTTTTTTAACAGGACCCATTTTGAGTTAAAAGTTTTGTAGGTGGGTTGGTATCCTCATCCCTACTATTAGAGTTCTATCTTGATACTGGAGGAGGTCTCTTGCAGTTCCATAATCCTACTGTTGGGCATTTGACTAAGGTAACCCGGATTGACTCCTAAAAGCCTCCCTAATCCCAGGTCTCTAAATCTTCCTAGAGAAGACCTCAACCCCCACCCCCAGCAGCTACATATTTCCACTAATTCTCCCGGCCCTCTGGTACCCTCTTCTGCCTTACTTCATGCCTTTTCCTGTTCCCTCTATTCCCCTGATCCCTCCCACAACTAAAGTCCCTCCCTCCCTCCCCCCCCCATTCAGTTGACTATTTTTTTTCCTTCTAAATGAGATTCAAGCATCCTCACTCATAATTTTTTTGTGGGGTGTATCATGGGTATTCTAAACATTTTGGCTAATACCTAATTATCAGTGAGTATACCATAAAAGACATACCATGCATGTCCTTTTGGGTCTGAGTTACCTCATTCAGGATGATATTTTTTAGTTCCATCAATTTATCTGCAAAACTCATGCTGTCCATACATTTAATATTTGAATTATATTCATTGTGTAAATGTACCACATTTTTTGTATCCATTCTTCCTTTGAAGGAAATCTGAGTTGCTTTCAGTTTCTGGCTCCTACAAATAAGGCTGCTATGAACATAGTATAGCACATATCCTTGTGGTATAGTGGGGCATCTTTTGGGTATATGCCTAGAAGCAGTATAACTGGGTCTTCCCATAGAACTATTTTCAATTTTCTGACAATCTCCAAATTGATTCTGAGAGTGATTTTACCAGTTTGCCATCCCACCAACAATGGAGGAGTGTTCTTCTTTCTTCACATCCTTGTCAGCAAGTGCTGTCACTTGAGGTTTTTATCTTAATCATTCTAGTTGGTGTAAGGTGCAATCTCAGGGCTGTTTTAATTTGCTTTTCACTGATGACTAGGGTTATTGAAGATATCTTTAAATTCTTCTTAGCCAGTCAAGAATTCTCTGCTGAAAATTCTGTTTAGATCTGTATCCTATTTTTTGTGTTATTTGTTTATTGTTATTTGTTCCTTCCTCTTCCTCCTCCTCCTCTCCTTCTTCTACTACTTCCTTTGCCTCCTTCTCTCTCCTCTTCCTTCTCCTCCCTCTTTTTCCTCCCCTTTTCCTTCTTCTTTTCTCTTTCTCTTCCTCCTTCACCTCTTCCCCCTCCTCTTCCTCCTCCTTTACCTCCTCCTCCTTCTCCTCTTCTTCTTCTTCTTCTTCTTCTTCTTCTTCTTCTTCTTATTATTATTATTATTATTATTATTATTTCCATAGGTTTATTTTTTATGTTGGTGAAGTAAGAATCAGAAAGAAAATGAGGTGTGGCTGTCTGAAGAAGTTCTTGCCCATCCTGGATCTTGCCAACTAATGGGAGGCATTCTTTCATTCTATTTTATGTTATCTATGTTGTACATAGCTACAGAGAATTATATATATTAAAAGAAAAGGGACATTGGTAGAAGAACAATAATTAGCAGAAGGTGTAAATAAAAAAATTATGTTGGAATCTGTATACATTATATATTTATAAAAAGCTGTCATTATACATATTGAATACACATGAATAAAAAAATAAATGTGGGTCGTTATCTACTTCAATGTGAATCATAGTTACATAAGAAGTCATTAGCCACTAGAGAGACCAAGGGTTTACCTCCCAAGAGAAAAGATGACTACAGTACCACACTATTCTATAACTAGTCTTGATTTGAAACTATAATAACTTCCTAGACAGATTCAAAACAACGTAACATATTCAAGAGCTAATTTCTGATTTTCATGGTCTCCAATTTAAAAATAACTTCTCATAATACACACAAGTATAATGAAGAGTTTATTCCTCCATTAAGTTCCCATGAGTAATCAAGGATGGCCTGATTTTAGAGAAACCTCTGTCAACGTCTGATTTACATGATGAGATGGTGAAAATTTTAAATACTTGAAAGTCTCTTTTGACCCTTTCTAATGCATAAAGCATCATTTTCCTTAATGAGGATTACTTTCTCACAGTGTCACAAGGTATCCCGAAAAATAAAGTGCTGTTAAGGAAGACCCAGACAGATGATCCAGTTCGGATACCCTTTAACTTTGAAGACACTACAGCTTTCAGCCAGGTTGCAATAAGAGTGCCAAGGAAAGCAAGATCCATCTATTTCTCAATCCTGAAACTTGTAAAGATACAGGTCACCCTCACATGCTCACCATAGAATTCACCAGGCCAAGTCACAGAGAATAGGATTCCATGTTTGATGTCGTGTTTAATTGCCTTTTTAAAAATTATTTATTTTATGTATGTGAGTACACTGTAGCTGTCTTCAAACACACCAGAAGAGGGCGTCCAATCTCATTACAGATAGATGGTTGTGAGCCATCATGTGGTTGCTGGGAATTGAACTTAGGACATCTGGAAGCAACAAAGCCATCATTCCAAAAAGACTTAGCATATATAATTAAAGCATTATTTAAATATTGTTCATTTACAGAAAATATTTCAGTAACCAAGTGCAAAAAATACCTAGCTATATTAAATTTAATCAATTTATAGTAGGTTATTGAGGATAATAACTAAATTTATTTTATAGCTAGTAATACTATGCAGAGAACAGTGACAATGTATATCATTTATAAAACTGCTATACAGCAGTGCTGGTAAGTTCTTCTTTTAAACCCACTGGTTGAGAAAAAAATCACCACCACAGTTTAAAGCCAAATTTGAAGCAAGATTTAATTAAATACTGGCAAGGTTGATGGATAGTCTGGCCAGGTCCATGTATGAGTTTCTAGAAAATGGTCATCTGAATCATGTCTTACAAAGGCTTAAAAAGGCAATCCCACAATGCCACTGTTTGACTCATTGGGTCCAATCAGGGGAAGGCAGATCTCCTGACATATTTCCTGTTTATGCATCTCCCTCCTACATCCAATCTGGGGTGAGCATACATACATCCTGACATATTATTGCGCATGTCCACATGTTTCAAGCACATCCGGTCCAGGCCAGATGAGACAAAGTTGTTTAGGGAAGTGAAAACATGTGGTTCGTTATCTGCCATAAACAATAGTCTCCAGCATTTCAGGAATATCTGTCCTTGGGCAATGGGCTTACATATTAGAGACATTCTTGTTTCATGGATCTCTTAGGCACAGTAATTAAAACGTAAAGCTTTGGCTCTTGCTTTTCTGTATTCAGTACGGGCAGAGACGTATCTGTGGAGATAGTCTTTGAGCAATTTAGAGCGATGATTTGCTTCGTTGATGAATCTTAAAGTTTAATCAGACAAAAACTATTTTTAGCTTTCAGAAATATTCAGAGCAAAACACTATTAGGACGATATGCTCCATGAGCTTGGAAGCACAGCAAAGCATCACTCGAATGATATTTAAAATTTACTAATATACCTGAAGCAGGGTTCCTTCTTATATACATTGCATACTTTGATTCTTTTGTTTTTTTGCATAAATGACTATATAAATTGTAATTTTTTTCTTAATACATGCAACTGGGTGGTTTCAAAGTAGAGGATTTCATATTCCTTGTATATATGCATACTGAAAAGGGCATTTGCACAGAATAAGATACCTAACAGTAAAAGTGTCATTATTCTCAACTTAGACCAGAAAATGAAATAAGTATGAAAAGAACTCATAGTAAATAGGGAAGAAAATTGACTGACACAGACTTGATAAAACTTGAGCTAATTTGCAGATTTATACGTCATCGATAGTGGGTATACAGGGCACCCTTGGAAGTTTCCCTTTCACTTTTTCTGTTTCTTTTTATAAATTCATTATCTAAGCACTACAAAATTACAAGCAGTTTACCTAACACTGATGATCATTTAAAAGGTGCATCATTAGATATAGAGTAAAATGAGTTGATTTATGCTACTCCAGCTTTAGCATTACAAAGTACCAACTTTAAAGTGAGGAGCAGTCTGTTCCGCACTTAGCTACAGAGTACAGGGGATGTCAGCTAACTATCAGAATGATTCAGGGGCTATGTACACAGTAACACAAAAATGGACCTTGACTACAGACGTGAATATAAGATGAGTTTTTACTAGAGAGAAGCAAGTTGGTTTTAGAGTAGTGAAATAAAAATAATGACTTTAGTATTCAATCAATAGGTATATTTTAATATCTTTATAGTCATAAATTGATGCATAATTGTAGCTACTCTTACTAAACAAAATGCCATTAAAATTCTGTCTGGTAAATAAAATGTTACTATGTGATTTGAAATTATAAGAATTTTTTAAGTGTTTAATCTATTAGAATTTAAATCCTCAGAACTCTTAAGGTGTTTTAATAGCTTTATAACTTGTGCTTTACTGACTTTGAATTTAATTTTTTTTTTTACAAATGTTTCATTAATGACTTTCAAAATTAATTCTAAGAAATAGGTTGCAATAATGCTATTAACAGAATTGAAGCTATGAAGTTCTAGGCCTGAATTGGGCTCAAAGGCCTGAATTAGGGTGGAGAGATTGCCGGATGACCTTGGCAAGCTCGCTGCATCAGTGCCTTGAAATGTTTGCCACTTTTGATGAGAGGCACTAAGAGACTGTACATGAACTTTTCTCTCTTTTACTTGTAAATCATGAACGGTCTGGGTAAGTCACTACTTAAGAATTCTTTTCAAATTAAAGAGCAAGTATATCAGGATTTGTGTAAGAGTTCAGTTCTCTTACAGTAGCCTAGGATTCCATTTAATTATGTAAAACTCGTCAATAAGAAAGATGATAATTAGAGCTCCCATTCTCTCTGTGTTCCTTAATCTTCAAAATGAAGACTGAATGTTTCCTCTGGGCTGAAACTTTTCTTTCAGCTTAGTTAGCACAATTATGGCTGCATCTTTAAATAAAGTAGTGTGACACACACCACGGCTGGCTTCCCTAACAGGACACTTTGCGATGTAATCCTCATGCAAAAGCATAGGGAGCAGAGTACTGCAAAGGCTGCAGGTGGGCGAGCCTGATCTCCTAACAGGCTCAGAGGAGTGACCTCATGGCTTTTTTTTTTTTTTTTCAGCCCTTGCATTATCAGAACATTAAGTTCTCTCTCACCTAAGTAGGTAGCATTTGGAAGGATGGAGCTTTCCCTTACCAAACAAAAAGCCACCAACACCTGGAACTTTGAGGTGCTGAGCTTATATACCATGAGAAGAAAATGTGTTCTCTATAACCCACCCAGTCGATTTTTGTCTGCTAGACTATATTGTAAGTGTCCATGATTCACAGAAGAATGACACCTTGGAAAGTATGTAAACACAGAGTGTTTTATTCTGCAGCAGTCTAGAGTGCTGGCATTTCCCATTACCAAGATGGAGACATTACCAAGTGAACTCACAGGCTTAATTTAAAGCACATTCAGGGACTTCCGGGGATAGGTGACCTTTATCTTGCTTTATCTCCAGAGACATTCTAGAATCTAGAAATGTTACTGAGGCTTGGGGGCTGAAAATTGTTTCTGGAGAGGTCTAGAAACTGTTACTAAGAACTTCTGGAAACTGCTGCTGACCCTTTAACTTTGCCTTAGGCCAGGAAGTAGGGCAGCTTCAGATGACAGGGCAGATTTCTGACTAGCTACCTTAAGCCTGAGGTTTTTGTTGTTGTTGTTTGTTTCTTTGTTTTATTTTGTTTTGTTTTGTTTTTCTAGTAACTAATTTGCCTGGGCTGTCCTGGGCTTGTCTGGACTTGCACAGATCTTAGGCCTAGTCTCTTGAACTGCCAATTTAAAGCCTGTCATGGACTTAGCCTGTCTCAATATCAAAAGCACAAAGATCCTGATCCCAGAGTATAACTATCTATTCATACCTCGGTTTAGTTTCCAGAAAGGCCTATGTATCATACATGTATGTCTAGTTTATTTTAGAGTGACTATTTCTCTAGAATTCTTAGACGTTTCTCCTGCAATGTTTTTCTAGATAATGGGATACATTTGCCAGTGTTTGTTCCATAATTGTTTTTATGTCACCTTTATTTAATATTATTTATAAATGTCTTAGCATTCCGTTTAAAATCCACCCCTACAATTATGCTTCTCCCCACAGTTACCTGGCAACAGCCAGGTAAACCTGGCCCACTATAAAAGGGGTTCCCATTCTATATCTTTGAATGGCAAGAAGCATATATATTTAATTTACTATTTCAATAAAATAATCATATTGTCTCATGAAATTCTTTAATCATGATTTAAATTTGTTCAATCTGCATCATTTACATTAGTGAATTTGAATATCACAGTAAATACTACAGTATACATTTCATCATCCTCTTTCTATTCACTAATTAATATTTAAATTTCTGAATATGTTTGTGAAAACAATCAATCAATGAAATTTGTTAATTCATTTTTGTGCTCACAAAGTTTTATTTTTTCCTGATAATTCTCAATAAGCATATGCATGTATGCATAAAAAGAAATAATTTTAAAATAGATAAATATGATAAGATTTACATTAGAAAAAAATGATGAGAAATTGGGAGTTGGCAGATTATTGATTATTTGAACACTCTTACTTTATAAAATAATTAAACCCATAAAATATACCATCAGGCAGAGACACAAGGGGGAATAAGACTGACATCAAGCAATTCTTTATCTTGTCAATTGACAATCAGATTCTACCTTAGCATGCCGTCTTTTTGCATGTTTCTGGGTTTGTCTGCGGCAGTAGGCTATGTGACTCCCTATCTACAGTGGGTTAATAATTAAAATATACTTTGTGTGTTTTTATATAACAGAAAAATATTTTAAATGGACTCTGCAAGAGAAGCAGCAGGATGCTGTGGTGGGTAACTTCATCACTAGATCTCAGCATCACTATGCCCTAAGTTCAAACATCTGAGGAAATTTGTATTCTTTGTCTCTGTGCTGCTGTGTCCAACATCAAAGGTCCGATCCTCCTGTGGCTCAATTAGCTATGTAGTTTTCTATAGCTACGGTGGTGCATTTTGTTCTTTTTATATTGATATCTTTAGAGGGACATTAGAAATTCCCTTTTGGAGGAACAGTTGGATTTCTCAAGAAAATTTTGTTTAGAATGCACTTGTACTTTATATTTCAAAACATGAAAATGTTATCACACAGTAGTACAAAGATTTTAAGCACATTAACTGTTGAACCATATTACAGTATGGAAAGTTAAGGACATAAACATGAGGGTTTTTTTTTTAATTGGTACCATTATTTTAATAGAACATATGTTTTCTAATGAAATGATAATGATAATAATAATTTCATTCTCAAAATAAGATTCTTTGTAAAAATAATGTGCTTTCATGTAGATTAAAATAAGATGATCATCAATAATGGACTTTTATATAGATTTATTTGTAACATTCAATAGGGAACTGTAATGCTGTTCAAAATTCTTTTAAATTTTGAGTTAAACAAAACATTTTTGATTTAGCTATTATGTAACATCTATAATAGTCACATTATAAAATACTAAGTCACTAAGCTCTAAAGTGCATAGAGTAAAAGGACCTACAGAGGTGCAAATATGCCATTTTATTAGTGAATGAAATAAAAAAGAAATAAAAAGAGGAGGAAAGGACAGCACATGATTGCCCCTAGGTATGGTGGAGGAGAAGGCATAGCCAGAAGCAGAAATATCTTGGAGAATCTAGAGTGTCCATGACCAGGTTGAACTGGGCCATGTGGTAGATGGGAGAGAGGGAAAACCAAGTGTAGGAGCCAAAAACCAGAGATACAAAAGGATCAGGTAACTAAGATGTGTGGATTATGTAGGTAATAGCCGCTGAGGGTAGGGCATCCCAGGTCCTGGGCTGGAGAGTTCAGGGTAGAGAGCATAGTATACTAGCCATATGTACCCTAACCAATATATAAGGACTGAGGGATTCTGGGAGAACCTGGTGGCCAGCTCTGATATGTTCAATAGGCACCTCAGCCCTTTGTCCTGGGCTTGAAGCTCAACAATTAGACAGCAATTAATACTAATCTTAACTGATGCGCATACTATTTTCCTAGATTAAGATGAATAATATTTTTTTTGGTTTTATAACTATAAATATATAATTCAGTATTCTTTTAGAAATTACATAAGCATAAAAATGAAATATAATGTTTGTAGTTCTTAAAAATGCCAAGAAGAATAATATTAACTATAGTGAATTTCAGGCAATTGCACTGCCTCATTTATAATGTAGTAAAGTAAAAGTATTTAATTGGTATATTCTCTTATAAAGTTAAAAGAGACTGGCTATAAAAATTACATGTAATCAATATAAATGCATCTATAAAAGTCACCACATATGGTGCCTTGCAATTTAATTATTTCTTCATAATTACTACTGATACCAGTCTTATATTTAGAATATACAAATAAATGAATACTTTGATATTTCACTTTACTGTGATTTTAATCAAGGATATAATTTCTTATGTCAACATACTTCAGAAAATTCATTTATCCTTGAGAAAGTAAAGTAATAATTTTTTTTTTGATATGACATTTAGAAACATGTATTTGCTCTCTCACAAGAAACACATTTGGAAATCGTCTGTGAACATTTTTTAAAATTAATTAATAGAAATGCAGTCTTAAAAATGCTTTTTTTTGAGTGATCATACTCAGTGTGCATTTGTATTTAAAAGTCATATTGCATGCAACTTCAATCTATGTGATGTTCTATCCAATAATTATATGTCAAAAAACCTGGGAATTAATTATAAGCCTATATGATTTTGAGAAAATTTTAATATAGCACTCTCACCTACTGTACATACTCATATTCAGAGTGATTAATTTACTTTAATCTCCTCACCTGAAAAAAAAAAGCAGCATGCTTACACAAAGATTTAAAAGAGAAAATCACCTACTAGGATGCCCTCAAAATTCTGCTTAAGTACTTTTTATACATGATACATAATTTATCACTGTTTGTAATTTTGTTAGTTTTGTTTTTATTAAAGGATCTTATGATGCTCAGGATGGTATCAAACACCCTAGGTAGACAGGAAATTATCGAACTCTTTTCTCCATCTGCCAAGTGCTATGAATGACAGTATTGTGCCACCACACTTAACTTGTACTGACAATATGATACTGGGACAACAATTCCTATGAGAATATAAAAATAAAACCTAACATCCAACTCTGTGGTATGTTTTGCTTCGGTAACCCTTATCAGTCTGTGACAAAAGTCACTATCATTGACCAAATTTGTAAATGGATGTGATACCAATCAAACAGGTGACAAGGCAGGGGAATGGTGAAAAAACAGTGTTCATCAGGAAACCATCTACCTCACCTGCTCATTTAATCTATTAAGCTTTCATCTAATTCATATTTGTATGCTAAATTGTAGATTGAAAATATCACTTGAAGTCAGACATACTTTATATTATTCCAAAGATTCAAATACGTTTCAAATTAGTAAAATGTATTTTTAGGTGAAAAAACAAATATAAAATGAATTTTTGATTTCCATATTTTCATGAGTTCAAATAATAATTCAATTTGTAATTAGACTTTGAAATCAGTAGGCATGGTAATTATCAATGAGTGCTATTGATTAACATTGAATAAATTAAGCAAATTTATAATTTTAATATTGGGATGAAACAGGGTAGATAAGTCTTTTAAGTATTTGCTTCTGTGAATGTAATTTACTCCTAGGTATTGTTTTATCTGTTTTGTTAAAACAAATTTTAAAATTGTTCACTTTTCTTTGAGAAGTGTGTCCCTTACTTAACATTTCTCTTATCCTATGAATATATTTTGTCTACTCTTTCAGGATGTCACCTCTACTTTCAAATATAATGCCATTATATATGAAACAGATTTTATAAGTATTATTCATTTATAATTTCTGACAAAGATATAGCAGAGTCATGGATTTCCATGGGTTAAATTTATCATCTTCCAAATTATCTATTTCTTTCCAAGGCCTTATATTTCCTATTGAAGACTTAACCAAATGTCCATTAATAATACTATTTTACAGTAAAATTTTACGACAATTTTTTTGCATTTGTCATTTTTTTTTATTTGATTGTTAGTGTGTAAGAATGTAAGCACGTACAATTCCTATGTTATGTTACACATAGGGAGGTGAAAGGATGATTTGAAGGAGTCTGTTCTCTCCTTGTACATGTGTTTCTCTGAAGCAAACCCAAGTCATCAGGTTTGGAGGCAGATGTTTCCTATTATAGTTACGTTCAGTCATCTTTAATGATTCTTTCCTAGTATCTGGCAACCTAAAGATGAATTTCTATTTTCTATTTCCTTTGCCACAGGAAGGTACTCTGAAGGCCACAGAAAGAGAAACCTGGACATGAACTCAACCACAAAATTCTAAACCTACAATCTGTTCTGCCTACAAGACAGGGCAATTGGGATTGAGCAATCAATGTTTGGTTTAACTTGCAAAACTTGACATGAATAAGAGCCCATACCTTATACTGGATGAATGGCCAGGAACAAGAGACTGGGTAGCATAAATAAATAAATAAATAAATAAATAAATAAAGCCTTGTCCAGAGGCTTTCTCCAGCAGTAAATAAAAATAGAAACAGATGTAGAGACCCAGAGTTAGACATTGTGCAGAAACAAAGGCAGAGAGACACATTAGGCAGTGACAGAGACAAAGATGAAGAGGCAAAGAGGCAGACAGAAAGCCTATATTGGAGGTTTCTATGGGAACCCTTCTCTCTGAGTTATAGGAATCCCATGGAAAGCAGGGGAGGGAAGACTATAAAATGCAGAGTGGATGGAGGACACCAGGAGAACGGCCTCCTGTATAAACTAAGCAAGGCACATGTGAGCTCATGGAGAAGGAAGCAGCAAGCAGCAGGCTTGTCAGGGTTTGCACCAGGTCTTCTGTGTAAGGCACGGTTATTAACTTGGAGTTTCTGTGGAGCTCTTAACAGTGAGATTGTTTCTGTCTCTGACTCTTATGTTTGTTCTTCAGATTCCAGTTTTCCTATTGGGTTGACTTGAACAGCCTGTATAAGAGAGCTTTTGCCTTGTCTTATTGTATCTTGTTTTGTTCTGTTTGGCTGTTGTTTCTTGGACTCCTGCTCTTTTCTGAAAAGGAAAAGAATGAAGAAGGAAGACAGGATAGTTCAGGGAGAGCTAAGAGGAGTAAAGAGGGGTCAAATTGTGTTTAAAATGTATGAGAGAAGACTCTATTTTCAATATAAAGTTAAATAAATAAAAGTGAATTTTTTCAATTGTCGGGCATGACATGAGGTCTAATCTCCATTTCACCTTCACCCTTAAGTCACACAGGTGGAGGGCATGATGAACAGCCCCCAGGCCCTAGAGAGATTTACATACTAATGAGGTACCTGAAGGCCAGAGGGTGGAGCTAAGCATTCCTCCCCAGCTCCTCCCCCCCTTTCCCCTCCCTATTTAACTCAGGTCCACCCTGGTTTTTGTTGGGGGGTGTGCATCCAGATCCATCCACCATCCGCCATGCCAATAAACCAGTTTTGGAAACCCAAGGACTTCCTCTTGTGTTGGGGCCATGAGGAACCATGGTGAACAGTCAGACCTTAATTCCAGCTGGTGGAACCCAGGGCATTCTCAGTCAACTACACACAGCGTGGAGTGAGAGACCCTGCGGTTCCCTGGCCATTTTTTTTCTACATTAAATGATCACTTCCAAGTCATGCCAAATAGTACATTTTAATATTCAGCATTGTACATGTCTTGATTATCTAATCTCAGCATTTGGTGTTGAGGTTTGGCATCATAAAAAGAGCTGATATGAGGCTACTGGTGAAGCCTAGTTACAACAGAAGACCCCAGAGTATTGGAGATGCCAGTACCATATGATAACCATCAAGATTAGCAACAGTAGCAAAGTGCAGTCAACCACAGCCTAGAGTGCTACAGAGGGCAGAGTTTGAGAAGTGACCCAAGCCCTTTGGAGGAGCCCAGAAGATCATGTGTGGATCTCAGACATTGGAACAAGAAGCTGGGAAGTTGAAGTTGACTTGGAGACACCCAAATATTAAAGATACCAAAGCAACCTGCCTAGGAAAGCTGCTAACAGATACTGGAACAAGTCCAGGAGAAAAAAGTTTGTTGCAGTTAACAAAGATGAAAAGGTAGTTGAAGATCTGAAGACTGCTTTGAAATCAGATATGGAGATGTAGAGGTTGGAGTTTGCCCAGCTGGTTTCCTGTTTTGCTTTGGGGATTACAGTTAAGTGATTGGATGAATCTCAGAAGAGACTTTAAACACTGTTGAGACTGTTACAATTGATGGGGACTGCTGCCTGTGCCCTGGACTGCCCACTGCCCGGCCCTACTTACCCTTGTGAGTTGGAGGTGAGGTGGCTTGGAATCAATGTCACAGACTCCAGTAGCAGGTGAGAAACACTGCAGCAAGCACTCCTGAATGCTGCTGCAAGCTCCTTTAATACCCTCTACCCACACCCCATTGGTTCCAAGAAAGCATCTCTTCTAAACAGCAGTTCCCAATTGGCTGGCATTGTCTGTATCAACAATTTTTGGTCTCTCAGACAGTCCTCAATTAGGTCCTCGTGCAGGAGATCCCTTTGTGGCTATGTGGCTCCTGGCTTATGCAGAGACGTGGCCACACAGTTGCTCCTACAGGGGACTTTGGAAGTTGGACTAAATGTGATTTTTGTTATGCTATGGCTAGGCAAGGCCCTCCATAGACTGATGTATTTGAACAAGACTATGGGGCCCAGGGAGTGAAATGTGGTGGTTTGAATATGCTTGGTTCCAGAAGTAACAATATTAGGAGGTGTGGCCTTGTTGGAGGAAGTTTGTCCAAGTGTGTCACTGTGGGCGTGGGCAAGGAGGGCCACCTCTTAACCATGTGGGAGCCAGTCTTCTCCTAACTGCCTTCAGATGAAGATGTGGAACTTTCAGCTCCTCCTGCACCATGCCTGCCTGCGTGCTGCCATGTTCCTGCCTTGATGATAATTGGACTGAACCTCTGAAACTTTAAGCTAGCCCCAATTAAAAGTTGTCTTTATAAGACTTGTCTTAGACATGGTATCTCTTCACAACAACGCAAATCCTAAGATACTGCCTAGGACTTGAGACAAGTAGTAAAATTAGTAATAGCATGAATGAAACATAATATGTCGCAATGAAGATTATGTTATCATTTTTATTTTCTAAAATGGTTGACTATTAGTAGAAAAGAAGGTGTCACCATCTAGAAAGTAAACAATAAAATTCCTTTGAACTTGATTTTTAACATAATTTTAAGTGTGTCTTTTGTGATTTTTATGCTTAATCACTTATATTAAAATTATTTATGTTTCATTGTTACATTTTTGAAAGATAGCCTCTGGAATGGGCTTCTGCCGAGCTCTCTGTTATCTTACTGTTTTGTATTGGAAATAAACAGATTTCTAACGAAACAGGTTTGAACATAGAAGCAGTCTAAGAAATAGAAGCATTTGATTTCCTCCAAAATCTAAATTTAGGGAAATTTCATCCTCTAAAGGTAGATTGATACAGTAGAAATTTCCAAGATATAACATTTAAAATTGAACTGGTCCAAATGTATGTAGATATACATGTGAAATCTTGATGATACAAACACAATATTTAATGACAAGATATTTCCTAAGATTATTGTTCCAATATTCTTGGCTTCACAAAATACACTTGCATGATAATTACTATATATGCATATATAATTTCATTATTGCTTGTTATTTTACATTTATCATGAGATACCAGTTTATAATATGCAGAAAATATGAGTTTAATTGACTTGTTTGATCCACTAATGACTAAATAATAGACATGCCTAGGTTTAAGCTAAGAAATATGCAGCTAATTATACCACATTATCCTATTTTACAAATTGTCTTTTAATAAGTAATTTTTGATAGAGGTCATTTTAATTATTCAAATTAACTGAAATAATTAACACCAATACATATTTTGAATATTTTTTTCAGTAGGAAGTAAAAAAAATTATAATGTGGTAAGAATTCAAATGACATACTTAAATTTTTATATTGTAAATAAATTAATATAATGTTCAATAATATAATTGTTATAGAAATACTTAATCTCAATCTTGGGTTTCTATCTTGCCTGTGACTATTTAGTTCCTGTATAAAAGACACACACAATAATCTTTAATCAGCATAAAAGCTGGGAAGATTTCTATGCTTTTTGCTATTATGCCTACATCCTAGCCAATCATTCCATTATATAATTTGCCATGTTTCAGCTGGGCTGCTATTAAATCGTTAGCCAATTCAAATGGTCATTATACCATGTCTTACCTAACCTATAGTGGCTTCTTCCTCCATTCAGTTTCTCTCCATTAACCTTGTGGTTCTTTGATTTCTAGTCTGGGAACCCTAAACCCTGCCTATGTCTCTTGTGCCCAGTCATTGGCTGTAGGCAACTTTATTCATCAATCAGAAATTACTTGGGAGTAATGCAAGGTCATATAACATCGCTTGGATCTTCATCTGGCTGGTCTCTGGAGAAAGCAGGCCTGGGAGGCCTGCACTTAGTATTACAACACATAGTAGCAGACCAATCCTCAATGTATTATTAAACGTATAGTTAAATTTACAAGAAAGATTCAGAAACATGGAAAATTTTCGACCACACATCTTTCTTTACTTTTATGTGTTTGTATCATCAAGATTTCCTGGAAGTCGGGCTTGCCTTCAGGAAATGACCCTTTCAGCCTCCATATTCCCAGCAACTAGGACTCTCAGCTAGAGTTATTCTCATAGACTACTGGGGGCCTCCCCTATGCCAGGCCTCTGGCTCATCCAAGAGATGCCCCCCTTCTCTCCCCACCCTCTCTTGCCACACTTCCTCCACACCTGATCCCCATCTCAATCCAGTTGCCTTTCTTACCCCTCTCCAGCCCAGTTCTCTCTCTCTTTCCAACTCTAATACCTCTTTTATTTCCCCTTCTAAGTAAAATTCTAGCATCCTCCTTTGGGTCCTCCCTGGTATTTAGTGTATTGGGGTCTGTGGATTGTAGCATGGTTATACTGTACATTATGGCTAATATCCACTTATCAGTGAGTATATACCATGCAGGTCTAGAATGAGTCTGGAATCCCTGAGTGGATTACCTCATCCTACTCAGGATGATATTTTCTAGATGTATTAATTTGCTTGCAAATTTCATGGTGTGTTTGTTTTTAATAGTTACATAGTATTCCATTGTGGAAATATGCCACATTTTCTTCATCCATTCTTCAGCGGAGGGACATTTAGGTTGTTTATAATTTCTGACTCTTGTGAATAGAACTTCTAGAAACATAGTTGAGCATGTGCACTTGAGGTATGGTGCAACTATTAACGTCAGGAAAAAAGTAGAAATTAGGAGAAAATCATATTTATAAGACTTTGAAATCCAAGTAAGAGTATACTACAGAGCTGTTGCATTATCATGGGTTACTCAGAATTTCAAGCAAGGTAGTAGACATGATTAGAGCAGACCATTAGATGATGCTCATAGCTTTGTGTAGGACATGTGGCACTGTGAAAAATGGAGACACTATTGCAGTACTTGAGCTGTGCCATAAAAATGGCACAAAATAAAGATTTTTAGAAAAGAAAAAGTTCTGGCAAAGAACCTCCAAAATTGTTGCTGAGGTATTTTGTGTTGGCCTTTTACTGTTGGACCTGGGGCCTTTCCTTAAGAGTGGCTTGTACATAGTCAGTGAGAGTCCATTGCAAGAAACTATTTTGTGTTTGTGAGTAGTTATCAACTGGAGATAGCTTCTGGGCTCATGATGTGTCCACTTCCTCTCTCGGCACCAGGGGAGGAAGTGGGACATCAACCTACCCACAAAACCTTTGACCCCAAATTTCTCCTACTTACAAGATGTGCAGAGATACAGATGGAGCAGAGAATTTTTAATTTTAAACTTTATAGGATTTTGTGTATTATGTGATTATGTCTAGTTTTGTGTTTTTATAGCATATCTGTGTATCCAAATGTGTGTGCGTCTCTGGGTCTATATGTGTTTCTTAAGCTTTTGCATTTCAGGTATCTTTTTCTTCTCTTTTTTTCTTTTTCCTTCTTATCATTCATTTTATTTCATTTTGTTCTATTATTATTATTATTATTATTATTATTATTATTATTATTATTATTTTGGTTTTTTGAGACAAGGTTTCTCTGTGTAGCCCTGGCTGTCCTGGAACTCACTCTGTAGACCAGGCTGGCCTTGAACTCAGAAATCCACCTGCCTCTTCTTCTTCTTCTTCTTCTTCTTCTTCTTCTTCTTCTTCTTCTTC
>JANHMN010000001.1:236666545-236703874 GCA_030674055.1 Rhabdomys pumilio | reverse complement strand
CTCTCTCTCTCTCTCTCTCTCTCTCTCTCTCTCTCTCTCTCTCTCTCCCTCTCTCTCTCTTTCTCTCTCTCTCAGAAGCTTTATACACAAAAACATTCCTTGAACTACAGGCATAAGAAGTCCTCTTTTGAGTTGTTTGTCAACATTATACCTGAGACTCTTAAAACAATATATAATATTTGTGTGTTTCCTCCAGATGTCAAAGATATAGCTCCATTGACAAAGACACCATGCATTTCAGACTCAACATCCAGAAACCTCTGAGTGGGAACTGATTTGAAAGACTCATTCCAGAGTATTAGATTTCTTGGTACCAGAAGTCAACATGTAAGCTTTCAAGCACATCAACATTCCTATGACCCACAACAGTTGTATCTTACACCTACCATGGTAATATCCAACAGCCCTCTAATTTGACTTAAGACCTGTTCAACAAGAAAGAAATCATGTCTGGTACTGAAACCTAGCCAACTACCCAAGGCTGTGAAATGCATGAATCTTAGAAGAGACCCACTTTATTGGAAAAGTGTAATCTGTAACCAAACACTTTTTTTCTGGCAAATGCCTTTGGAATTTTAGAAAGCGTTTGGATTTTGTTACGGTACATCAAACCTTAGATTAATATAATGCTCTTATCAATTAGCAGTGTCTGACCTAGACATCTGAGGGTAAGAGTAACAGTAAATTGCATTTCCTGACTCTATAGCAATGTATAATCCATATATGATAGCAGTTTTTGGATATCAGCTTAACATATATGATAGAGAGAATCTCATGTCTTCAGTTGACCTACGGGCATGTGTGTGCGGCATCTTCTTAATTGCTAGTTGATATTGCTCTAGCTCACTGAGAGTGATGCCATGCTTGTCGAGGTGGTCCTAGGTTTCTTATGAAAGCTTGATGAACAGAAGCAGAAAGAATTGAGTAGTCAGTGCCCCTCTAAGGTCTCTGATTCAGTTCCTGCGTCCAGGTTTCTGTACTGAGTTCATGCCCTAACTTTCCTCAGTGATAGACTGCTACTAGGGAGTCAAAGTCCAACAAATTTGTCTTGACTGAGTTGTTTTTGATCATGGTGTTTATCAAAGCAACTTTGAAGCAGATTATACTGAGTATCTTCTGTTTAACAATCATGGAATTATGTACTAAGTCTAAAATTTCACATAATGCATTTTTGTTGACTTTTTTCTTTACAAATCCAAATGTGACATGAAGCTGAATTCTGTTAATTTTTTCTTTGCAACCAGAATTGAAGTCACTAGACATATAGATTAAAATTATAAAAATAAAATAGGCTCACTTTCAGTTTAATCTTTGAAAATTAATAAAATATTCCCAAAGGTCATCTGCAAATTGTTAGTATCCTTATTTATCTAAATTGAGATGCAAAATGACAGGTGATATCTCCCGCTCCCATATCTTTTAACAGGTTGTAACAATAGTCCCATATAACCTCATTATTGCTGCAACAGTCATAAAACCAATGGCTTGTAAAGTATATGATGTGATGAATATTCATATAGAGAATTATAATAGAAATGCTTCCAGAACTTCGCCTCCCTTCTGATGCATTCCAGTCACATAGTACTCTCTCGGGAATGGGTATTTATTTATTTATTCAATCTATTTAATTTGCCGTATGGAATATCAGATTCTTCATAAATTTACGGAAGCATGGAAATGACTGCTGCATACTGAACAGATAAGAAGTTTGGCTATGAAGCTTTCAGAGTCTCTTGTATCAATTGGGAAATGTCATCTTGACTTAGGAATATCCCACCTTTCATAATAATAGATTCATCACCCATTACACATCTGCACAACAACCTATAACCTTGAACAGTTATAACTGGTATAGCAATCTACACTGTACATTGACACATTGGCCATTTTGCCTTTGTAAAATAGTTTTCTTTGGATGGTCCTTAAAATATCTTAAGAGGCTCTATATTTGTTAGTATTATGCTAATATATGATTTTTGAAACTTAGAGGACACAGACATGTAATGATATAATTATGAATATTATTATTTCTCATTTCAAGTTCAGACAAATCAAAGTTGGATCAAGTGAGGAGTCAGCAATGTATGAAGTACTTCACATATGAGTTGTCATTCAGATAATACCTTCTTCAGTCGCTGGCATGGATTCCATTGAGAATTAAAATATATAATTGATCTATTTATACCACAGTCGTGTTTTACTTCTGTGAAAAAATTAAGAGGAAATGTTAATTACAAAGCGTGATCCCTGAAATGTCATTGCTATTATTCAATTATACAGTAATTTAATGTAAAGACACAGCATGAAATGAGTAACTGAGACTAGAATATTTATTAAGACATTTATTGAATGTATAAAAAGTTCAGATTTACCATACTTCATTCCTTCATGTGATTTCTTATATGTTTGTTTATTTGTTTAACTATCATCAAAAAATCGTTGCAATGATTTCCTACAGGAAATATTTTCAGCATCCTTTCCTTTGTGAGTCTGGAGGTCAACACTTAGTTACAAAGCTCCTAGACAATCTTATTATTTTCATTTTATATCAGAAGCAATAAAAGAGGCAGGTTCATTCTCCGCTTGTAAATGTCAAGTGGCTTGCTGTGGGAATGCATACTTTCCACCATAAATTAAAGTATAAAAATGGTTATAAAATGTTTCAATTAGAAGATATTTATCATGCTTCCTCCTGCAAGCAGCAGGGTGTTTATAGAAGAAAGTTTTACAATGTCTTTTAGTTGTATAACTTATATACTGGTTAAATATTTGGTTACTTTATTTTTGTCATTTAAGATTCTTGTGCTGATGGCCAGGACATAACAGTATGAAAGTGTAACTAAAAAGCTGTGGCATTTTCTTTCCTTCTGTCTTTTCTCTCTCTCTCCTTCTCTTTCTTTCCTTCTTCTTGTTTTTTAAATCACAGCTGAAATGATCACCTCTGTAATTCCAAAGTAGCATTTTCCCTTTGAGAGTACAAATGGTACCCAAATGAAACAAAAGCAGGTTTTCAAAAAGTTTTAATATATAGTATATCTGTCTAAAATGGATGGTACAAATTATGAGTCCATCATTCTCACACAGAAGTATATCTAAAACAATCAGCCTCTAATCACACAGAGAAAGTATCAAGTGCTAGTGTGAAACAATGCTGTTTTCCCTTTTGTACTTCTGAAAACTTTCTCTTGCTTCTTTGTGAATTTCTTATCATGCATCTCAATCCCACTCATGTTCTCATTTCTGTTTATCTTCTCCTGAGAACTCCCACACCAAAACAAAATAAAATAAGATAAACTACAAATAGAAATCTTGTCATGGAAGCCCTGGTGTGTCACAGTGTGCTACACAGGATCGATACCCTGTTGTCCACACATCTCTGCTTGCTAATGTTCATTGCAATGACTCATGGGTCTGTTTTGAGGCCTTTGGCTCTGCTACACTAAGAATACTGGATCCTTACCTGGACACCGCTCAGATTCACGTCCTGTTGTTGTCCTGTGTCATGGAGTTCTGCAGGACCTGCCCCTTCACGTGATGCAACAGATCATAGATGGGGTGAGCCAACTACGATCCCTGGATCTGGGCCCAAGAAGTAGCTGAGTTAGTCTGCCCACTGGCTCTTCTAAGCCTGCATCATCAGGTCGACCTCATTAAAAGTTCCCCAGCTAGCTCACAGTTCCTTAGATGCCAAGGGGCAGGCTCCCATTATTTGGAGTGCTGTAGCAGGTGAGGTACAGCAATAGGTCTAGCCTTTTCATGACCTCATAATGAGATAAGGGACAAAGAAGTGGTAGGTATCTCTCCCTCATATATACAAGGAATCCTCCCCCCCCCCCAACACACACACAACCTTGCAGATGAGAGGCATGGGCATCTTTTCCATGCTCACTCTCTCAGGGCAGCTGACCTGCATTCCAGACATCAGGATCAGCTCTACTGTGCTGCCCAGGCCATGAGAAGGTCAGCAATCCCCAATGTGGTGTCATTCAAGGTGCAAGGTTAGTTCAGCACTGTGCATTAGGTGGCAGTCCAGACCTGGGATATCTGCAGGACCTTTGGTGGTAACATAGGCCTGGAACATCAAATACAGACTCCTGCTGCCTTAGAACTATTATCCCAGACAGTCTGAAGAAGCAGTCTGAGCCTGGATGTCCCCATGGCCTCAGGTGGCAACACATGTCATTCAGATCAACATGTCACCGAAGATATCCATATGGTCTCAGGTGACAGCCCAGACCGCACACCTGGCCGTGTAGTGTATTTGGCTTTTGGTGGTTACTCATTTCACAGACATTGACACAGACCCTAGCTGAAGCAGAACAAAGGACCATATGACACTTGGGGGCAGCCTGGGCCGGGTTTTCACAATCCCATACCTCCTCATATCTGCCTGTTCCTCACTGCTGTCTAGTTTCCAGATCTAGCTTTCTCAGCTTTTTTCTCCTCTTCTATCTCTCCACTGACTACTCCATTTTCCCCATCTCTCTATCACTCATTCTGCCACTATAGTGGTGCCTGTGGCAGGTACTCTCATGTCTTTTTTAGCCTCCTTGTACTTTTTAACCTGTTTTTGACAATAGAAATTCATCATGTGAACATCAGGTGCGCTTTTAAAGGTAGGAAGATAAAATATTACTAAAACTAGTTTGTGCAAGCAAAACTGCAGAGTGAAAGATTTGTCCAAATACCAATTAAACAACAACAAAACCAAAACATAAGCAGAAAGAGAGAAAAGGAAAAGAATGAAAAGACCCAGAAGCTCAAGTCTCCCTATTATACTCTAGCACCTTATCCCACAGAGTGCCAACAGTTTCAGTTGGCTTCTCTTGTGAGTGTGGAATGTTTTCAAAACTCTCTTCCTCATCCACTTCTTGTAGAGTCGGGCTAAGAAAAACTTCTGCTACTTCTTTTGGCTAAAGAATGTTCAAATGTGGCTCACCTCATCTCAACACAAAGAGAAAAGTTAATACAATACAACAGAAACTAAAACAATCTCTGCTTTCTTTCCCTCAAGCTAGTTCTGAACCACCCTAGCAAGCACCATCCTTTCCCCTACAAAACCAAGAGTAAGATAGCTTTCATTCTTCTGTTGAGTCATAGGTGTCAGCCTCCAAGCTAAACTATACATTTAGTGTTAGAAGCAATATTTGTTACCTTTATAATATTGCCCTGAAACAGATGTACATCTATATTATAATTTGCTTCATAAACATTTTTTCTAATCTCCAAACAAAATCTTCTGCTCGCTTTCTTGCTTGCTTGCTTGCCAAGATATTCTTTATGTGAATTTATGCAAGTTGTACCTTTTTCTTCTAGGTAGTTACCTTTTGCCAGCCTGCCATCCTTGCATACCCACCCCACCCCCCACTTTATTTTGATATTTTATATTTTATATATACTTCTTAATTGACTCTTTGCCAAGTAAACCTGGTACTTAAAACCTAACAAAGTTTTCATTTGAAATATTTTCATATTAATGACTTTTGAAAACATTTGTACTACTCAATCTTAGCTTGTTTAAATGAGTTTATGCTTTAACATCTGCAAAACAAAATATGGACTGGACTAAAATATAGCAGTGGGGTGAAGAGAGTAAGGGCATTGTTGGTTTTTATCTAGCTCAACACTGTACTGTTAAAAGTCCATAAAACCTATCGGTTGTTAGACATGAGGTATTAAATATGTGTATTTGAAGTCTATGATTCATCTTAGACTATGTAAGAGCATTATAAAATGATTAAAAATTGACCCAAAACACTAGTCTATGCTTGTTGGGCTCCCTGTCACTAAGCTTTCTTGGCTACCAGTCACCCTCTACTTTTTTATCTTATTGAGACTAAATATCACAAAATATCATCAGTTAACCAGAGATACCACCAATTTGTCATCTTGAATAGATGACATTTCAGGCATGCATCACAGAAGCAGTATTATCATTAGGAGAAAATATTTAGTGTATAATATAAGTAAATCACCAAATACAAATGAGTTATAGTCCTAGTCAACAGAAATGTAGACTTAAAGGGTTTAGGTTTTAAGGGTATTTGTGAACTATTATTCTACATAAACAATGGCAGCCATTTACTTTTCCTGCTCATGTAAAAATTGCTTTTTTATTTGTAAGCATATTTCTGGTTTCTAAGACAAATGAACTCATTATAGTCAGTTCAGAGCACCATTCTGCAAGTGTAGTAATGCATTCTACTGAGCAATACCAAAATAAACTTAACACTTATTTGGTAATTTAGGTTTTTTTGTTCATGCCTAATAATAATAAAAAGGTTAAATCTATATTAACATAGCAGAGATATCCAAATGTTTACTGATAGCAAGTGACTCTGTTCTTGAATGTTCACGGTTTGAGCAAAAAGTAAATAAAAGCACTTCTATTTTGATTTCCAAGTCTGGGCTCTGATTTGATCCTAGATGAAATGAACTCTAAGGATATGATAATAAGTAAAAAACTATTTTCAATCAATTGACCTTTTTATCTTATAGAGTTTATTTATTTATTCACTTTACACCCTGGTATCAGCACCCCTCCTCCCAGTCTTCCCTCACAGCTCCCCCATCCCCCATCCCCTTCTCCTCTTAGAAGGGGTTGAACTTCTGGGTATCACCCCCATTTGCACACTACATCATACATAATTAAAATTTATTTATTCACATCATGAAGTCTGTGGGGCAGTGGGCTATGAGAGGCAGCTGGGTGCTTGGTGGAGCGTAAGTCTGGAACCCCGGACCCTTATTGGACGGCAGGAGTTAGGCTCTGCTCCCAGGCCCTGGTTCTTTTCATTTAGCTTTAACCCTCCACAGTTGCTCCCACAGAGAGGTCTATGGCCATCAGTCACAAGGAACAGGCCTCAGGCCCTAGAGAGATTTACATGCTAATGAGATGCCTAAAGGCCAGAGGGTGGAGCCAATTAAGAATTCTTCCCCAGCCCCTCCCCCTTCTCTCCCTCCCTACTTAACTCAGGTTTGCCCTGGGTTTCAGGGGGTGCACATCCAGACTCAACCATCATCCATCATGCCAAAAAACCTGTTTTGAAAACCAAGGACTTTCTCATGTCCTTAGGGCTGTGCCTTGAGGAACTGTGGTGCCACAGCAGCCATGCCTAACTTCCCCCTGGAGGAACCCTCAGCGCTCCCATACAACTACCAACAGCAGTCAGTCCCATTTATCTCTGCATCCCTTCATAGCCACACTCTGTCCTTGCATCTTTCCCCTGGCGAAAGAAAACAATAAAAAAATAAATAAATAAAATTAGAAAAAAAAAACCCATAAAACAAAGAATGTTTTGCTATGGGAGCTGCGATGTGTCATGGTATGTCACAATGTTTCACCTTGTATTCTCTTTTGTCCAGTCATCTTTACTTGCAAATGTTCACTGCAATGAGTCATTGGTCTGGTTCAATGCTTCAGGATTCTTCTCCACTATCAATATTGGATCCTCACTGGAACTTCTCTTGGTTATCCTGTCATTGCTGTGCCATTGAGATCTTGCCGGGATTAGTTCTGTGGGACCTGTCCCTTCATGCACTCCAGTAGTTCACAGATGGGATAGATGTTGGGATGGATCATCCCACAGCTATGTATCTGGGCCTGGTTGGTAGCTAACTTGGTCAGTCTGCTAGTTCTCCAGCACCAAAGTTGCCAGAGCCAGCTATGTAGCACTACTCAATCTAGCTAACCCAAGTGCCCCAGCTGGCAGGAGATGGGGCCAACTCTCCCACTCACCTGCCTTTTTGACAAGTCACCTGTGCCTATGCGCTGTACTGTGCTGCTTAAGTGAGGCATAGACCCCACTCTCCTGAGTGCTGCCATCAGCGTGGAGTCGGACCAGCTGTACACAGCTCTTGAGCTTGATCATGGTCTCATGTGACAGCCCGGACCAGAGCCATTGACATGGCCTTTGGCGATTACATGGGCTACACACATCAACACAAACCCCTGCTGCAGCAGGGCCAAGTGTGTATCCTTGGCCTTCAATGGCAACATGGGCAGGAGTTGTGCATAGCCTCAGTGATAACCCAGTCTATTCACATCAGGCTGCTCCTCTCTACCCTTGAGTCTCCAGTTCTGCCTGTCATAGCTCTCAGTCTCTTTTGCTATTCTTTCTTCACATTGTTGTACACCATAGTGTGTCTGTGAAAACTTACTGCAGAATATACCTAGGAAATGTCATGGATTTCAGAGTAAATAAATATATCAACCAAAGTAGGCTACTAGGGACTTCTGATCTCATCAGAAGTCAAAGAAACAAAGAATTATTATACAGTGTACAGTGCTCAATAGGATGTTAGACATCTCGGAGTTTTTTGGGGGAGAAGTTGATTGTTGCACTATGGAATCCCCATCATATTGGAAAAATCATCCTTCCACTGTTATGTACTCTTTAATCCAATGTTTCCCACTATGCTATCTAAGGCAAAGAAACAGAACAAATTCTCACATATTTAGAATATCACACAACTGATTTTGTATTGTGTGGCTTATAATGTCTCGAAACATAGTCATTATTCTTGTGTACTATGTATAGAACATAAAATGAAACAAAAACTTAAGTATTTAAAATAATTGCTATGAACCCTAGAGCTTACTTAAATTAAGAATTGAACAGTGTTATATGTAGTTTTTTTAATTAAAAATAGAATTTTATTTTATATAATATATCTTGAGCACAGTTTTCCCACCTCAAACTCATCCTAGCTCCCCCTGCTCCATCTGTCATACCCCTAGATCCACTCCCCTCTGTTTCCCTTCAGAAAAGTGCAGGCCTCTAAGAGACTACAACCAAACACCGCAAAACAAGATATAATCAAACAAGGCAAAAGTCCACATACCCAGGCTGAACAAGGCAACCGAAAGGAGGAAAGAATAACAATAGCAGATGAGAGTCACAGCCCCACCCACTGCCACAGTTAGGCTTCCCACATGGATATCAAGCTAACAGCTATAACATATGTGCAAAGGTGCTGATGCAGAGGCCTGCAGGCCCTGTGCTTGCTGCAGTTGTCTTTGTGAACCCGTTTAAGTCATGTTTGTTCAATTCAGGGCTAAGTTCTCCTGGTGTCCTACAAAGTTACCTTTTTAAAAATAAAACAAGCGATACCACTCCTAGGCATATATCCAGAAGATGCTCCAACATATAACAAGTATACATGCTCAACTATGTTCATAGCAGCCTTATTTATAATAGCCAGAAGCTGAAAAGAACCCAGATGTCCTTTAACAGAGGAATGGATACAGAAAATGTGGTACATTTACACAATGGAGTATTACTCAGCTATTAAAAACAATGGATTCCTGAAGTAATTAGGCAAATGGATAGAAATAGAAAATACCCTGAGTGAGGTAACCCAATCACAAAAGAACACAGATGGTATTCACTCACTGATTATTGGATATTAGCCCAGAAGCTTGAAATACCCAAGATTCAACTCACAGACCACATGTAGCTCATGAAGAAGGAAGACTAAGTGTGGGTGCTTCGGTCCTTCTTAGAAGGAGTAACGAAATATTCATTGGAGCAAATATAGAGACAAAGCGTGGGACAGAAAATGAAGGAGACTGCTCCACCTGGGTACCCATCCGATGTATAGTCACCAAAAGTAGAAGCTGATGTGGCTATCAGGAAGTGTAGGCTAACAGGAGCCTGATATAGCTGCCTCCTTAGAAGTCTGTCAGAGTCTGACATATACAGAGGTGGATGCTCACAGCTAACCATTGAACTGATAATGGGGTTCTCAATGAAGAAGTTAGAGAGGAGACTGAATGAACTAAAGGGGTTTGTGGCCCCATGGGGAGAGCAACAATACCAACCAACCAGAGCTCCCCAGGGTCTAAACCACCAGCCTAGGAGTACACAGGGAGGTTCTCATGGTTCCAGCTGTATATGTAGGGGAGGATAGCTTTCTTTGGCATAGGTGGGAGATGATATCCTTGGTCTCGTGAAGGCTGGATGCTCTAGTGTGGAGAAATTGGAGGATGGGGAAGTGGGAGTGGGTGGGTGGAGGCACATCCTCATAGAAACAGGAGGAAGGGGGATGGAATAAGGGTGGGGGAGAAATGGGGAAAGGGAATAACATCTGAAGTGTAAATAAAATGTCCAATAAAAAAAATAAAGAAAACCATTTCATAAAGTATCTAATAGTGAAAGAGTAGATCCATTTTTTAAAAAAATATAGGTAAAATATTCTAAAAAATGAAATAAATTAAAACATCATCATTTTTTAAAAAAAAGACTGAATGTTTATCTGGAGAAGGTGTGAACTGCTTTTAAAACCAAAGCAATGAGTATGTGTGAGTTGTAGGTTTACCAGTATTTATTCAGAACTCATACCTGAATCTACAGGATAATAGAGGAAGGGGACGTTCATAGAGTGACAGAGAGACAGAGAGAACGGCAGTTTAAGGATCTAGAGAGCTTTCATTGTGAAGGGAAAAGCAGACATCATCAATAGGGACTGGATAGGAGGGCTTTTGCCTTGTCTTATTATATCAAATGCATATTATATATTTGCATTTGAATGACAGTCAGGATAGACTTTTATATCAAATGCAACTGAAAGCGCATAGTCATGCCCCAATGGAAATATCTGGGAAAATGATGCAGTGTAATAATGTATATATATAAAAGTAATATTATAAAATCTATAAAAGTAATATTAAGAGATAAATCTTTTCTTTTTATTCAAATACAATGCTCTTAGTGATTTAAATAAAAATGGTTTCTGAGAATTCAAGTACCAGAAATGAAAAATGTAGAAAGAAAGCACAGAAATCAAAATGTATTTTTTTAAAAAAACACATTTATTTATTTATTTTATGTCTATGAGTTCATTGTAGCTATCTTCAGACACACAAGGAAAAGGTCATCAGATCCCAATAAAGACGGTTGTGAGCCACCATGTGGTTGCTGTGAATCAAACTCAGGACCTCTGGGAGAGCAGTCAGTGCTCTTAACCGCTGAGCTAATTTTTGTGTTTTCTATTTTTCAAATATCCTACCATAAAATAAGATAATAGGTAAATGTTTCTGACAAAATGGTATGTGTCCATGGATTTTTATCTATAGCTTTTGCCCTTGCCTCTGATCTCCTATCCCTACAGTAAATTGAAAGACCTGCCTCACTGCACTGTGAGCCTTCTCTGTACCCTGGTGGAAGGAGTGTTGAACTCAGAGGCCAAAATAGTCTGAACAGGCAGACTTTACAAGATTTTTTTTCTCTACTTTGTTTTCTTAGATTACAATTTAATTACAATATTTCTTCCTTCTGTTTCTTCTCTCTAACACTTTCCATATGATAGCCCTTTCCATTCTTTAAGTTCATGATCTTTCATTAATTGTGATTGTATTTATATATTTATAATACAATAACAATAATACAACTAATTACAATTAATATACATACACATATATATACACACACAAACACACACACACATACACACACACACAAATATACTGCTTGGTTTGTGTAATGTTACTTATTTGTATGTTTTCTAGGCTGACCACTTGGCACTGAATACCTTTGTGTGTGCTCTTTCCTGGAATAGGACTCTGACCTCTCCTGCTCCTGGCTTTCCTCAGGTGATAGAGATTTTGGTGTAGGACTGAAGCCTGGTGTTCACTTGGACATGTCCATTGATGTAGTCTTTGCCATTCAATCTAACATCAATGATGAGTGAATGAAAAACAAAAGACAGGGTCCAAGGAACACTAAAAAAAGAATGCATGAGTGGCCAGTGAGAGGAGTGGGAATCCACCTGAATCCCACTGGAAACTGATGTGACCTTTTGAGCACCTAGTGCCTGAACCTCTTTATTTACATTCTTCATAATTTGCTTCACTGCAATATAGCAAACATAATTAAAAGTTTCCTATGTTATGTAAGAAGCTAGAGCAAGTGAATTTTACTGAATGAAAGTGTTCTGGGAATCCTGACCTAAAGAAGAGATAGGGGAGAAATACAGGCATGGTACTTTGGAGGCTTGCTAAAGACATCTAAAATACATGGGGAGGATGCTGCTGAGGACGGGTAATGCACACTGTGAGTTCTCTAGGTAGACAGTGTAGGAACTGATTTGATTGCAGGTTACCCAGAGATATCTGCTGCCAAGAACTCAATTATATATTTCTAGATGGGGAGAGATTCTTTCACATCAGGTGTCAGATGTGATCTGTATCACAAGAGAAACAATCAGACTTGGAGTGGCTTTTTCTTTTTATATATTCAGAGTATCACAGGAGTTAAAATACAAAACAACACTGTTATGTTTAAAATCTATTAGGGGAGTTAAAAAGTGTCTGATTCTACCAATTCTGCGTTTAAAAAAACTTACAAAGACCTGTATGAAAAGTTAAAAACAAAAAACAAAAAACAAAGGTGTCTTTTTTCTGGAATTCAATCTGCAATATGTTAAAATCAAAGTACCTGTTTCTGTGAATTCTATAAGTATTTTGTATTTTCCAAAATATCATCCATAGCATACCATTTCTTTCTTTAAAAAGCAATAGAAGCTTTTACCCACTGTAAAGACACAGATTTAGCTTTAGAAACAGTACATGTGATGTGGCCAAAGTTTTCCCTCAACACTTATTGAAAGTCCCTTGAGATATTACAGTATTTTTGCTTTAAAATATATGAAACGTAAGTTTTTTCTAATGATATTGCTCTCTATTTCCATTTAAAATTTTATTTCTAATTTACTACCATTATAAATTTAAATGCTTCACATATTTTCATATTATGTTCATAACTATTCCACATTAAAACATACCCTCATTACAATTCTGAATGCATATGTATTTGTTCGTATATGTACTGTCAAATTTGTCTGTACAGAATAAAGGATGCTTCAAAAAAGGAATGTGTGTGCTTTGTTCACTAATGAAAGTTCAATACATAAAAGAAGAATGTCTAATATAGTAGTCCCTAGTTACATGTGACTATTTAAATTTACTTAATGAAAAAAAATCAAACAAAAAATCCAGAGTCTAGCAATACTAGTCGTATTTTATGTATTTAAAGGACACAGGCTGATAGTAAGTAGCAATCATGTGAGGTATTTCATCACAAACCGAAGTTCCATTGGACCTTAAGTGTCTTTTTGAGAGACATACAAGTATATATTTTCAAGCAAACCACTCAATCTTCCCTTTAGTATGTTGTACTCAGGCTGATTAAATTTAATGAATTTAACACTAAACATCTCTAGTAGAAACATAGCTCTATATATTACTGGAGGTTTCAACGAGAACTTTGATGCTGCCTGGTTATTTATTGCAAAAGTGATTGTAACACTTCAATTATAAGAATTATAAAAATGTATTCAGATATTTATGAGAGTATTAGATCATTGGAGTTCTGCATTTCTTCTACCCTCCTTCTGTTAGTAAAACTTAGAGGTATATACATGCATGGTTTTTATATTAAGAGAGCATAAAATTCATCAATAATAAGAGGTAAAATTTATAAGGAAAATTAGAAAGAACATAAAAAGTATATGCTGGCAGACAAAAGAACATTCTTGTTAGCAAGTTTCAAATATAATTTAGAATTTTAATGTAAAAGTTATAAGTAATGATGTCTTTTGCTTATTTTCAGTTTTACATTCTTATCTACATCAAAGGTGACTCTTACAAAATATAAAACTTTTATTTATTTATTTATTTATTTATTTATTTTGTTTTGTTTTTCGAGACAGGGTTTCTCTGTGTAGCCCTGGCTGTCCTGGAACTGACTCTGTAGACCAGGCTGGCCTCGAACTCAGAAATCCGCCTGCCTCTGCCTCCCAAGGACTGGGATTAAAGGTATGCGCCACCACTGCCCGGCTATAAAACTTTTATTAACATTGACATTATGTACTATTCTATCTCTCTTCATTTATTCTATTTTACCTCTCTAGGGAAATTAAAGTTTCTCCTATCCAAAAAATACAATTTTATTTTCTTGTAAATAAACAGTGACAATACTCTATTTTCACATAATAGTCGTGTTTTGTATAGGTTTACACTTTTAGATCAGCTAGCATGACAATAGAACATATTTCCTTCTTATTCCTATGTGTGACCTTAATTAATTTTTCATATGAATTAAAGATGTAACAAAGCCTGCTAGAAAACAATTAATGGTCAGAATCTTATGTTTGTCTCTATTATGGTGAACATTATTTTTCCAGGGTTGGTCCAGAAATGATACTTATTGAAGGCAAAATATGTTCATGTCCGATACCTTCTATTCTATAACCTAAGACAATACAATCATGGCAATATAATCCAAATAATACTAAACTTAATTAGATTAGAGCATTACTTAACATACACTGAGCATTTCTGATGTTTTTCATTTACTTATACATTCATCTATTCACAGTCTAAAGTAGATCCACATACTAAGCTCCATTTTTTGATAAACATCTAAGCTGGAGACATAGGCTTCCATGATCTCCAAATCATCTATTGCCTCCAGGTTACTGCCCTACTTTAGTTCCTGCCTTAACTCCTTTTAGTGATAAGTAAGGTAAATAAACTCTGTCCTCCCTAACATGCAGCTTTGGTTATGATGTTTCATGACAGCAATTGAAACTCTAGAAAAGGTTGATGCCAGGAGGTGGGTATTGCTGAGACAGACGTTTCCATATTTTTGGGAGGATTGTGGAAGTACTTTGAAACTATGGGCTAGAAAAGCCATTGAGTGTTGAGACCTCAGTGGGATGTTCTATGAGAGTTTAGAAGATAATACTGTTGAAAGCAGTACAGAAGATGGGGAGGCCTGGCATGTGAAATTTCAAAGAGAAAACTAAAGACTCTTTCACAGTTGTTTGCTGTTTCGATTTAAGTTTCTGTGGTTCTGGTTAGTTGGGACTGAAGAATCAACTGTGATTGATAAGATACTAGAACTACTGAAGTGAAACCTTTACATTACTGGAACAAATAATTCAGGTTAGCTGGAGCTGAGAAACTTGCAGCGATTAAGAAGAGACCAGCATCACTGAGGTGAAATCTTATGGGAAGTGTTTTCTGCTATTACAAAAAAGCTTTATTCCAGAGGTCACCAAGGTTGTACCTGGTGCTGTCAGTCAAATTTGGTGATGCTTAAGAGTCACTCAGGTGGTACTAGTTTTGAAGGCATGAAGGGATTATGACAAACAACTGAAACTTCGTACTGTGAGAGTTTAGGGTGAGGGCATTGGTGAACGTGCATCCTCACTGTCATGAAGTCCCAAGTAGTAGAGTAGGAATAGCCCCCAGTGATCCATGTGTTTGAATGCTTGGCCATAAGTAGCACTATCAGGATGTATGAAGGTTCCCAGAAAAGGGACAGTAGAGTGTCATGATGCCTCTCAACAGCATAAAAGCTGAACTAAGGTAGCCCAGGACTGAAGGGGTTAGCAAAGAAGATGAGCATTTCTCTAAATGCTTCCCAGCCATTCAATAAACCACATTTTTAACTGGGTTATTTGTTTCTTTTTTTTGTAGTTTAATTTCTTGAGTTATTTATATATTTTGGAATTTAGCCCTCTGTCAAACATAGATTTAGTGAAGAACTTTACTCAATCTGCAGGCTAACATTTTGTCTTATTGACAGAGTCCTTTTCAGTTTCATGAGGGTCCCATTTATCAATTGTTGATCTTAGAGCTTGAGCCCTTGGTGTTCTGTTCAGGGAATTGTCTCCTATAACAATTCTTTCATACCTATTTACCACGTTATCGTCTGTAAGATTCAGTGTGTACATTATTTTTTTAAAAAATTATTGTATTATTACTTTTAAATTTTTAAATTTAAATCTGTCTCCCTCCTCTCCTCTCCAGTTTTTCCTCTCACTTCCCTTGCCCCGTCCACCTACCTTCTCCTCCCTTTCTCCCCAGAAAAGGGGAGGCCTCCCATGGACATCAACCAGCCCTGGCATATCAACACTAGGTATATCCTCTTCCACTGAGGCTAGACAAGGCAACCCAGTTAGAGGAAAGGGATACAAAGACAGACAGTGTAGTCAGATACAGTCCCCACTTTCACTTTAAGTGAAAGACTCATGTGAAGACTCAGCTACACATTTGCTGCATATGTGAGGAGGGCCTAGGTCCTTCTAGTTCCTGCTCTCTGGTAAGTGGTTCAGTCTCCATGAGCCCTTGGGCCCAGGTTAGCTGACTTCGTAGGTTGTTTTGTGGTATTCTTGACCCCTCTGTCTCCCTCAATCATTTAACAACCCCCCCCACCTCTACATGATTCTCTAAGTTCTGCTCAGTGTTTGGCTGTAGGTCTCTGTATCAGCTTCCAACAGTTGCTGGGTGAAGCCCCTCTGATGATGTTAGTGCTAGGCTCCTGTCTGCAAGTATGGCAGAATATCATCAATATTGTTAGGCATGGGCCATCTCTCATGGCATGAGTTTCAGGCTGGGCCAGTCACTTGGTTGTTTCTTCCCTCAAATTCTGCTTTATTACCTAGTCTTGTAGGAAGGACAAATTGTAGTTTTAAGACTGGGTGGTGTCTCATCTTTCATTGGAATTCTTGCCTGGCTACAGGAGATGATCAATTCCAGGTTATCTATGCCCCATTGCTAGGAGGCTTAGCTAGGGTTGCCCTCACAGATTCCTGGGAATTTCGATTGTCCTAGGTTTTTAGCTCGTCCCAGAGATGCCTCCCCCAGTAGTTTAGTCTCTCCTAGTACCCTCTCCTTCTGTTTTCTTTACACCTCATCCATCCCTTCTGTTTCTATCCCTATTACCTCCCCCATCAAGTCCCCTCCTTTCATCTACCATCAGTGTCTAATCTATTTCCCCTTCTCAGTGAGATTCAAGCTTGTATCCTTGGGCTCTCCTCTTTAATTAGCTTCTTTGGGTCTGTGGTTTGTTGCATGGTTATCCTGTACTTTATAACTAATATCCACATATAAGTGAGTACATACTATGTTTGTCTTTCTAGGTCTGGGTTAACTCACTCAGGATGATATTTTCTTGTTCCATTAGCCTGCAAATTTCATGATGTCATTGTTTTTTTAAATTAATTTTTATTGGATATTTTATTACATTCCAGATGCTATCCCCTTTTCCCATTTCCACCCTGACAAAGAAACCCTCATCCCATTCCCCCTCCTCCTGCTTCTATGAGGATGTGTCCCAACCCACCCACTCACTCCCACCATCCCATCTTCAAAGTCTCCTACACTGGGGCATCCAGCCTTCACAGGACCAAGGACCAAAGGCTTAAGATCTCTTTTCCCACCAATGGCCAACAAGGCCAACCTCCCCTACATATATAGATGGAGCCATGGGTCCCTCCCTATGTGCTCCCAGGCTGGTTGTTTAGTCCCTGGGAGCTCTGGTTAGTTGGTGTTTGTTGCTCTCCCCATGAGGCCACAAACCCCTTTAGCTCCTTCAGTCTCCTCTTTAACTTTTTCATTGAGAACCCCATGATCAGTTCAATGGTTAGCTGTGAGCATCCATCTCTGTCTATGTCAGGCTCTGGCAGACTTATAAGGAGGCAGCTATATCAGACTCCTGTCAGCCTACACTTCTTGACACCCATATCAGTTTCTACTTTTGGTGAATGCACATGGGATGGGTAGTCAGGTGTAGCAGTCTCCAGACAGCTCTTTCTTCATTTTTTGTCCCACACTTTGTCTCCATATTTGCTACAATGAGTGTTTTGTTATTCCTTCTAAGAAGGATTTAAGTGCCTACATTTTGGTATTTCTTCTTCATGAGCTTCATGTGGTCTGTGAGTTGTATCTTGGTTACTGCGAGCTTTTGGGCTAATATCCAATTATCAGTGAGTGCATACCATGTATGTTCTTCTGTTACTGGGTGACCTCACTCAGGATAATATTTTCTAGTTCCATCTATTTGCCTAAGAATTTCATGAATTCATTGTTTTTAATAGATGAATAATACTGCATTGTATAAATGTACCACATTTTCCGTATCCATTCCTCTGTTGAAGGACATCTGGGTTATTTTTACCTTCTGGTTATTATAAATAAGGTTGCTATGAACATAGTGGAGCATATGCCCTCTATAGGATGTAGGATTGGTAAAAATCTTTTCCCAATCAGTTGGTTTTCGTTTGATCCTATTGACAGTGTCCTTTGCCTTACAAAAGCTTTGCAAATTTATGAGCTCTCATTTGTCAATTCTTAATCTTAGAGCATAAGCCATTGGTGTTCTGTATTTTCCATAGTCACAGACACAAATAATATTATTGCCTTCTTTTTCCTTGTGGCACATTAGATTTTTTCTTTTATACTAAAGGACCAATTAATTGCAGAACAACCCATATTATAATACTATATTCAAGCTGAAAATGATTTAGGATACTGAAATTTTATATTATTTACTAGCATAAAGATTTCTCTATGGAAAATTTCTATTTTTCCAAAGAAACTGATTAAACATTGTTTGCAGGTTGACAAAATATTTTATTCCATGACTGTAGATGACCTTGTCTGTTAGCATGCCATTTTTTCTTTTTCAGTTAATTAAATATTTTTTATTTATGATTTAATAAATATTGCTTTGTTTTGTTTTTGAGACAGAAATTGACTACAACCTTGGCTCGCTTGGAACCTATTATATAGACCAGGGTGTCCTTTAATTCACAGAATTTCACCTGCCTCTGCCTCAGAAGTGCTGGGATTAAAGGCTTGGAGAATCTCATTCAGCCTTTAATGATAATTTACACAAATAGGAATGAAGCAAATAACATATGAACATTTTTAAAATGTTTACATAAAAAAACTTATGTCACAAAGTGAAGTCATGATTTTAAACACAAGCAACTCAAATATTTTATGAAAACAGTGGAAAAATTATAATTTAGAACACTGCTTAATTTTAATATTGATTATTATCTTTAGAAAATGTTAAACTGAATCAGTCTTATTTCTGAGAGAACAAAAGGAGAAGAGAAATGTTCACCATAGCAGCAAACAAAACAAATTGTGCTGGTGAGATGTCTCTGCACCAGGCAAAAACAATTCTCATCACACCTGATCATACTATTTTGATGCCTGTCCTCAACATATAGGAAGTAACCAAAACTACAGGTCGGCAAGTTGTCTTCTGACCTCCAAAAGTGTGTCATGGCAAATATATATATTTACATATGCACATGCATATGCACATACACATACACACACATACACACACATACACAAACTTACTGCACACACACACACATATACATATACAAACTCACTGAACACACAAACTCACTGCACACATGTTGAATGGATGAAGGAATGAATATATCTTACAATTTTTTTTTAAGGAACTGAGAATTTACCTGAGATCCTCCCCTGCTGGGTATATATCACTTTACACACTGCAAGGAAACCAGGCAAAGCATTGTCTGCTTATGGGTCTCCTATACGATGAGGTTCTTTGGAAGAATAAATCAGAAACAGATTCCAGGCATCAGTGAATGTTCCAAAGAGACAAGCTGTATATAATTGATGCAAGTATGAAAAAATTTTCCAAATAACTTCAGTGTATTTTTTTGAATACATGTAGGAAAAATTTTCCAAATAATTTCAGTGTATTCTCTGAATACATGTAAGGTGATGATTATGAATAAGAAAAATTTAGTAAAAAAAATATGAATGAGTTAACTCATTTATTTTTGTTTAATAAATAATTTCAATTTATATCACAAAATAATTTGAGGAATAAAAGTCAACATTTAGTAAGTAGAGGAATTCTTATAAAATTATAACCTTAATGATAATAAAAAATTAGAATTATTCAGATGTCAGTGACCTAAGTTTATATATAAAGATATCAGTAAAAGAACACAAAAGAATGTGTAATATAAATATTATGAGAAAAGTTAGTAATGGATGGAGTCATGAAATTGAATCTAAAACTTTAAGTAAAATTCATAGTCAGAAATAGTGAAATTACAAAATTCTTATTTTTCTTTCTCTTGTTGTAATAAAATACATCTTTAAAAATCAACCTAGGGGATGAAGGGTTTACTTTTACTCATATTTGCAGGTTATAGTTCATTAAAACATGTAGCTAAGGTAAGAAAAATCTTAAAACAGTTTATGGTATCATATCTAATCAAGAAAAGAAAGAAATCAATGGATGTGTGTGTTTATGATTCTACTTGTTTTATCTGCTATTACACACTCCAGGACTCAAACTCAGAAAAGGGTTCCACACACAATGGAGCAGATGTCTCCACATCAATTAATGCAGTGAAGAAAACCTCCCACAGACATATACAAAACAACCTGACTTGGCTAATTCTTCACTGAGACTCTTATCCTTATTCCAGTGTTACATTGTATCTATTTGACAATACTAGCACCCTCAAGTCCATCATTCTTGCCAAAGTGACACAATTATTTTATTATAACCGTCTACCCATCCTTTTTAAAGTCTTATGTTTATCTCATAAAGTAAATACTGTCCAATTGTGAAAAAAACCCAAATTTAGATGCAACTGAGTTTTAGTTGTCCCCTGAAATATTGTGCAGAAGAACAATATCACCAGAATATCACATATTAGTGTAGACCACAGATTTTTCCTAAGGAACATTTCTTGATTATATGTCAAATATTCACAGCCCTAGAAATCTTTAGATGAATAATTTGAAAATAGTTATTTCCCTCTCCTAACTGCAAAATTTTACAAACCAGAAGTAAAATGTGTAACATATGGAATATTTATACTTTAAGATAAATGTATTTTACATTTTTTTTTTTGCACTCAGAATGGAAATCTGTAGAAGTCATTTCAGTATTATTGGAGTCACATAAGTAAAGCAAATGACTATATAAAAACGCAGACAATTTAAAAAATACAAAAGTATTAGCTACATATACTGACTTACTCTCTAACTCCACCATTTTTAAACCTGAGTCAGCTCTTGATCTTAGAGCATAAGCCATTGGTGTTCTGTTCAGGAACTTTTCCCCTGTGCCTAGGCATTTGAGGGTCTTCCCCACCTTCTCTTCCATTAGTTTCAGTGTATCTGGTTTTATGTGAAGGTCCTTTATGTACTTAGACATGAGCTTTGTACAAGGAGATATAAATGGATAGATTTGCATTCTTCTACATGCTGACCTCCAGTTGAACCTACGGAGGATATTTAAAACACATACACCCACTCTGGCTTGTTATTACAGAGCCACCATGTTCCCAACTAAACAAGGCCTGAGGCCAAGAACGATAGCTTGCTGGCACCACTGCTCAGCTCAGACTGGCCGGATGCACTGGCCCTGGCACCCACGAGACTACATCTTGGTGGCTAAATCAGCCAATCCACCACACTGTCTCCACAAAGTTTGGCTGAACCCCAGACAAAACCCGCCATCCACGTGGTACCTGGTAGAAATGAGACTCTAAAGATTAATTATTATCGAAAGGCTTTATATAATTAGAAATGTTCAATTAACAAGATGTCCACACAATTTGAGTTATTACCCAATACCTAACCTTAGATAAAATTTGGTACCCAGGACTGTTCTTGATGCGTGGCTCTCCATGGCTCCTACATCTCTCCTTTTCCTGTAGCTCTACCTCTTCCTTCTCTTCTTTCTCTCCTTACTCCTCCCACATTAGCTCCTCTCAAATTACTGAGTTTATTGTAAAATATGGCTGGAGGAATATTCCACTACAGAACTAGCACCATTTGTTGAAAATGCTGTCCTTTTTTCTTTGGACAGTTTTAGCTCCTTTGTCAAAGATCAAGTGATGATAAGTATATGGGATCATTTCTGGTTTTTCCATTTTATTCTGTTGATCTTCCTGCCTGTCTCTGTACCAATACCATGCAGCTTTTATCACTACTGCTATGTAGTACAGCTTGAGGTCTGGGATGGTGATTCCCCCAGATATTTTTTTATTGTTGAGAATAGAGCTTACTATACTGCTTTTTTTTTTATTCCAAGTGAATTTGCAATTTTTTTCTATCTTTATGAAGAATTGAGTTGGGATTTTGATGGGACCTCATAAAATTGCAAAGCTTCTGTAAAGCAAAGGACACTGTCAATAAGAAAAAAAGGCAACCAACAGATTGCAAAAAGATCTTTACTAATCCTACATCAGATAGAGGGCTAATATCCAATATATACAAAGAAATCAGGAAATTAGAATCCAGACAACCAAATAACCCTATTGAAAAATGAGGTACAGAGCTAAACAAACAATTATCAACTGAGGAAACTTGAATGACTGAAAAGCACCTAAAGAAATGTTCGACATTCTTAGGCATCAGGAAAATGCAAATTAAAACAACCCTGAGATTCCACCTCACACCAGTCAAAATGGCTAAGATCAAAAACTCAGGGGATAGCAGATGCTAGTAAGCATGTGGAGAAAGCAGAACACTCCTCCATTGTTGGTGGGATTGCAAGCTGTTACAACCACTCTGGAAATCAGTCTGTTGGCTCCTCAGTACATTGGAAATAGCATTACCTGAGGACACAGCTATACCATTCCTGGGCATATACCCAGAAGATGCTCCAACATATAACAAGGATACATGCTCCACTATGTTCATAGCAGCCTTATTTGTAATAACCAGAGCTGGAAAGAACCCAGATGTCCTTCAACAGAGGAATAGATATGGAAAAATGTGGTACATTTACACAATGAAGTATTACTCAGCTATTAAAAACAATGAATTTGTAAAATACTTAGGCAAATAGATGGAACTAGAAAATATCATCCTGAGTGAGGTAACTCAATAACAAAAGAACACACATGGTATGCACTCACTGATAATTATATATTAGCTCCAAAGTTCACAATACCCAAGATACAACTCATAGACCACATAAAGCTCATGAAGAAGAAAGACCAACGTGTGGGTGCTTCAGTCCCTCTTAGAAGGAGTAACAAAATACTTAAGGGAGTAAATATGGAGACAAAGTGTGGGACAGAAACTGAAGGAGGAAACCTCTGGAGACAGCTCCACCTGGGTACCCATTCCATGTGCAGTCATCAAAGGCAGATGCTGATGTTGATGCCAGGAAGTACATGCTGATCGGAGCCTGATATAGCTGCCTCCTTAGAAGTCTGCCAGAGATTGACATATACAGAGGTGGATGCTCACAACTAACCATTGAACTGTTCATGTGGTTCCCAATGGATGAGATAGAGAGAAGAATGAAGGATTTGAAAGGGTTGTGGACCCATGAGGAGAGCAACAATATCAACAAATTAGAGCTCACATGGTCTAAATCATCAGCCTGGGAGCACATAGAGAGGGACCCATAGCTCCGTCTGTATATGGAGGGGAGGATGGCCTTTTATAGACAAAAGCATTATTGGTCCTGTAAAGGCTGGATGCCCCAGTGTGGGGGAATTTGAGGGTGGGGAGATGAGAGTGGGTGGATGGGTGGGGGTAAATCCTCATAGAATCAGAAGGAAGGGGAAGGGGGTTCCTGGATGTGTGTGTGGGGAAGGGGGGGGAAGTGGGAAAAGAGATACCATCTGAAATGTAAATAAAATATCCAATGAAAAATAAAAGAAAAAAACTTGAGTCAGGAGCATCATTGAGAGTTTAGAACAAAAGCAAACAAACAAACAAACAAACAACAAACAAACCAAGTCAGGAGCATTTTTGAGAGTTTAGAACTAGATCTGGTAGTATTATGAGTTCCAATTGAGTCCAGACCCAAAATAAATTTTCTCTAAACTAAAAAATATATATTTAAGCAGAAAATATATAGTATAAACTAAATGAGTTTGACTTATTTACAACACAGATAGTATAATACACCTACATCATTATTGGACCAATTACTCATTTTGTAAAATACATCATATTAAAAGCTGTGCTTAGAGTCTTTTTCCTTCACTTTTAGAGAATAAGTCTTCCTTACTAATGCTTTAGAGCACAGTATAACAAAGCATAACAACAATTATCAACAAAGATCCATCTAAGAAGATCCGTCTTAGGCTACTACACTACTTAATTTAAAAGCTCAATCTTAGTCTTCACAAGGAGCTAAAATCACTGCTCACAAAAGAACACAGGCTTGTACTTGTAGCTCCTAATTAGCTTATTTGCAATGTCCAGTCTACTCTCCAGAGGAACAAAGTCTGTGAAGTCTCTGGAAGCATTGGTATTATAGGTACATTTGATAGATTTAGGAAATATGTGGAATCTCTGTTTTAATGAGCCCTTTCTTCTTCTGTCTGAATTTGAAATAACAGAACAAAAATGCCTTCTTCTCAGATTTTAATTGACTAATAGTCTTTTTCATGTATCAATGCTTAAAAGAGTAGATAAGAAAATATAGTATGCAGGAGAAAGAAGAAATGGTACATAACATTCACATATTTTAAGATATGTAATCAGAATATTTCTCTGAATACTAAAGGAAAACAAAAATAGAAATTTCCACATTGTTATATTAAACCCTGATTGAATAATAACATTACCACATTGTTACTAAAGGTGATACAATTTATCATGGAGCAGCAAACGCAATACATATTTAAGGAATACTCTAGATAAAGTATAGTGATTGTTTAACACACGTAAAATTGTTCATTCAATACATTTTGAATGCTAATAAAGATATTGTTAAATATATTTTCTTATTTATTTTAGCACTATGAATGCACACAGAATTCATATTACATAATATGCTTCAGACATTAAAGAGTTAAGTTTAAAAGTAGTAATTATAATGATAGTAAGAATTAAGTTCTAAATATTACATATTTTTATAGTAGGTATCTCTGAACCCATATTTAGTTGGTTAATACGTACATATTGCCACAATAAAAATAAGAAACATACCACTCGATTAAGACTCCACAGGCTATCATGTGCCTTTGGGAAAATTTTGAGATTGATATCTCAAGATGCTTTACTTTTGTAAAGCAATGCATGTGAAAATTAAAATGACCATTTATAACACTTTTCATGTTACAGTAATTCAGAATTGTATCTTCCAGTATGATAAGAACTTCCAGTCTCTGAAGAAAAAAATTGAAGAAGACCCCAGAAGATGGAAAAATTTACTATGCTTATGGATCTGCAAGATTAACATAGTAAAAATGGCCATCTTACCAAAAGCAATCTACAGATTCAATGCAATCCCCACCAAAATTTCAACTCAATTATTCACAGAGATAGAAAGAGCAAGTCTCAAATTTATTTGGAATAACAAAAACCCAAGGATATCAAAAACCATTCTCAACAATAAAAGAACTTCTGGGGGAATCACCATTCCTGACCTCAAGCTATACTACAAAGCAATAGTGATAAAAACAGCATAATATTGGTACAGAGACAGGCAGGTAGATCAATGGAATAGAATTGAAGACCCAGAAATGAACCCACATACCTATTGTCACTTGATCTTTGACAAAAGAGCTAAAATCATCCAGTGGAAAAAAAGAGAGAATTTTCAACAAATGGTGCTGGTTCAATTGGCCATCAGCATGTTGAAGAATGCATATAGAAAATGACACATTCTTATCTCCTTGTGCAAAGCTCAAATCCAAGTAGATCATACACCTTTACATAAAAACAGATATGGTGAATCAAATAGAAGGGAAAGTGGGAAAGGACCTCAAACACATTGGGACAGGGGAAAATTTCCTTAACAGAACACCATTGGCTTATGCTTTAAGATCAACAATAGACAAATGGGACCTCATAAAATTGCAAAGGTTCTGTAAGGCAAAGAACACTGTTAATAGGAGAAAACAGCAATCCACAGATTGGGAAAAGATATTTACCAATCCTACATAATATAGAGGGCTAATATCCAATATATACAAAAAACTCAAGAAGTTAGACTCCAGAGAACCAAATAAACCTATTAAAATGAGGTACAGAGCTAAAGAGACAATTCTTAACTGAGGAATCTCAAATGGCTGAAAAGCACTTAAAGAAATGTTCAACATCCTTAGTCATAAGGGAAATGCAAATCAAAACAACCCTGAGATTCTATCTCACACCTGTCAGAATGGCTAAGATCAAAAATTCAGATGACAACAGATTCTGGCAAGGATGTGGAGAAAGAGGAACACTCCTTCATTGCTGGTGGGATTGAAAACTGGCACAACTACTCTGGAAATTAGTTTGGTGGTTCTTCAGAAACTTGGACATAGTATTACCTGAGGACTCAGCTATACCACTCCTGGACATATACCCAAAAGCTGCTCCAACATATAACAAAAACACATGCTCCATTATGTTCATAGCAGCCTTATAATAGCCAGAAGCTGGAAAAAACGCAGATGTCCCTCACCAGAGGAATGGATACAGAAAATGTGGTACATTTACACCATGGAATACTACTCAGCTATTAAAAACAATAAATTCAAGAAATGCTTAGGCAAATAGATGAAACTGGAACATATCATCCTGAGTGAGGTAACCCAATCAGAAAAGAACACACATGCTATGCACTCGTTGATTAGTGGCTATTGTCCCAAAAGTTTGCAATACCCAAGACACAACTCACACACCACATGAAGCTCATGAAGACTGAAGATCACACAAAAGTATGGATGCTACAGTCCTACTTAGTAGGAGGAAGAGAATAATTTCTGGGAAGTCAAAGGAGAGAGAGATTTAGATAGGAGAGAGGAGGGGGAAGGAAAAAGTGTGGCCAGTTCAGATAAGGGAGGAGATGGGGAAGAAGTACAGAGAGTCAGGAATTTGAAAGTAGGTATGTAGCAGTGGGGAATTGGAAATTGGGAATTGGGATAGCCACTAGAAATTCCCAGATGCCAGAGACACAACAGGTTTTCAGGACCCAACAGGGAGGACATAGCCAAAATACCCAACAAAGGGGAGAGAGACACTGTAGAAACCATATCCAGTGGATAGCCATGGTCCCCAGCTGAGGAATGTGGCCACCCAACCATGTCAAAATTATTAATCCAAAATTTGTCCTGTCAAAAGGAAATGCAGGGAAAAATAGTGGAGCAGAAACTGAAGAAAAGACCATTCAGAGAGTACCCCTGCTAGGGATCCATGTCATCTGCAGACACCAAAACCAAACATAATTGTTGATGCTACGAAGTACTTACAGAAATGTAGTATAGCTCTCCCCTGCAAGGCTCTGCCAGAGTTGTACCAATACAGATGAGAATGTACATAGCCAAATATTGGACTGAGTACGGGGAACCCAAATGGAGAAATTAGGGCAAAGACTAGGAGCTGAAGGGAAGAACAACAATATCAACCAATCAGAATCCCCAAAGTTCCCAGAGACAAAACCACCAACCAAAGAGTACACAAGAGTGACCCATGGCTCCTGCTGGATATGTAGCAAAGGATGGCCTAATCTGGCATCACTGGGAGGGGAGCCTCTTAGTCCTGTGGAGGCTTGATGACCCAGAATAAGGGAATTCTAGGGCGCTGAAACAGGAGTGGGTGGGCAGGTGGGGGAGCTCCCTCATATAGGCATGGGGAAGGAGGACAGGATAGAGGGCTTGAGAAAGGGAAACTGGGAAGGGGTTAACACTTGAAATGTAAATAAATAAAATAACCAATAAAAAGTGGAAAAAAATAAATGTTTAGAATAAGTATCTAGTATATTGCTGCAGAAAGTAGTAATAGTAGGTTCCATGGCCTCACTAGCTGATCTTTAATTTAAATAATTAAATATTATTTCATTATTCCAGAGTTGTTGAACTAGGGAAAGATGGGGAATGAAAGGGAAAGAATTATTCTCTAAATAAAATACTTTTTAGTAAATGGGAAACTAATAGAAAACTGTAACATATCCCCAAAGTCCATAGTACTTAATTGTTAAGTCTAAAAATAAATTGTTTTCTGGCCTACTATTTATAAAAGTGGGGCATACTATAGTCTACCAGTTCTTTCAGTGTCTTTATGTTAACCTCATTTTATTAAAGCACATATGAATTTACAGAATACTCAGCTATACTTTTTGACTAAGCAGTAAGTTAGAAAAAATAGTAAACACACTAGATTGTAAAGAGGGTGATTTTTTTCCTCCTTAAGGCTAAACATGAAGCCATTACAAAAATATTATTTTATTATCTGCACACTGAATTGAGGGGATAGAAAAAAAGAAATCATTATTTTAGCAAGCAATATTTGTGAATAGTCTATGCCTCGTAACACACATAACATATGTACTGTGCTAGCTTATTCTAGCTGTAGATATTTTCCTTCTTTATTATAATGACTGTGATAATTTGAATAAGACTGGATCCCATAAGGTCATATACGTGTTTGTTTAGAAAATGGCAGTATTTGAAAGGATTAAAAGTGTGGCTTTGGTGGAGTGAGTGTGGACTTGTTGGACAAAGTGTGCTTTGGGGTACGGGCTTTTCAAAAACCCAATCTAGTGGTAGAATCTGTCTCTTCCCGGTGTCTCTGTATCCAGATGTAACACCCTCAGTTAGTCATCCAAAACAATGACTGTCTGCTTACTGGCATGCTCCCTGCCATCATGACAATGGACTTTGCCTCTGAAACGAGGTAAGCTCCAATTAAACTGAGAGAGGTGGAGCTAGTGAGCTTGGAGACTTCATCTCCTCATTCTATCTTTTTGGTTGGAGAGATATTCTGCAGGTTATTCGAGGAGAAACATAGATGCCAATCCAGACACTAAACCCTCCACCTACAATCTGTCCTGCCTGCAAAATGTGTTGGGACAATGGTGGTGCAGATCATGTGGGACTGGCCAATCAATTTATTTTGTCACAGAGATAGAATATTGACTAAGAAAATGACTAAGCTTAATTTAGTATATAATATATGTTGAGCTGTCTGTGAGTTTCATATACCTTATTTTTGGAAATATAATTGTTACTTGATTATAATTATATTTTTACACATTGATATTTAATGCACAAATGGTAAAATGATTAGGTACTTACAAACATGCATATCTCAGTTTGAATACCTTTGATACCCTCAACTGGAAGAAAGAGATGTTAGGATCCTTGATATTCAGCTAGTCTAGGAGAATCAATAAAGTTTAAATTCAGTAAAAAGAGCCAGTCTCAAAAATAAGGAGGCTAATACCCATAATTAGCCTCTGGTGTCTGCAAATATATGTGCATACACATAAAACATGTACACAAAAAGACAAAAACCGATTGAACATGGACTCGTGCTACAGTACCCCTCAAATTTAATATGTATATACATATGTAAATTTTCAAGATAGACATGTATTCATATTATATTACTACTCACTATGTTTTCCAGGCCAGATTCCAATCTGTCCTTGATTCCTGGGCTCAAGAATTACTTCTACCTCAGTTTCTGGCAGTGGTAGGTAACAAGAGAATAACATTACTAGATGTAGCTAGATTAAAAACATTTTGTTTTTATCAAATTAAAGGATGGGATTTTTTCTGGATTTGAAGTTTGATGACATTTTAGGTTAAAATTGAAAAAAACAACAAAAATCTTGTAGCATAATTATGATTATCTCATATAAGATTTCTTAATATATAGATGAACTGTTTCAGTACTTAAAAACATAAAACAAGTTGAAAAACTGTCAAAGCCCGGCAAGCATCTGCAGTATGCCTTAGCTTGGCCTGAAGGTAACTCATATTTATAATGTTCAGCATATCTGTGTGAATGGAGTTCTATGTACCCTTCATCCTCACGTGCTGGACATCTGCTACTGTGCCTTACTTGTTTTGCTGAAATCAAGATATCATATGTACCATCTGTTTTCATTACCTACTGCGGAAGCTCTTAAGAGCCAACACATCACAATTGAAACTTTTTCCTGATTTCTCCATTTATTCAAAGATTTAATTGAATATACAAGTATCTGTGTCTCAGTAAATGGTGTTGACACAAGTGCTTTCCATAAAAGCTACAATCCTCTACATAGCCACCAAGATTACAGCAATGAACTTGCTTCCTCTGTCTCTAAGAGTAGAGAATTTGTTTACTTTAAAATGTTTCCAAGCAAGGCACTTTTCCAAGATGCACCAGGATGTGTGTCATTTTTCAGCAATCCATTCTTGGGTTAGATAAACATATTTATCCTGCTGACTCCAGTCTTTCTTTAGTCCTAGTGAATTTCTGTTACTAGTGCAATATGTCTGGTTTTTTTTTTTTTTATTGTTGTTGTCGTGGATGGGGGCTATACATTTCTTACCTCCTGGTGAACTTACTATGAAACTAGTATGGTTTAATTTATCACTTATGTTTCCAAATCCTGTGGTTTTTCTCTAATTTTGTGTGATTTTAATCACCTGAAAATTTATTTTCAGTATCTTAATTTATATCTTGATAGTATGTTTCTAATAAATGAGTAGTGATTTTTTTTATTTAAAAATTCAGGAGACTTTTAAGGAGCTCAGCATGTGAATGCATCACATTTTATCATTTGCAATATTGCATGGAGGTAGCTTGTTCTGTTTGTCATCTACTCTGCTATAAATTGATTGGTGATGGTCTCTGGCTGCAGGAGCTTACTGTGTTGTTTAAATGTGTCATGTTGTTTCAGGTCCTGATTTTTTAAATTAATTGTACAAAAGTAATCTACTTTTAATTTATTGTATAAAATTAACTTACTCTATGTACTTGACAATATATTTATGACCAGTCCCTAAATGCAAATGGAAGTGCTGCTATATTTGCCTATATTGGTGAAAGAAGCATATTAAAGTCTTTTATCTGTGTACAGTAAATTATATTTTTCTCAACGGTTGTCAAATTTTTATATTTTCATGTTTTATATTTTCACTGATTGATTTTTAATAGGAAATCTCTTTTCATTTTGATATTCTTTATAATCTCAGGATCAGAAGCTAATTCTGACTCTTGCTCAGGTTAACCCAGAGAAGATCTGTTTTATGTAGTAGTGAGCACCAAAAATTAGTATAGACATAGTTTATGCCTCATTTGTCAAAGAGTGCATAAAACAAACAAAGAAGAAACAACCACCAGATCTTTAAAACACAAGGAAGCCTTGTATTCACCAGTCTTTTAAAATTCTTGTCATTTTAGTTTGGTGTCGACTCCAGATTTTAATGTTAATCTTGGTGCCTTAGGAATATATTGTATAATATCAAACATGGCATTAATTTTTATTCTTGCCAGAGTAATATGTGTATATAATTCTTTCTGTGTGATATTACTTTAAGAATGAACCATGCATGATGATAGACTACCATTTAGCATCATGGGAAATAAAAAAAACTCTTCCCATTTCTCATTGGATAGCTAGATTTAAAGATTTATTGCCTTAGAAACATGAATAAAATATCAATCCACAATCCCAGCTTTAGCTCTAGTTATTCATTGTTATTGTTCTTTGATACTTAGTCTTACCACAATTTAATACCTACTCAAAAAGTAAAGCATACATACTAAGTAAATAGTAAGAAAAGAAATAGTAGTAAGAAAAGAAATTGTGTATGTGAGAATGAAATGATCAAGATCCCAAGCTCTAAGAAGACAGCATTCTATTAAAATTTCAACATGAACTCCATATTTATGTTGCAAGAGTACATAGTTGACATCACTCTTTTCCCCCTAAATTTTCACAAGCACAGGCTTTGGGGTTCAATATCGATTATATTTTGAATGTCTTGAGTTTAAATTCCAGTTTTGTTATTGGTTTGTTTGATACCTCCTAGCAGCATCCAGAATTCCAGAATGGCAGCGAATATAGATACTTGTTTTCATAGAAAGTATTTGCTATATGGCATACACGGTACATTATACGGTGCTGTTTCAGGTCCACATTAAGACTCCCTGAATCACCAATAAACATCTAAATAAGAGATTTAGTTTCAATCCATAAGCATAAGTTATATGAAATTGTGATATGAAAAATACAGAAATAAGTAACCAGAATTGTGAAGAATATTTTTGTCACTTATGTGTTTTAGAAAATATGTATACTTAAGTTTCATTCATGCACAGTTATATACATAACTTTAAAACATAAAGGAACAGGTGAGTAGATTTAACTGAGTAGAATGTGTCTGAACTTGCTATAAATGCAGAAGTCATATTAAGGACAGCCTTACACTGAAAATCATCTAACTAGCACAGGCTTTTTCTTCTGTCCTCAGCATATTGTAAACAGGAAGAAAAATCCCTAGGGAGATCTCTGCTATAAGAGAGAAAAAAGAGAAGTGAAATTGTTAACAGTGGCTTCTTAATGGAAAATTGTTACAAATATTGTTTCAGTTCTGTGTACTGCACAAAGTAATTAGTGTTTTATGTCTGCACTTGGTAGTTTTTGCGATTAAATTATTATGAAACTTTTGTTTCATGTGTTCATAAAAACTATTGAAAAGTACATTTTCTAAATTATATACCTTATTATGTTTATTTTATGCAGTATGATACACTCTTGAATCAAACTTAATTATTTACAAAATTTTAGCATCCCATATGGATTTAAAATTATTACGTTTTTTTGCCTGAGCTTTAATTGGAAATAATATAAACCTTGGAAAATGTACCTAGAGGATCTCACTTGTAATAAAACAGTAAATAAATATAAATAAAATTCCTCCATAAAATGGAGAATTTACTCTAACCTTTCCCACATTTAAATATGTCCATTTCTTTACCTATTCTTCATAAAATACAGTTATCTCTACAACTTTGATGTTTCAAAAGAAAGAATGACTGATAGCAGTTTAAGCAATTCATTATAAGTATAATTTTAAGACATTTATTAACAATATACAATTAAAATGACTATTCACACATATCATTTTGATGGCATGAAATATTTTCTCAGTCTCAGTGTAATATACAGCATCATATAATATATTGTCATTTGTAGTATTATGTTACATATGTATATATTTACATGTTAGAATATATTATGTATTAGAAGAGAAAATTTTGCAAAAATATATTTTGGAAAAACTTTGCAGTTAAAAATATTTAGTGTCCAGAGCTGGAGAAAAGGCTTAGTACTGAAAAACATTTACTGTTTTCCAGAGGACAAGAGTTCACTTTTCTGTATGTAAACCTAACAATAACCAAAGATATTTATTTAATTCTTTGGACTATACCTAATAATTATTTAATGGCATTAATATAATTCATTCATCAAAATGTATTTTCTAAAATAAATTTTAACTAGGCCTAAATTAAAACTAACTGAAAGAGATAAAATATTTCTAAATGTAATGAAGTGAAAAATTCAATGACTACAGGCACATAATCAGTAATTTACTCAATTATGTCTTATTATGCTATTCGTTTTATTGTTTTATGTGACTTTGTGAATGTCATATATGACATCTTAGTTATCATTTCCCTTGTTCTGAAAAAATACCATGACCAAAATAACATCAGTGTGCACTTTTACATTCCCTAAAACACAGTTCCTGAGAGACAGGGAGTTTTTAATCTGTTTATATACCTCATAAATTTATATCCTATATAATAGCTAAACATTTCATCAATAGGCAAACTAGAACAGATATAATGTCACATTTCATTCCCCAAGTATTCAAAGATAAACAAAGCAGCCATTTTTGATGAATGATAAAGATGTGTGTGTGTGTGTGTGTGTGTGTGTTTGAGTGTGCGTGTGTCTCTTCATACATTAACTCTGTTTTCTTAGTGAGAAAAATGGATAATTGTGAACATCCCACAGAAGATTTGCTATAACAAAGGCAAAATAATAGTAATGTGTTATGCATATATTATAATGATTTAGCAAGTTATATTTCTAAATGATATTTACTGGGAAATAGCAATACACAGAGTTACATATATATCATAATTTGAAAGTGAGAGTCCTAATATATCCTTATTAATGTGAAATTATAAGATTCTATTTTCTTAAACAATTGATAAAAAAGTATACCATGTACGTTAGGCATTATATTTATTTTGTATTTTATTGTTTCTGACCAATGAATGATTTGCAAATTTATAAAAATTCATACACACATGTTCGCACACGTATATATCTGCAAAATGTAAATATATATATTTGGTATTTTTTAGACGGAGTCTGCTTCTGTGGCCCTGGCTGTTTTGGAACTATGTATACCAAAGTGGCTTCACGGTCACAGAGATCTGCTATCTTCTGCAGATAGTGTTTAGATTAAGGCATGCATCGCTATGCCTGGCTTAAGATGTTTGAAAACAGCAAAAACCTGGAAACCATTATTCGAAAGTAGTAAAAGCAAATACAGAAAACGAACATGATACAAGACTTGTGAGAATTTTTATACAAGTTGAGAAACTCAAATGCTTACCTTTTACAAGGCAAATAGAACCATATGACCAACATTCCATTCTGTTTACTTGGCAAGCTTCAACGAGCTACATTTAACTTAACAGGCTAGCCTAGTACTTTCTCTTAAAAATGTATGCTAGTAGAACAGAAAGTGATAGAGTGTGCACTTCATCTTTTAGTGTAAATATTATGATGGCTGAATCACTAGAGTACCCTTGATGAATATCACAGTTGATCTATACCATCAGAGATTTTACATCAACTTTTATCTAAGGTGGCAGCAATCTGACCTCATGATCTCATCAGAGGAAAAAGCAAGGTTATGGAAAGATCTCAAAGCCTTTCGTCTTTACTAAAGTTCATGTACTGACTCTGCTTTTTTAAGCAGAAAAAGTGTACAACTGCTAACATTCCACAAAAGATTTTGTGCAAACAAAGAAAAAATCATGATATTGTGGTTTATGCATGTATTACCATGATTTAGCCTATGATATTTCTAAATGATATATTCTGGGAAATAGTAATACACAAATTCACATATATATTATACTTTGAAAATGAGGTCCAAATATTTTTGTCATTTGTGTCAACTTATTAAACTAATTTTCTTAAAAAATTGGTAAAAAGCTTTAGCATATATTTTAGGCATTGTTTTATTTTGTGTTTTACTGTTTTTGAGCAATGCATGTTTTAAAAATTTATAAAATTCTTAGGATGCTCTATATTTGTGTAATAATTTGTTCATGTTAGGAAACATCTGTGAATATCAAATATGCCCTTTTTAGCTGGATAGTTAAATATTCTTTGCTCTAAAAGGAGGGAGGAATGTCTATAAAACAATATTCTACCTACAAGTTAGAGTCTATAATGTGTGATCTTAAATATTTATTGAAGAATCAATAGATTTTAATATCTGAAATCATCTGAAAAGTGGTTTCTCTACAGTTCAAGGTCTGTGAATACTCAAGGTCATTCTGTCTTTCTTATATTACCTCTATTTCCCATTTTCACTCCTTTCTTTTCTATCATTGAGATTTTCTCCAATCTCCCGTATTTCATTAACTGCCCTTTCTTTTTTATGTTTATCTACAACATCACAGTGGACAAACACCCAACACCCAAATCATATAGTTAATTCAGAGAAGGACATGCAGGGCATTACACACAATTTGACAAGTTAGGCTGATGCAGAGCAAGAACACATACCATGTCTTGCCCTAGTAAGTATTTTTCAGAAAGGAGAGATTTGAGGGCTTGAGCATATGAGTATTCATTCCAGAGTCACACAAAGGGTGGAGAATTAAGAAATGACTGGGTGTTGTCCAGAATATGGGCTTTATTTTTAATGTATTTTATGCTGGATTGGTAATTTTATTGCTTCCATTATATCTGCTATTTTATCTGTTTATAATAAATTATTGAAAATATGCTTTGTGTAAATACACCATATCACAGAGAGATGAACCTAGCAGAAGACCACAACTACTGAGAGATCCATGAGACTGACAGCTTTCAGGTCAGTCATACTGTTAGTCTTTAATCAGAGTGTAACTGTAAATCCAATTCACTGGGTTTCAGACACTGTATTTTAGTGTGAGAAACATATCTTCTCATACTGTCTGGTTTTATACCATTATTTACTAACCACATGTGATGTGCTTTTATTATACATATGGCCTTCCAATGGAAAAAATAGTCAGAGTTTTGATTCCTTTAAGTTACCATCAGAAAAGGATTAAAAATGTGAAGGGATGAAAACAGTGCAGGGTTTAGCATCCCTAGTCATGTTGTGTTGATGCTGGCTTGTGCTGTTTCATTTGCCTTCCTCTCCCAAAATAAACATTAGAGTTACAAAGGAAATGCTAACATCATAATAAAATCCTTCTTATGACAATTATTTCTATCAGTTATCTAAACTTTCATCCATAGATTCTGCAGACTTCTAGTTAATTTCTAGAGAGCACTTTCTCTTGCAGGCAGCAATTATTTTTTTTTGTCAGAATAAACCACAGACAAACTTCATAATTTTCAAAGCACAAGAAAAGAATATAAAGGCCCATAAGGCCTTGGCATACATAGATAAGAGTGTCACACACTTAGGGTGAATAACACACAACACACAACACCCACACCCACACCCCCACAGTCACACATCCACACACATGCACACAGCCCATTCTCTTATTATTTTCTCCCTAATCTCTGAGGTTTTTCTCATATCATGACAAATGTACTGAAGAGTAGAGAACACTATCAGTTGAGGCACATTTGGAATTAACAAGGAGACAGTTGTGGTAACAATATACTTAATATAACATCAGATACTACACAAAAACCTCCTCTCCCCATCTTTGTTTAAAATCGAACTGATTGCTACTTTGATGAACTTCTTAGCACAAAAAATAGTGTCAAGAACTGAGAACAAAAGCAGTCTTACTGGATCAGGTTTTAAATTAAGGTCTTTGAACCACATCTAATTGGTTTTGTATGGAGTGAAAGATATGGATCTAATTTCTGCTTCCTGGACGTGGATGTACGTTTGCCAGTGACTCCTGTCAAGTACACTGCTTCCTTCTAATGCATCTTAGTGTCCTATTTGTTGAAACCTAGGTGGCCATACCTTTGTCAGTTAATTACTGTATCTTCTACTTTTTCCAATGGGTTTACTTCTATTTGTATCAGTAGCAGGATGTGTTTGCCACAATACCACTGCAGAACAATTGTTTTTGAGAATAGTAGAAACCTAGAAAAACTCATCTAACATTTAGATCATTAAAGGAAAAATCTCAGGAGTTAGAGCTTTGACATTTTATTGACTAACAACATAAACAATAAGCAATAAGCAAATATTTTCTAGCACTGATCCTAAAAGATAAACATTTCTTTATTTAAAGTAACGATGGTTATGAGTCATTAGATATTCAACCTATTAAAAATCCATTTCACCAAAAGCAAAAATCTAAAATTATTACTTCATGGTTGTCTTGGAATATCATCTCAGAAACACATGCATATACACACACATGTATGTTTACTCTTGCACATGAGCACATACACATATAAAGGCATGTAGAAGCGCACACATACACACAAACACATTCCCAAATAAACATGTGTCCCCACCCTCTCACACACACACACACACACACACACACACACACACACACACACACAC
>JANHMN010000001.1:236615500-236661944 GCA_030674055.1 Rhabdomys pumilio | reverse complement strand
TGTGTGTGTGTGTGTGTGTGTGTGTGTGTGTGTGTGTGTGTGCGTGTGCGTGTGTGAGAGAGAGAGAGAAAGAGAGAGAGATAGTTCTCCAAGCAGTTCTCTCTTTTTATCCTAAAAAACTCTGGATATCTCATGTCTTTTAGAACAAGATGTCCAATCTATTTTACATATCAATTCAGTCATTTATTCCAGGTCTTTTTTGACTATCTTACTAATCAGCATCCTGTGATCTTAGCCCTTTATTCCTAGGAGACAGCAAGCGTACTTTTTTTTTTTTTTCAACACATACATTGCAAAAGAACTCAGAGATCTGTCTGCCTTTGTTAAGCACAGACAACAAGCTAGTTGAGTGAGAAGCCACCCTGAAATTACCACTTACACTAAGCCTGAGCCTAACATTGCTCTTTCCTAGAGCAATCCTGAACTCAGGAATCTGTTTTTGTTAGCATAAACATAAAACTTAATTGAGTGGGATCTTCTGTGATCACCACTCCCTAAATCTCTTTTTCTTCTTCCTTAGTAATTTTTGAGCAAGTTGATTCATAGCCCAGCTGATTTTGTTCGTTTATAAGCCCTTCATGAAGTCCTTCACATAATTCATATTGCATCCTTATTTTTTGCATAGTTAAGAAATTATGAATTTTCAAACTCATGTATTTAGAGTTCTTTTTCATAGCCTTAAAGACTGTGCTGACATGTTCACCATTTTGCTGAGACATAGTCACACCTTCAACTCCTGGTCTTATTCTATTTCTAATTACTATGGACCCATTAAAGATAACAGAAAGGACATTGTTCAGAAAGAAATAGCGCTTCACTGCTAGTACGAGTTCCAGAAAATATGCACATTATTACACGAACAAGCCTTATGTCCACAGCAGAAATCTACACTCAGGAAGGCTCACACCAGAACCCTGTCCCAGAGGCAGGAACCAAGTCTCTGTCCCCACCAAGGCCAAGCTGGGTTTGGCAGATTCTGTCTGATAAACAAGAGTGATTTAAATAGAAAGTCTAATTCAAATGACTTAATTTGTCAAAATAAGCAGTTAATATGAGGTCAATTTACCCATTTCTCAATATTTAATAAAGCTTATGGAAATTAAATAAATGAAAGATGATAAATTAATTTTCAGCAATTATGAAAATATGTACTATGCTCATCCTCCTGTTGGTTTGCTTTACCTTCATTCTTAAAGGTAGATGTTGAGATATAAAATTCACAAATATTGCGTCTTAAAAAAGTGGCACTATTTATTGCTGGCATTAAGATATCACACTCTAAAATAAATACTCTACTAAGATATTTTTATGTAACTGATATTCAGACAGATACACTAGGGATATTAGTTACTGTGAAAATCTAGTTACTATGTATCTGGATAATTTAAAACTATACATATTTCAAGGTTATCATGCATTATGAAAATCTTCATCATTGCCCAGTAGAAAATGCATATAATTTAATAGCTAGGATATTTTATTTATATCTTAACCAATAATATCCATTTCATATTAAGTGGTAAACTCCAAAGATAGAGTTAATATACTTTTAAATGTAAACAACTCTTTGACAGTCTAACATTTTTAGTTTTTTCTTATTTGTCAGTTTAATTTGTAAGTAATATGATTAATGATCTAGGATAACATATATAATAAAAAAAAACATATGCACTGTATGATATTCCAGAGAAAGAACTTTATTTCTTATTTGAATAATCTTCATAGCATTGTTTAGCATTGTTTTACTAAAAGGTCAGAAAAAGCTTACTATGTTCATTAAAAGCAAAACAAATTAAATAGTGTATAGGCATAGCTACTATCACCATGTTTTACAGGAGGGTCATTAGAATGAAACAGCACCTGTATACTGTGAAAAGTAAGAAGCCTTTGCCTTTGGAGTGTACATCTTGGCTAAAAATGACATTTGAAGAATAAGACACTTAAAAAAATGTACAGGAGGGTTTTTTTTTTTTTTTGATTAAAAAAATGACATTGGAAACCATGATATGCATTTGATGGCTTATTTAGTTACAGCTGCATCCACAAAGCTAGTTAAAACTTCAAAACTAAAAGAATATTTTATAATGTCTGGAGTTTTGAGGTTTCAGCTGACACTTAACACTGTGACAGTGTTTTAGGTTGGGAGGGCTCTGTGTTGGGTTACAGAAAGGGTTTCCACTGCTTCTACATATTCAAGGAAGAGAGCTAATATACTCTCTGGGGTCTTCTTTATGACTTTTTAATACCACTCGTGAGGATTCCAAGCTCAAGATGTCATCATTCCTGAGCCCAAATACATTATGTATAGCAATATAAAAATGAAGGTGGGTATGAATATTCACTTCAAAACAGTAAAAAATACTGGACACAAGTGTTTTTGAGACATCTTCATTTATATAAGAAACATAGAGTACCTCAGTCACAATGGCTGTAGCCATACAAGGATCTGGAAATGAAAATGATGGACACAAGTCTAGGAAGTTCAGGAATGAACTCTTTTTATTCTTATAATGCTGTCCATTTATTTTTTAGATATAATCATGCAAGCAGTGTTTGAGCAAACAGTATCTTTGTACCTCTTATCTTAGTTCTTTTTGTACTTTCCTGTCAGCCACCCAAATCTCGCCCCTCGGAGTATCACTTCCCTTTCTCTTGGGTCTTATCTCAGGCCTATGTTCTCCACAGTCTGGGTCAGGATTTGCACCTGAGACAGGAATTGCAGACCATCTGGACCCAAATACTAGAAAATCTTTACTTTGCCTGCATGGAATTCTTCAGTTTAACATAATGGTCATTTAAAGAATCATTTATGAGTAGTTTGTAAATATGGTAGAGATTGATATAACAAGAAAGACAAAGCAGGGTTAAAGAGATGTCTCAGTGGATAAGAGTACAGGCTGCTGTTCTCAAGCACTGAGGTTTGATTCCCAGACCCGATATTGTTCATAACCATCAGTGGTCTCTCCTGGATTCCTAAATCTCCTGTTGTACAAGTGTTACACAGACATACACATGAAAAAGATGCCTGCATACATAAAATAAAATAAAAATAAATATTAAAAATAAAGAGAGCTAGTGTGATAGTAAATCTTGTTGAAAGCACACTTGAAGAGAGATATTTGGTTATTAGTTTAAAAATATTGCTGGAAGAGTTGTAAAGTACAAAGTAGGCTCCCCAAAATGACCGTGTTGTTGACAGTGTCCAGAACAGAAGCCCTCTGACCTAGCTAGACCTCACATGTATGCTTAAAAAAAAGATGGTTTTGTACTACCTGTTCCAGGAATGACAATAATGTCTTTGAGTCAAACAGATATTTAGAGCCATCTTGCAACCTTACCTTTGTTTCAAAGGGCTTTTTATGGCTACCTTGCTAGGAGATCCTGTTATACCCATCTTGTTTCTGGAGGTCCTAAGACCTAACTCAATATATATAATTTGGTTCCTGTAACTATGGCTACTCCTGGCTCATAAAAGCCTTGCCTTCCCCACATACAATGCAGACATTTCAAACCCCACTTCTGGGAGAGGCAGCTCATGTACATGAAATAGAAATGCTTGTTTTACTTAATTGTTTGCGTTAATTTATTTGACTATAATGAATGGGTGAGTAGTCATTCTCCTCCCATCGTTTGGATTATTATAAGTAATCCTTAAACTTTACAGGTTTTGAAATAGAGTTTTCATCAATATTGCAGATTTGATAAAATGATAGTGGTTATGCAAGTATTTATGTTTTCCTATTTTAATTAAAGTTTTTTAAGAAGTATATTTTGTTTATGTTAATGTTTTGAGAAAGCTTCACATTTAGTGTAGTAGTGTTTAAATCCATCTATAAAAAACTTAATCACAGTTTAAACAATTATTTTCTGTTATGTTAATAAGCTATCACAAAAGAGATCAATGAATAAAGTCTGAAAAACAATGTACTATTAAGCTGTGAAGCTGATGATTTTATTAACACTCAAACATAGCCATGTATTTTTAATGAATGTGAATCCATATATCCAATGATTTATTAAAATTCATTGTTAGATGCTGTGCATATGCAATGGCATGAATGCAGAATAAAAATGAAGACACATGATGTTAAATCTTCAGACACATTTCTCTAGTGATAGCAGAGTTCATAAGCATAAATACTTTATAAAGTCAATTTTCTCGCTTTTCTTTGTTCTTTAAAATTAATTATGTATAGTCACACATTAATTGTGTAGCCAAAGCAAAAAAAATCCTAATTATTAGAAGAAGTGAAAAAGATTTTTGAAATAAAAAATATCATACAATGAACTGTTTTCAGGTGAACCATCATTATTTTAACTGTGAAATATGAATGTTAAAAAAAAAGATACTTAAGCTTAGACTTCATAATTTTAACTATTTGTGAAAGAGGATTACTTACATTTTAAAATAGATCTACCTGTAAACTGTTTTTTGATAATGATCCTTTTGCCATTTTGAACAATTTTAATTTATTATTTTATTGGAAAAATGTTGTATATATCCTGTTCACGTTTTCACCTCTCCAACTTCTAGATTCTCTCATGTTCCAAATAACCCAACTTCACACTCGTTCTTTCTTTTCTTTAGAAAATAAACAGGCAATCAATGAAAAACCTCCAAATCACAGAAAATTAAAAAATAAAACAAACAGACAGACATACTTATGTGCAGACATCACACACACACACACACACACACACACACACACCGAGAAAACTCAGAAAAACACAAATCAGAAACCACAATATACAACTAACTGAAATACAGTAAGGCAAAAATATAAAACAAAATTCCCAAGAAAAGTGATGTGATACAAAAACTCTCCAAAACATGATTGACTTGATTTTGTGTTGACCGTACGACTGAGCATGGAGCCTGTATGTTTCTTGTACTCAGGCCATTCACTGGAGCACAGGGAAAATATATATTGCCATATCTTCAATAAAGAATGATCCTCTTTTTCCTCTAGTACTTCCACTGGCAATAGATCATCATATGAAACCCTGCAGGTCATCAGCCCCCCATCTCTAGGGAAATGTAGCTAGTCTGGTCTTAGGTAAGTGTTCAGATAACCACAGCTGCTATGAGGTGAAGTGTCCAATAGTCATGCCATGTGTAAAAGATAGCGTTTCACAGATTTTTCTCCCAGTACTCGGGCTCTCACATTCTTCCTGCCTTATCTTCTATGTTTCTTCCAGAGCCGTCATGGCATTGAAGAAGACAATAGAGACACCCTATTTATGACTACACACTCATTCTCAGCCTCCTTACTACATGGGTATGTTCCTTGGCTCCTGTTTATTACAGAAAAAAAATTTCCATGATCAAGACTAAAAGCAGTCTAAAACTATATGTGTAAACATAAATAAAGAGAAGGCGTTTTGTCAGCATGACCATTAAGTAAACAACCAAACAAATACAAAAGCAGTTTCTACTCTCAGACCTATGACTTTCCTATGTCATACGATTTTCACTGGATTACAATACATTTACGAAACACCCTCCTGTGGAAGAGGTCTCAAATCAAAGCAGAAACCAGTTATTTACCTCAGAACAGTCATACCCCTCAGAGTCCCAGGCATATCTTGCCTAGCAGATTAGTATTGTGACATTCAGGGGCCAATGCTAGAGAAGATAACTCATCTCTATTTTCCTTAGTAATCTGTTTATCACTTTCTTGTACTATGGAAACCAGTCAGCAGGAAGGAATTTACCTGGCTGGTTGGAAATTCATTTTTTCATGTCCTAGAGCCAAAATTTATATTGTCTTCAGAAACTACTTCAGAAACTACTCATGTAGTTTTGGTAGATAACCAAGGGCATTAACAGTATCTATTGTTATTTTGGAGTCTCTGGGACTTTCAATAACTGCTGATAGTATCCTTTGCCTTGTATCTATTTCTTATATTTCTTTTCATATATTTTAACACTAAACTCCAGTTAATAGCATAATTTCTCTTTTTCTCTTGTTCATATTGTAATTATCTTACTCCTGTTCTTTTACCCTCCAACAATTTCTCATTGTCTTTAACATAGCTTAAGCTGCTTAAGATTATTTACTTATACTCTGAAATCAGTCCTTCCCTGCTTACTACATTCTTTCACAACACCAAGCTACTTTCCAGTTACTGTGCATCAAGTTATTAAGCATTCTCTTTCCTTTATACTATTGTCTCTTTGTCTGACAAATTCTTTATGCCATTGATATTTCAAGGTTCAAAACAAACCGGCTGGTTTCGAGTATATTCTGAGGTCCACTAACTAGAGAATAGAGAAATTGTCTTCAGATCAGACAAATAATCACCAAATTTGTTCTAATACCTAAGTACTGTCAGGACATTGTATGCAATGTAAATATTACATCTAAGTACACCAAGCACAAACTACTCCTAGTAGTACATGACTTAGTTTTACAAATAAACTAAGGCAAAGGTATTGTGGATTGCATGCTTATAGAAGCCTAAAGTCTTATACGATATCTGCATGAATAGAATTCAATGATTTTTATGATTCACCCACATTAAAAATCATTGACTCACAGTCAATTATTAAAATTTTCCTCCTTAAAATATTGAGAGGTCACTTATTCTAAACATTTATACGGTTCTCTCCTGGAATATCATTTTTTTTGTGGTTTGTGTAAACACATGACTGCCTTTGAGGTTTTAATATTTTTATGTGGTTAGACCAATAGGTTCCTCTTCTAGTATTTAAATTATTTATTGTATCAGCTGCATTAAGATGTAGGAATAACATCAACCACATATCTCCAGTTATAACTGATATTTCGTTCACCTAAATTGGTAATGTAACAAAATAATATATATATACATCTTATATTAAATGAAAATTATAAAAATTAGCAAGTTGAATTCATTCATTTATCAGAAATACAGAAAAATGTAAATTCATATGCGAAAATATTTGAAAATTTACATGTAATTCATATTCATCCTTCAGATACATTGTAAAGTTCAGTACCATATTCTAGTTGTCATTATATCAGCCCGAAAATTTCTGTTATGTAATATATACATGATTCATAATAGTTAAGACAGGAAAACTAAAACAATTATTTTAACTATAATAAAATTTTAAACAGTGATTCAAACATAAACTGGAAAAAGAATAAAATAAAGGACTAATTGAAATGATATTTACTGGGAATATGTACTACTCTGAGAGTTCTGTGAGAAAGATATTGGTTATGGTTTACCAGGGCCTAAAGTGTTAGAATACAGGTCCTGTAGGAGGCATACACTTAGATTATGAAGAATTCAAAGGACTGCTTGCAAACTGGGGTACACAATGTGTGTGTGTGTGTGTGTGTGTGTGTGTGTGTGTGTGTGTGTGTGTGTTTAAAAAAAAACCCAGTGAGTTGAAAGTATTAAAATTTATAAGCTTCTAGTTCTCTGGCACAGAATATATTCATTATGAGATTATGCCTTCACAAGACAGAAAAGAATTTGACATGAGAAATTTAAGGTTGATTATAAAGTCTGATCTTTATTTCAGTGTCTAAATTTTCATTAGAAAAAATCAGAGCATATTTTGCTGGGTGATCTTGTGTTTTTAATCATGCAGTGTTTCTCAAACTAAAGGATATTTTAAAAATTGTAAAAAGTTACCATTTTCATTGTCATCAAATGTAATAACCACGTATGAAAGGTGCAAGGCAGTGATTCCAACCTGTGAGTCAGGACACCTTTGGTGCTCACAGATCAGATCTTCTGCATATCAGATATTTCCATTAAACTTCATAACGGTGGCAAAGTCACCGTTATGAAGTAGCAAGGAAATAGTTTTATGATGGAGGTTAGTTACCATAGCACGAGGAACTGTATTAAAGAGTCACAACATCAGGAAGATTAACAACCACTGCTCTAAGATCTTATTTAAAGTATCTTCATTAAATAAAAACACACAACATGCACACACAAACATACATACACACAGACATATGTATGTGTGTATATATATATATATAATATATATACATATATATATCCATAATAATAAATGTTAATATTTGATCTTTAAAAATAACTTATTTTTTATAATTGAATATATATGTAAAATATATGAAATAAAATATGTATATAAAATACATATAGATCCTATATTGCATTGATATTTTATGACTTAAATTATTAATTTAATATTAAATAAAGGTGTAAGTTTTATTATGACAAGAAATGTTTGTGTAAACTTCCATTAAATCTATGGTATGATATCAAAACAACATGTAACAAAATAAACAATACAGAATTAATCCTCAGGAAACTGTTTATCCATTAAATATTTAGTTTTTAAGTCATTGATTTTATAAAATTTTGAATTTTTATATGATGGTATTTTCAAATATTATTATTTATTTTTATTTTCATTTTATATTTTGACAAAAGGTAAAATAAAAATCTTGCATGTTTTATATATTAGAAATCTAAATGAAAATGTGTAAGTTATATTATCACATATCATTAATTTTATACACGAATATATTTTGAAGATGAGTTTTGTACTTCTCTTCCACATGTATAAATTACATTACTTCTTTATATACTAAAAAGCCTATAATTTTCTGGATTTGAAAACAAATGTGTTTTAGTATTTCCACTGGATAAGGTTTTCTAATATAAAATTTATTGTAAAATTTTGATTGATTATTTTATATTCCCTCAGATTCCAATTTACACATTGTCTTTTGTAAGGCACTTACTTACTCCCACAACAAATTGTCCTGCCATCTCATCTTTGCCCAGCAGCATTTTTTATTCTGCCTTAAAATTATGTCTCATATCAGTATTTCCTTAGTTATCTCAAAAATATGTGAAAGTCATTTTTGACCATTAAAATGTTAGAAATCCTGCAGCAAGAAAGCAAAGATATCTGGATTAAACTTTATATCCTCATGTAAGTGAGTACATGGTAGCACGTGCATTCCTGTATCTCCTTACTCAATGTTGCTACTGAAGGCTAAATTTCACAGAAAGGAAAACAAGATTATCATTCTGTGCCGGCAAACATATAGTAACAATGCTGGATTTCAGCATTGTAAAGGACCAGCCATAACAGTACCTTCAGTAAAGCCCTTATTTTCTGACCGTTCACATTCTTGTATCAATGCCAGACCACACAGGATGTCAGTTTCAAGGCTATCAAGAAGCAAATCAATAGCTGGGATCTCACAGAAGTTGCTCATTATTAAGCAAAGATCTAATTAATTCTACTAGGCACTAAATGGATAGGATGGCTCCACATACTGATGGCAGCTGTAGGAGTTCACATGTGTACATTAGATTATGGAAGCAATCTGACCTTAAGGTTCATTTTCTTGTGGATCAAACGTGGGGTCTAGTGAGGGAGAAAATTTGTGAATACATCTGATGGTTCTTTGTTTTTAAGCAACCAAGAAATGGAATTGTTACCTTTGGGAAGTGTCCTGAGAAAAATCCGCATCTTATTTATGACAAAAAGTGGATATTAGCCAAGAAAAAAAAAAAAAAAAAAAGAACAGAATACCCAAGATAGAGTCTACAGAACTCAAAAAGGTCAACAAGCTGAAGGGCCCAAGTGAGGATACTCAGTCCCACTTGGCAGGGAGAAGAAGAAAGCAATCACAAGGGGGGTGGAGAGACCTGGGAGAGAAAGAAAGTGGTGTCGGGGAGAGGGAAACCTGATCTGGTATTGGGTGAGGGAAAAGGACTGAAGCCCTGAGGGCCAGCAGAAAGAATGTAAACAGGCAACCTGTGGGAGGTAGGAGGTTGGAGGGACCTTTCAGAATGCACCAGAGACCTGGGAAGTGAGAAATTCTCAGGACTCAAAGGGAGGGACCTTAGATGAAATGCCTTGACACTAGGGAGAGGGAACACCTCCATCAGGAAGGCAGAGCATCAAATGAGGGAGGGGGTTGTCATCCCAAGTCAAAACTTTGACCCATAATTGTTCCTGCTTGAAAGAACTACAGGGATGAAAATGGAGAGGATCCTGAGGACAAAATTTTCCACTGACAAGCCCAAAGTAGGATTCAGCTAAAGGTGAGGTCCCAAGGCCTGACACTATTACTGAGGTTATGGCGCAATCACAAAAAGGGACCTATCATGACTGCCCCCTGGAAGATCCAACAAGCAGTTTAAAGAGTCAGATGTAGATATTTGCACCCAATCAATCGACAGAAGCTGCTGACCCCTGTGGTTGAATTAGAGAAAAACTGGAAGAAGCTGAGGAGGAGTGACCCTGTAGGATGACCAGCAGTCTCAACCTCGACCCCTGAAATCTCTCAAACACTGGACCAAAAACCAGGCAGCATACACCAGCTGATATGAGACCCCCTACACATATACAGCAGAGGACTGCTGGGTCTGGGTTCAGTAAGAGAAGATGCACCTAACCTCAAGAGACTGAAGGACCCAGATAGTTTAGAGGTCTGATTGATATGGGGGTGGGGTGGGGGTACAGACATCCTCCTAGAGACAGGTGTGGGGTGGGGAGTAGGTATGAAATATGGAACAGTCGGAGGCTGGACAAGGTGCAGGGGAATAAAATCTGGAGTGTAAAATAGATAAATAAAGACAATAAAACAAAAAAAAAATGAAAAATAAAATTCCTAATGTTAAGCATTTCCCAGGTTTTCTTAAGTTTATGTCCAACACATAAGGAGATCCATTATTCATAGCATACACACACACACACACACACACACACACACACACACACACAAACACATACATACTACACACACAAATTTATTCACATATGCAAACAAAATAAACAAGTGAATGTATAAAAGAGCAAATATTCATTTGCTTCATTCAGCAATATAATTTCCCTACAATATTTCTAAAATGTTTTAAATTAGGAAAGCTATTAACCTTTTGGTATTAATTATATAACTAATAATTGTATGTAACATATTAATTTTTTTGTTTTAATGTTTTGTTTTACCTTGAAAGGGGTTATCCTCAATACCTCACTTCAAAATAACAACAACCTATCATCTTATCTATAAAAAAATGACTATATGTATAACTAATCTACTCAGTAAACCCCACTGGGCATAAGACAGAGATTAACCAATCATAGGAAACCTAACTCTAACAGATTCCGTTATACGGATAAATCTTAATCAAGCTTTCTGTTTCTTATTTGACTATTCTCTAAATAATTCATTATATGTTCAGAATAGTCTTGATTGATGAATCCTACATTTTTGAAATCTGTCTTAAAATCAAAGTATTTGATTTATGTTTTTGATGAACATGGTATCATTTTTCAATGTATTCATTTAAGTCTCTGGTGAAATTACAATGATGTAAATATATCAGTGTATATATTGATAGTTTTCTTCAAATATGCATCTGCAGGTAGAGCTTGTTTCTATTTCACAATTGCTATTGTTTACTGTCTTTATTCTTTTTTTTCTACTTCACCATTATTATATCCCCCCTTTGCAATGTGTTACAGTAGTTATATTATCTTTCCTGTTGCTGTTTGTGGGTCCTTGTTTTAGAGGGCATGCCACCATTATCTCCGGCCCGGTCTGGTGCGTGGGTCCAGGCCAAGGAGACAGTGCAAGCAGGAAGGGGAGATCACCTTTGCTGCTCCCTCTGCTTGCTGTCTGTGCAGTCACTGCCCAGTCACTCCCAGGTGCTACACTTGTCCTGCTGCACTGAGCCAGGCTGGGCTGGCAAGGAGGGGAGGGTCCTGAAGGCACTTAGGGAGAGCAGATTTCTTCCCAAGTGTTAGAGCTCTTGCGACAGAAACTCTCGGACGGCAGGGTGATTCTTGCACACATTTACTTCTCCTGAATAGAAGTAATACTTCTTCCCTTATATACAGTTTCGGGGTAGGTTAGGGTCTGGCAGCAGATAACCCCTATTGACTTGGTCTGAGAGCTTGTAGATACCTCATCTATATGTGGGAGAGCCTGAGGCATTATTTCTACATGATTGATGGTCATAGACCTTTTTGTGGGAGGGGATGTGGAGGGCTGAAGCTGGGTGAAAAGAGCCAGGAGCCAGGAGCCAGGAGCAACACCAAATGCCTTCTGTTCCATTAGGGTTCGAAGTTCGAGGCCTGTACTAGACCAGGCGCCCAGCTACCTCTCACAGACCAGCGCCCCACAATTGTTGTTTGTTTTTCTTTTTATTTCCCTGTTGAAATGATATGTTTTATCATCCCTTATAAATCTATGTTTTAAACTTCTTTCTTAAGTCCAGGAACCTCGGAATTATTTCTGTGTTCCATTTTACCCATGAGTCACTGAGGGTTAATTTCATGGTCTTTAAGCTTAGAGGCTTTATTTTATCTATTTATGTTTTTAATATCTTTTGCAGGAAAGTTCCTTCCATTTTTCAGTGTGATATCTATGTATTTCTTCTTAATATTGAAGTCACTGAAGTGATTCATAATAAAACATTAGTGGAAAGGTTAAAAAAAAAGCCAGAGGATATAATTAAAGAGCTATTCTTTACAAATCAAACCCCTCAAAGTATACACAAATTTATCACAATATTATAACTTCATGGTTATCCTTGAAATAAAATAATGACAATATAATCTTATTTCAATTGAACAAATTGATAGTTTGTGTTTTAGGATTAAATTTACTTTTAATATTTTTATTTCACCCATGTTAAAGAAATAAGAAAAATCAGTATCTAGTATCTTTATTTTCCAAGTTCATTTAAAATACCTATCTACTAGTTCTAAGATTCTTCAATTCACCAGAAGGTGAATTAAATACAGTTGTTGTGAGTGACAGGGGAAAATCACATAAGAAAAAAACATAACAAAACTAAAGTACCCAGACTTACTTGGAAGAACTGATTTGAAAAGTATACAGAATAAGTAGTAGAATATAATTCCTTTCAAAATGGCAAATGTCTTTGTAAGGGAGACGATTCTTTGTAGTGATTAAAATGCTGGACTTTGTTGTCAAGAATGAATTTGAAGTCCTTCAAATTCTAAAGTGAGGTTGGACATGCTTAACTTTTCTGTGTTTCAAATTTCTCAGCTGTGATTAAGAAGCAATTGATGTATTGATGCCCTAGTGTTTGTGCAATTAATAAACATGTGTCCCTATTTATTCACAGCCATAACTGTCATAATGATTGTCATTAATGATTTTGTATAGATAGTAATGAAAATAATTAGCTTGCCCTAAAGAAAGATAAATAATAAAGAGGTGGAGGTAGAAACAGTGGAAAAAACAGAACAATAGGAAAATGTGGTGTCAGCAAGTAAAGAAAAAGGGAATGTGCAGAAGCCTAATGAGGACTGTGCTCAAACACCTAAGACAGGTTTTTTGATACATTGAATAATGAAGACTAGTTAAATAAGCAGATAGATTCTCTAGATTTGTATACTATTAGGAGTATACTAAAGAATGATATTTGACAATCTCTCGATTAAAAGGGGAGGATTAAATCACAAGGGAAAAATCACAAATGTTTGGATCAAAATAATTAGCCTACTAGATTAAGGAAAGTTTTGCATGAGGTTTTGTGGCCTAACGGTTTATCCCAAGCTTATATTTTATGTTATACCAAGTTATAGAGTGCAAGATTGGCAAAGAAAGTTTCTGAGTGTATAAGTAATTGTTTGGCTCAGCAAGCTGTTGTTTCCAGGTTATGTATTTTCTTCAGGTAGCAGCACTCGCTGCTTCCTTGGCTTGTGATTGGTACTCTTAAAGAGAAGAGCACTAGAATACTGAAGGAAAGGACCCAGTGCTTCTGTCTCAGGGTTTCTATTGCTGTGATGAGACACCAATGAAGTAGACGTTTCTAGTTATATCATGTGATGCAGACTTTTGCTGAGGCAAGACCCATGGGAGGTCACATGATATTTGGAGAGAGTATAAATGATACTCAATGGATGGTGATGGTGTGTGTGGATAACTAACTGTTCAAATTTTTGTTGGTCTCTTGTCTTTGCTGATATTCACTTTTTTGAGAGAGGCACAATAGAGAACTTCTGGCATTGTGGCTTCCTGGTCTCTCTTTGACTTTTTCTGAATCAATTCAGCAGAGGTCTGGCTGATCGTGTCACTGTTGCTGATTTATGTTTGGTGACATTTTTGAATTAGACTGTTGGTATCCTGACACTTCTGAACTGATCTGCTGATATCCTGACAACAGAGACTCAAATCACCCCAAAGAACTACTTCTAAATAGGTCCCCATCCCCTTGTCCTATGTACTATCTTTTCTTCCCCCCACATTTGGATTGTGGGAAAGGAGGGGGGGTCAAAGTCTTTGAGAATTATTATTGAAGTAGGTTTTGAAAAATCTAAGCCTACACATCATGACCACAATAACTCTTAGAAAACATTTGATTGGGGTTGCTTATAGTTCAGAGAATTAGTCCATTATTGCCATGGTAGAAAACACAGATTGGCATGGTTCTGGAGAGTTCAGCAACCAGATTTGCAAGCAGCAGTGACAGAAAGAACAACGAGGACAGGCTTGAACATTTGGAACCTCAAAGGCCACACCTAGTGACCCACTTCTTTTAACAAGGCCACGTCTATTCCAAAAAGGTCACACCACATATATTGCCACTCCCTATGGGAATATTAGGGCCATTTTCATTCAAGCTACTATAAGGCTTTTGTCAGGTATTAGCTTGGATCTTTCCCTGTGGTTTTCTCACAAATGTTCTATGGCCTATAGGTTTACTTATGTCCCTCTGAAGATACTCCTGTTCAAACCATGGAGACACTGCTACTGGGTATAACAATTTAGCATTCTGACTCAAGTTTCTATGTACAATGCTTATCAATCTTTTATTCTCCACACCTACAATTTGAATGTACCATCTACTTAGATCCTGGTAAACTCAAGTGTCAACCTGAGATCCATAGATCTTGAAAGTTATAATCAGACATATGTAACAATATAACTGTGTGTTTAATGCCTCTTGTCCTTCCTTATTTTGTTCCTTTTTTTCATGATCTTTCATCTTAATGTAGTAAATATTATTAAGCAATTTCAAGCTTACAGAAAAATTAGATAAAAATATAGAAATTTCTTCATACATCCCCCATTTCTATCACCAATTTATCTTAATTATTTAACATATCCATTAAAATTGATTTATCTACCTTATTATTTATTATTCATAAACACTATATTTTTATTAGGACTCATTTTATGTGATGTGCATTCCATGTAATCTTTTTTCTTATTTCTTTTCTATACAAAATATTGTATATAAATTAACCAATGCTAGGTAGTATTTTAAATGGTGGCAAAAGGTAGTAAATCAATACAGTATGGTTTTATAGAGCTTAAAACAATATAGAAGATATATTATCCCCTGAACACTATTCTGACACCTTCTGGATAAAGGCCCTCTCTGCTTTGTTCCTCTATAAAAATATGTAGGAGTGGCTGGGTGCAGACCTCTTCCTATCCATCCCCTTCCTGCTGGGCCCATCTTGGGCACAACCAGCAGGAGTGAGAAGTATGTTGCTTCTTGAGTTCTATTGTCAAGCCCACAGCTCTGTCTGCCTCTATGCAGAATCCAACTAATATCAGGAATATCCAGCCAACATCAGGGACAACCAGATGGCTAAAGGGCAGTATAAGCAAATAATGAACAAGAGCCAGGGTAATATGGCTCCACCATGTCCCAACTGCCATGCTATACCTTAGTAAAACTAAAGCACCAGGTGATGATTTTAAACACAATCATATGAAGATAACAGAGGCCTTTAAAGAGGAAGTGAATAAATTCCTTAAAGAAATACAGGAAAATACAATCAAGTATGTGAGGGAAGAGAATAAAAATGTCTAAGAACTAAAAGTAAAAATAGGAGTGATAAACAAAACACAAATTGAGGCAATCTTGGTGATAGAAAACCTAAGAAAGAATAGGAACACTACAGAAGCAATCATCACCAACAGATTGCAAGAGATGAAAGAGAGAAGAATCTTCTTTACAGAAAATACAATTGCAGAAGTTGGTAGATAAAGAAAATGCTAAACCTAAAGAGCTCATGACACTAAACCTGCAATAATCTGGGACACCATGAAAAGATTAAACCTATGAATAATATGAATATAAGGAGAAGGTTCCCAAGTACTAGGTCTCAAAAATATTTTCAACAAAATCTTGTAAGAAAATTTTACCAGCCTAAAGAAATATATTCCTAAATTCATAGGAGAAGCTTAAAGAACACCAAACACATTGGACAAGAAAATAAACTCCTTACACACACACACACACACACACACACACACACACACACAACTAAAAATTCAAAACTCTAAACATACAGAACAAAGTAAGAATATTAAAAGCTACAAGGAAAAAAGGCCAAGCAACATATGAAGGCAAACTTAACAGAAATATGCCCTACTCTCCAGCAGAGACTCTAAAACCTTAAGGGTCTTGGGAGATATCTTGCCGACTCTTATAGACCACAGATGTCAATGCACAATTCTATCCTCAGCAAGACTTTCAATTACTTAAGATAGAGAAAAGTAGTATTCCATGACAAATGAAATTTAAATAATATCTAACTATTATAATATAATATTATATTATACTATATTATATACTAATTATATAATAATAGTAAAATAATAATAGTATCCAGGCCTACAGTAGATAGTAGAAGAAAAAATCCAACCCAATGAGGCTAACTACATGCCCCCCACTATTTGAAAATAAATAACTTAACACCAGCAAGCCAAAGAAAGGGAAATGTACACACACACATATATGTACACACACACATAGACACACACTCACAGCCAGCATAAAAAAATTAACAATCGCTGCTCATTACTGTCTCTCAACATCAATAGATTGAATTTTCCAACAAAAAGACACACACTAACAGAACAAACATAAAAAATAGGATCCTTTATTCTGCTACATACAAGAAACACAGCTCAGCTACAAAGATAGACATGACCACAGAGTAAATGAGTCTCAGAGCTGGAAAAATATTTGCTAAGCAAAAGAACCCAAGAAGAAAGCTGGAATAGTCATTCTAGTATCTAATAAAAATAGGCCAAAATTAATCAAAAGAGATGGGAATGGACACTATCTACTCATTAAAGAAAAAAAGTCTACCACGATCACATCTCAATTTTAAACATATATGCCCCAACTTTGATGGCCCCTACATTCATAAAAGAAATATTACTAAAGCTTAAGCCATGAATCAAACCCTACGCATTAATAATGAGAGATGTCAACACTCCACTCTCACCAATGATCAGGTTATTGAGGCAGAAGCTAAGCAAATAAATAATGAAATTAACAGAGGTTATGAATCAGGTAGACCTAACAGATGTCTATAGAACATTTCACACAAACACAAAAAGTATAACTTCTTTTCAGCACCTTACAGACCTTCTCCAAAACTCACCATTGGCAATAATTCACAAAGCAAGCCTCAATAAATATAGAGAAATTTAAATAACTCCCTGTATTTTATCAGACCATCAAGGTTTAAATCTGGAATTCAACAAAACCAGAAACAAGAGCAAGCCTATAAACTCATGGAAACTGAAATACTTTCTTTCAATGACCATTATCTCAGGGAAGAAGTAAATAAATAAAGAGATTCTAGAATTCAATGAAAATGAAGTCACAGCATACTTACTCTTATGGGATGCAGTAACAACAGTGCTAAGAGAAAAATTTGTAACATTATATGCCTTCATAAAGAAATTGGGGATTTCCTATACTAGTAATTTGAAAACTATGAGGCAAAACAAACAAACACTCCCAAAAGGAGTAGATGGCAGGAAATCATTGGGGTTGAAATTGGTAGATTAGAAAGTAAAAGAGCAATACAAAGTAATCAACAAATCCAAGAGCTGGTTCTTGGAGCAATTCAACAAGGTAGACAAAGTACAGTGCAGAGACAGCATATTCAAATCAACAAAATTAGAAATGAGAAGAAAGATACAAGAGACACTGAGAAAATCCAAGATAAAAGTTATTAGGTCTTACTCCAAAAGCCTATACTCCACATAATTCTAGCTAGAATGATTAGACAAGTAAAGAACATCAAGGTGATACAAATTAGAAAGAAAAAGTCAAAGTATCTGTAGTTAGAGATGACATGATAGTATACATAAATGACACCAAAATTCTACCAGAGAACTCCCAGAGCTGATAAATATCTTCATCAAAGTGGTTGGGTTCAAATTTAACTAAAAAAAAAAAAATCAGTAATTCTACTGTATAAAAACCATTAAACTGACTTAGAAAGAAATTAAGGAGGGAATCAACACCATTTACAATAGCCACAAATAATATAAATTGTTTAGCTATAACTTCAATCAAGCAAATAAAAGACCCGTGTGACAAGAACTTACATCTCTGAAGAAACAAAGAAGATATCAGAAGATAGGATGATCTACCATGCTCATGGATAGGTAGGATTAACATAGTAAAAATGGCCGTCTTACTAAAAGACATCTATAAACTCAATGCAATTTTCATAAAAATTCCAAAGGAATTTTTTACAAACCCTGAAAGATCAATTCTTAATTTCATATAGAAAACAAAACTAAACAGAACCAAACAACCAGGATATATTAAAACAATCCTGTACAATAAAAGTGCTTTAGTCGGTATAGCTATTCCTCATCTCAAGATGTACTACACAACAATAGTAATAAATGATATTCACATAAAATCAGAAAGGTTGATCAATGAAACAGGATTGAAGATGCAGAAATAAACTCACACAAGTATGGACCCTTGAATTTTGACAAAGAACCCCAGACCACACAAGAATGAAGAAAGTATCTTCAACAAATAGTGCTGGTTTAAGTGGATGTCTGCATGTAGAAGAATGTCACTAGCTCTACATTTGTCACCCTGTGTAAAATTCAAGTCCAAGTGGTTCAAAGACCTCAACATAAAACTTGATACACTAAATCAAATAGAATAGAAAATGGGGGAACTCATTGGAGCTTATTAGCCCATGAGAATACATCTGTAACAGAACACCAATAGATCAGGTGCTAAGATCAACAACAAATAAATGGGAGATAATGAAAGTGAAAAGCTTCTGTAAGGTGAAAAGCACACCATCAATATGACAAAATGTCAACTGACAGAATGGAAAAAGGTCTTCACTAACCCTACAACTGACAGAGGACTAATGTCCAAAATATATAAAGAAATAAATAAATTATACACCAACCAACCAAGCAACCCAATTAAAAATGGTGTGCAGAGCTAAACAGAAAACAACACAATAGAGGAATCTGTAATGGCTAAGAATCACTTCAAAAAATGTTCTTCCTTATTCATCAGGGATGTGCAAATCAAAACTACTGAGATTCCATCTTAAAACAGTCAGATCAAAAGCTCAAGTGACACCTCATCCTGGCAAAGATGTGGAGCCAAGAAACACTCCTCCATTGCTGGTGGGAGTGGAAACTTGTTCAGTCGCTCTGGAAATCAATGTGTATGTTTCTCAGAAAAAGGGAATAGTTTCACTGCAAGATACAGCTATACTACTCCTGGGCATATACCCAATATTCTCTACCATACCTCAAGGATACTTGCTCAGCTATGTTCATAGCAACTTTATTCATAATAGCCAGAAACTGAAAACAACTTAGATGTCCCACAATTGAAAAATGGATAAAGAAAATGTGCCATTGCACAATGTAGTACTATTCAGCTATTACAAACAAGAATATCATGAAATTTACAGGCAAAAGGACATACCTAGAAAGTATCCTGAGACATGTAACCCAGAAGCAGAAATACAAGCATAGTTTGTATTCGATTATAAGTTGAAAATAGTCATAAAGTACAGGATAACTAAATAATAATGTAGGCTCAAGGGAGGATGCTTGAACCTAACTCAGAGTGGGAAATAAAATAGACATTGGAAGTGGATAGGAGAAGAACTCTGTGTGATAGGGTGTAAGGAGGGGAAAGGGGATGGTGATCATGGCGTGGTAAGAGGAGTAGCAGGATAGAGATAGATGAGAGAGAGGAGAGAATGCCCAACCAGTGACTGATCCAACTTTAGACCCTTGCAAGAGAGCTAACCTCTGACACTATTAATGATACTCCACTCTGCTTACAGACGGTAGCCTAGAATAACAGTCTCCTGAGAGGCTTCTTTCAGCAGCTGATGGAAACAGATACAGAGACCCACAGCCAACCATCATGTGGAGCTCGAGGAGTCTTCGGGAAGAGAGTGGAAAAGTCAACTAACTTGCGACCATGGGGGTTCACAGAGATTGAACTACCAACCAAAGGGCATGCATGGCCTGTACCTAGGCCCCCTACACATTTACAGCAGATGCACAGCTTGTTCTTCATGTGGGTCCCCTAACAATTGGAGTAGGGACTGTCTCTGACTCCGTTACCTGCCATTGGATGCCTTTTAGCTAGCTGGACTTTCTTGTTGGGATTCAGTGGGGAAGGATCTATTTAGTCTTACTACTGGGACTTGTGTCCCAGGGGTGGGTGATACAAATCCGGAAAAGGGAAGACATAAAAGATGGAAGGGATTTGTGAGAGTGGGACTCTGAGGAGACTGGGGTGTGTGATTGGGAAGTAGAGTGAATAAATGAATTAATTAATGAAGAAAAAAAGAGAGACCATGAATCTGAAAGAGAGCAAAGAACAGTTCTATGGAAGTGTTTGGAAGGAGGGAAGTGAAAAGTGAATGATGTAATTGTATTATAATCTCAAAAATTTAAAAGCAAGAAGAAGTAACTATATTGCTGGTAACCATCACAAACACAATTTGGCTTTCGTTTCAGTTTCTTGATACAATTAATGTTTTTTTTTTATTATTATTATTTTATAAAATAGATGACTTTAAACGAATTGTGAGGACATATATAGTTTCCTAGCATTGTAATTCCATTATGCTTTTGCAATTATAAATTTAAACGCACTGGTTATGAAATCTACAAACAATTGGTATTCTATTCCTTGCTTTACCAAATGTTTGCTTTCTAATAAAAAATAGGCATGTGTGCACTAGATAGTGAATCAAATACACTTTATACCTGCTGTGAGAATTTTTTTTCTTTTTTTCTCAACTATTTAAAATATTAAATCCATCTTGGCTGTGAACCATATAGCAAGCAAATGTCTGGGATAATCTTATGGGTCATAGTTTACCAATTCCTGTATAAATAATTAACTTCAAGATCTCAAGCCTTTTATTCATGGAAAGAAAAGGGGAGCTGAAATATAGCGCAAAATATTCACATTTCTTCAAAAATTTTTAATGAATTTTATATTATATAAACATACACTATGGAGGTATTTTATTATAGAATAGAATTTGCTTATACGTTTTCATAAGACTACAAACTGTGGAATTAAATGTTAAAAGAAAGCTTCTCCAATAATTAAACTAAATGCAATCTAGTATTCTTTGCACTTACACATGGCATCTTTTCTCATGGCTGCAGGTGATAGAGGCATCACATCTCCTAGGTCTGGAGTTATAGGCAGCTATAGGCTGTAAGAAGCAGGAGCTGAAAATCAGACTCACTTTTTTTTTTCTAAGAAACACATGCTTGTAACCACTGGCTTTCCAGCCTTATTATTATCTTTTTCGCCTTTCAAGTTTTGTGTTTTAAAGAGGAATTTTTTTTCAGTAAAAGAGGTCACTGATATAAAAAATGTTTCAGCTTTGTTTAATCACAAGGGCAGTTCTGTTTGTAAATATTATTAATACATGCTGCTTTAGTGACATAAGCAAACTTTACTTTCTAACTGGCATTTTTCTCTGAAGTACATTTAAATCCTTCTCACTTAACATGAAATGATGTCTGTTTGGTTTGGCAGCATTAATATGGCAAAATATAAAAGCAATTTTCAAATATCCTTCAACTATATTACATATAGTTCTTCACATAGTATTTCAGCAGAATAATTAAGACAGATTTGTGGCTCATATACACAAGATTCTAGAATAATTTCCCTTCTAACTTTTGGCAGAAATCATCAGAGTTAGAGTGCATTGTGAAAAAAACCACCATTGCCTTCAAAGTAGATGCTTTGAAAGGCATTAAAATAGCCAAGAGATAGACATTTAGGATCTTCTTATATATTTCTGCCTTTCCATATTAAAGTAATATGAGAGTTATCTATAATGAAGCTCCTTTTTAAAGAAACTGGTAGCATAACACAGACTAACACTTTTCTAAATAAGAGCATCCCAATTAACAAATGCTTTCAGTTTTCTAAATGGAAATCTTGTGACTGTAATAACATTTTTAAAGTTGCTTCAAGATTATGATAATTGGAAAGTTTAGATTATGACCAATTAGCTGTTATAGGTAAATTTTCTACTAGAGAACCAACATATTTCTAGGACTCTCTGCAGGTTTTTCTTAGAGATGATGCTTCTCCCATCCCATACGAATGATCAATCATTACCTCATTTGGGAATATGGAACTGTGTGGGCAGAAAGAATTGTTTTCTTTTCCTTTGTAGGTTCTTGAAGTCTCAAAACAATAGCCTGAGGAACAAAGATTCCCTACAGGAAAGACTGGTCTCCACCTTCAGAGAAGGGCTGAAAGTCAGAAAATAATGAGAGATGCAATGTTTTTAAGCTCTGGTATGGAAAGCGCCATGCCAATATCTGAGTATTTAGTTGTTTGTTCTGAGTCTTTTATATTCTTTTAGATGATGTACTTTTAGTTTGAAGTTTGACTCATATAAACACTGTGTTATTGCTGAGTAAAATGTACTTTAATTTTTAATGTATATTTTCAGAATATTTCATGTTTGATTTTTTTAATATGAAAGAAATCTGTTCAAGATAATAACAGAACTACTATCACTTCAACAGAACTTATAGGGGCTGCAACATAATTTTATTAGAAGATACACTTTATATGGCTTTTATAATATTCCTGTGACTACATAGTATGAAATGACATAAGGTATTTTATTGCAAATGTTGGTTATACACTCTAAATTGAAACTCAACGTGAAACCATCTGCACAAGTCGAACAATCCATGGGATTGCATTTAGATTTTCCATTGGATTGTAGATGGAAAAACTGAGAATGGCTTCCTTTAATGATTACACCCTAATTTGAAGGTACGTTTCAGAACTGTAGCAATTAGAATGTAACACAAAAATCGTGTCACAGTATTCTTCTGTTAGTAACACAGTTTCTTGTGTGAGTCCAGAAGGAATTCATTTGGACTTTTAGTTTATAAATAAAAGCAAATTCATGGAGACAGGTGATTAGTGAACTGAAGCACAATGTATCAAAGACCACAGAAATAAAAATTTGGAGTTAATTTCAAAGTGTGGTTGATTCATCGTCACTAACGACTTACTTATCAACATAGCTTATGAAAGCTCATGCTTCTCTAAGGAAACAGGGGAAGAGTCGTGAGTGTGTCCAGTTTTCAGCATACGGATGACCTTCACTGAACCGGCAATGATGTCTAAAGCAGGGACAGCACATGCTGTGAGAGGTTACTCACTGTCAGTGTTAGTGCATCGACGTGTGAATTTATCACTTAGAAGAATATATAGACAAAGTGAGAAAAGGCTCCCCTTACCATAAAGCATGTTAGCGTAGTATCTCTTTATTTTAATCTCTTCACAAACGTTAATCCTGTGCAATACTGAATACAATTAAAAAGCTACATATATGAAATAGTTCTGTAGTAAATACTTACAAAATTTTTTGACCAACTTTCCAATCACTACCGAGACGTACTAGACTTCAAAACACAGAAAAGGAAAATTAATCTAGAAATTTTCTAAAATGTAAGTGTACATAGAACAGACACAAATGCTGACTAGTCTTAGCAGGAACTTACTCTTGAAAAACAAGTGAAAGAAAATGTAGAGAAAAAATACCAATTATTTCCATTAAAGAAAGCATGTATTTTCTTTATGTGAACTTCATATATATATATGTATATATGTGAATATATTTATTATTATTTATTATTCACATATATATATTTGTATTTTATTGATATATAGTTACATGCAGTTCAGTAATATATATTTTTATATATTGTTCATAATATATGTATGGAGTAATTATTAATTAGTCTCTATTCACGAAATTAGAGAAGTTAATTCAATATTTCATATTCTGATATAGCAATCTATTCTGATTACATTTAACAAGTTAACATAAAACTAATATACTAAATGCATGCAGTAATATATGTGTATCTAAAAGAGAAATAAGCATATTAAAATACTGAAATGAATTAAATTAGTTTTTCCACAATGTATCAATATATGAAATTAAGTTAAAATAGAAAATTTTCAGTCTTAGTTGATCTCTTAAAACAAAGAAAAAGATGACATGATACTTAGATACTAAACTAAAGCATTGGCCCCTCAGTAGAAGCATTTCAAGTCTGTGAAATCGCTTCTCCTTCCTTCTATCTGTATAAGAACTAAAAGCTGTGAAATCCAACTAGAGACCACATTCAATGTTTTGGCTTCCACCTTCTTTTCAAAAACGGATAAGAGCAATTCTCTTTTCCTTTGCATAAATGTGGGGACCATATTAAAACAACAGCATTGACAGCTTTTTTTGTGTCCTCTTAAGTTGAAAAGATGTTGGGATACTGTGTAATTCTTGCCATGAAATACTTAATCTTTAAATTGCAGGTGCAGGTCATTGTGTAAACTTGGGAATAATTTATTTTTTAACTCTTAATTTACTGGAATGTTAATGAGCTGTTATGTGCTTTTCTATTGCTATGATTAAAACATAGCATGATGCATGCAACTTAGGGAAGGTGGGGTTTAGTTGGGCTTATGTGGGACCATGAAAGGATGGCTTGGTTTCTGGTAGATCACTGGCTAGAGATAGCCAGAGACCCAATAGGTATCTATACCTGCAAGGGACAGCATATATTTTGCCATGCTCCCAGACTCCAGGCTCCTAACACATGGCCAAGACCTCCAATTGATTGGTGCCTTTCAGTCACGTAGGACGATGTCCCTATATTCCCTCCCAAAGAGAGATTTGTGTCACCCTCCACAGGTAGAGGGCGTGACTAAAGGCCTCAGGACCTCGAGAGATTTCCATATTAATGAGAAACCTAAAGGCCAGAAGGCAAAGCCAATTAAACATTTCTCCCCAGAACCCCCACTTACAAACAGTATTTAACCAAAGACCCTCCCTGGAGGTAGGTGGGATATAACCAGATTCATCCACTTTCTGCCATGACAATAAACCTTTTAAACCCATGGACTTCCTTGTGCCTTTGGGTCCCCACCATGGGTAAACGTAGAGAAGGTCTTTGAATACTGTTTAATCTCCAGCCAGAAGATTTCTCTATGTTCCAGCCATGGAGGCCACCAATTCAAGCAAGCTAGCAGAGCCAGCGATTCAGACAAGTGAGTTCTGGTAACAAAGAGTCTCTACTCGCTTCCCTCCCCTCGTGTCTCTCAGCTGTGGGCAGTCCAGACCGTTCATCCTCGCTTCTCTGTTCTTCCATGGCTTCCAGCTGTGTCTGGGAGCCCAAGAACAACCACCGACCTCTGGGTCCACTCAGGAGTCCTGACCCAGCGGAACTTCAGGCTGAGACATCTCCATGCCCAGGTGGAGCCCCAGTGGCTTCTCAGTCCAGAGTCTGCCCGGCACCACGTGGAGTGAACTGGGTCAAATTCCCAAGCTTCTGCTCCCCAGAAACGAGGTTTCAACCACCTGGGCCTGCAGACATGCCTGCGCAGGCAAGCTATCAACCCCGCAGGCTTATTATTCCAGAAGAGTAAGAGTCTACCAGGATTATATAGCACAGCAGCAAGCATCAGATGTAGTAGTACCTAGAGCAGGAAGCCAAAAGCCTACATCTCTAACCTCTTGAAGTAGAGAGTAAACTGGAATTAAGTTAGGTGAGGCCACTTAACTCTCAAAGCCTGCCTCCTGTGTCATCCTTCCTTCAGCGATGCCAAATTGAAACTTCTTCAAACAGTGCCACCAGCTTTTATGAGCTACTTTTCAAATATCTGAATGTATGGGGAACATTCTTACTCAAAGTATTACGTGAGTCAAAAAAAAAATAGGGCAAAGTTATACATTTAAGCTCATCTTTTATTTTTTTTATTGACATTTCAAATGTTATCCTCCTTCCAATTCTTCCCTCTGCAACCCCCCCATCCCATTTCCTTTCCCCTATGCCTCTGAGATGGTGCTCCCTACCCACCCACCCACTCCTGTCTTACCACTCTAGCATCCCCCTAAGCTGAGGCATCAAGCTTCAGCAAAACCAAGGGCCTCCCCTCCCTCTGACGCCAGATAATGGAATCCTCTGCTACATATGTAGCAGGAGGCATGGGCCTCTCCATGTATGCTCTTTGGTTGGTGGTTTAGTCCTGTCTAAAAGAAATGCTGGGACAAACCATAGAGCAGAGACTGAAGAAAGGCTATCCAGAGACTGCCCCACCATGGGATCCATCCCATCTGCAGACACCAAACCCTACACTATTGCTGATACCTAGAAATATTTGCTGACAGGAGCCTGGTATAGCTGTCTCCCGAGAGTTTCTACCAGCAACTGATCAAGACAGATGCAGATACTTACAGCCAACCATTTGACTGAGCCTGGGGACCCCAATGGAAGAGTTAGGAGAAGGATTGAAGGAGCTGAAAGACATTTAGGCTCATATTAAAGAATAATTTTATCTTAAAATGTCACCTAAAAAATAAAAGTCTGGAGGGTATATTTCTGGATGCATGAGAACTGAATATATAGAAAAGAAAAAAAAACAAAAGGAAAAAATAAATTAAAAACCAGTCAACTATATATAAAATTTCATACCAAGGATATTCCAACTGTATCAGAATTTAAAAGCAAAGTATATCAATTTTTTATTTCCCATTCAAAAAATAGCCACATTAAAAATTCTCTTTCAATGGGATAATAAACATTCATATATTATCGTTTCTCTCTCTCTCCCAACTCCCCAACTCCAGCCAAGAGGAGCTAAAAACTTAGATATTACCATGAAGAGAAGGGAATGATGAGAAAGAAGCAGACTTTTTTCCCATCTGTAGACTTTTTAGATTTTAGATTAGAGCAGAAATTGGGAAACATTTTAAGCTAAATTAAAATGTTTTTATAGTAGTTAAAATGGTTATTGAATTATTGAAATGAAATTCTACTTGTGATCGACAGAGAGACCTGCATAAAATTTCACTCTAAGAACAAAATGAAGAAAAAATATATTGTATCATACAAAAATAAAATTGTTGTGTTCTCATTCTTAACTAAGCGGTAGTTAACGATGCACTATGCTCAGTTTCAGATGAGACAACAGAGACCCTGGAGACTGTCTGAGGGTGGGATGAAGGGACAACTTACGATCTTATTACCAAATTATGGAATAAATATAGCTTTGGATATGAACTCAAATTACATCTCTGTTGTTACCTGAAGCAAGCCAAAACTTATGTCACATGCTTGGAGGCTTTAGTGAATATTTACTTACTCATTTTTATGTCTTGCAGACTTCAAGGTATGATGCAGTGAGCCCAACTCCTTCCTTTATAGTATATTCCATCCATCCAACTTTCTTTTTCTGTGCCACTCTCTCTACACATACTGCTATGGAATATGTTTAAGCTCCTCGACAATATTTTACATATGTGGTACCACTTTCTTTTTAAGTTCTTTAAAAGGTCTTAGTTTTTTGATACTTTCTTAGTTTCAGCTATACATAAAATGGGCTGCTGTGATGAAAATAAAAAGCAAGCACACTCTCTGCCTATGCATGTGTATATGGCGTGTATGTAATATATGTGTGTATATATACATATCTGTTATATTATTATATGTGAAGTATAAATATAAAGTATAAAGTAAGTTATATGTATATTATTTTTTATTTCTGGAGACAAAATCTGAGCATGTAGCAAAACAACTTTTGCTTGTTTATAATATATGTATGCGTTTGTTTGTGTTCATGAAGCAGTTCTATCTTTCTACCATTGGGCTTTCAAGTCATCAGGTTTGGGATCAAGCACACTTATCTGCCAAGAATCCCATAAGCCCGTGAATCATAAGCCCGTGAATTTATTTGTTCTTAAAGATTTATTTTAATTATTTATGTGTGTTTCTCTCTCTCTCTCTCTCTCCCTCTCTCTCTCTCTCTCTCTCTCTCTGTGTGTGTGTGTGTGTGTGTGTGTGTGTGTGTGTGTCTGTGACTCAACCATGTATGTACCCATAGAAGCCAGAAAAGAGTGTCAGAGTTTAGGAAGCTGTAGTTATAGGCATTTATGGACTACCCAACCTGCGTCTTAGGTGTGAGAGATCCTGCTAATTAAGGTCACATTTCCCATGACCATTTAGCTCCTCTGAACTTGATGTAAAATGGAGGACTCCCTTTCCCAGCAGGGCTTCCCTTCTCTCACCTATGTGTGAAGCCTGACTCCTCATACCCTCTCTCTGGAGAGAGTTATATAGTCCTTGTCAGACATATAAGTTCAACTTCCTCTTTTCCCACTAAGAATCTGCCCAACAAGTACCTGGGATTCTTGGAATGCTTCTTTGTACAATTACCTTAAACTCCATACAGTACCTTAAACTCCAGCCAATGATTTCATTCACCCTGAAAACTCCTTTCCACTTTCCAAAGTTTATATATAACCCTAGGTGACCCTAAAAAAAAAAATGGGTGAACACAAGCCTACCTGGAATAAAGGTATACACACAAGCTAACTTATCTAAAAGAATGTTTTTTTTTTTTCACTGAAGATCATCCAAGAAGGCCTTTATCTAAAGGAACTATAACACTAAGATCCATGGAGAAGCCTCCTCTCCTCTGCCAACCCCGCCAGATCCCACCTGGTCCCAACTCCACTTCATCCTTCTAGTGTGGTGTGCCAGCATCTGGACAACCTGAGAGAGTAGAAATGGAGGATGAGGAACTACAGCTGGCCCCAGATATGCCTACCACATTTAGGATCAGAATCCATATCTTCTATAAGAGCAGGAATAGCTACAACCACTACACCATGTCTTCAAATCCAAAAATATTACTATTTCCGAATGTCTACAGTCTTTATATCACTCATCTGTTAAAAGCAATGTATTGACTAGCTTCTTGATATCAAATTGCACACCAAACAGAAAGGATTCATCCATGATTAACCGGCTGTAAATGATGCTATAGGAGAAATAGAGATCCTCTTAATTTCACCTAGACAAAATTATCATCTATCCATATACGTGCATACATGCATAAAAAATAAACTTATTTATTATTTGAGATATATACAAAATGTAACTAATGCCAAAAACAAAAAACCACGATAAAAGAGACAAATAAGAAAAATTGAAAGGTACATCCGAAGAAGGTTAAAGTTTATTTCAATTGAAACATCAAACATATGGAAACGTTTCTTATTTAAAAAGCAGCAGGAACATTTTAAACAAATTTATTGTCTGGATAAAAGCACTTATGGAAGAGAAATCAAAAGCTTAAAATTTATGAAAAAAATGTTTAGATGCAAGAAGTGTACAAGGTGACAGTAAGGACATCAGATAATATTGTAAAAGATAGGAAAATGCAAGTCCATTATAGATCAAAATAAAAACACTAAAATTTCTGTTTTGGGCTTCAAATTGGTGGACAAAATGATCAATCACTGTCACACAATCTTTCTTTTTTCAGCAATGACACTCCAAGTGATTCTGTGTTCTACATTTCTGTAGCGTTTATGCACACAGTTCCAATGATTCCATTATTTTAAGACATTATTATTCTTTGCTTGAGTTCTTCATTACACCAGACTTTAAAAAGATCTATAAAATTTAAACCCTGTTGAAATACAACCTTGAAAGACTTTTTTTAAAAATCTTTCCATCAAAGAATAAGCTGTTCTTTCATTTAGATTGATATTTGAAACTCCTTACATTTGTATTCTATTTTATATTTCATATTTATATACAACCAACCTGAATCACTCACAGGATCCCACTAAGAACATATCTGTATTCTAGCCCGACTATACTGTAATCCAGAGTATGTCTACATTCCAGCTAGATCATATGTTTGGATGTGATCCCTTGCCAAAGCAGCCATGTTAGTTGATTAAAATTTCTCTGTACATTATTAATAGGTATTATTGTCAACTGGATCAGATTGGACAATACATAACCTACAGTAAAGTAACCTTTTTTATGTGTCTGTACATCAGGTATGTAGAGATAATTAATATAAAGAAAAAATAACTAAAGGGAAAATTTGGCTCTGAGTGTCGAAGTTCACTAACAAGTTTTGTATGAAATGAAAGGAAAGAGGAGGAAGCTGGTTTTTACAAACATTCATTACTTCATGGACTCCAAAGGAGTCCTTTCCACCACTGTTTCATCTGTTTTGGTTAATCTTAATTGTCAACTCAATTAAGTTGAGACATCCGTAGAACATTAGTGAGCAAGTCTCTGGAAATGTTTGTGAGTTAATTACTTGAGGAAATTTATTAATGATGGAAGCCTCAAGATTTGGAGCAATAAACTGTGGACTGAAGCCTAGAGGACCTGTTAATTGAGCAGGGAAATGAAAAGAAATTCTCAGCATCTCATTCTATTTTAGTTCTTCCTGGCTGAAGCGGGTGAGCAGTTTTTCTCTGTTACTCATGTTCTGACAAGAGATCCAGCTTAGAATCAACTGAATCACTATAAATCAACGCTAAAAATATGACGCAAAGAAAGTTTTCTAGTTTAATCTGCGACAAGAAATTCTACAAACATATTCAATCAGAAATCATCAAATTTAGTTATACTTAATCTTAAAGTTGTTTTTATTGAAAATTTTGAAACGTAAATTCTAAAACAACTTTAAAGTTCAGCATGTACAGAATTTAAAAGACAAAAAATGTTTCTGATGCTCTCTAAATAAGTACTCTGTTTTATAGTAGTAAAACTTGAGTGGTTCATTCTAAAAGCAATTATATATATATATATATATATATATATATATATATAATTGCTTTGTACAAGGCATTATTTACTTGAAAATTTTCTCATTTTTATAGGCTTGATAGATAGAAACTGCCTATTATGCTTCTTAGTTGCTGGCATGAAATATTCTCTTTACACATTTCAAAATAATATATTTTAGTATATTTTATACACAACAAAACCAATTACAAATTATTAGTAGACACTTACCTATAAAATTTTTCTGAATATTAAATTCCACATACAAAATCTAATATATTAAGGCAATTAGTTATTTTAATGAATAAAAGGAAATTTATTTTGGAAAATAAATTCCAAAATGAATGGCTTTTATCACTTTTAATGAATTTTAATATTTAAAACTAAGATCAACAAAACTTTTCATTGTAAAACAAAAGAAAATAAAAAGTTGATAATTTTATTAAAATAATTGATGACGATATATGTAACTCTTTCCTTGTGGTTAGGAATTAATTGAACTCAATTTTGATGGCTCATAGGATTTGAGGCAGAATTAACAGTGAGGAAACAGAGGAAAGGAACATATGTTCTGCCTATGTTATGACAGATCCCCCAAACCGGAAATGAAGCAAATTTAAGTTTCAACAGATTTGATGTCTTTCACACTTTATTCAGATATAGATGTATGAAAAAATTGGTAATGTCAAGTAGTCATAACCACTTCAATATATAGTTGCTTTTGTTAAGATCAGCATTTTTGAAAGTATTTTCTGTCATTCTGGAATTAAATTACTGTGTTCATGATGCTAAATACTGAACAATATGATTTTACAGTGCAGAAATATTTTGGAAATCAGGAATTATCACCTACCATTTTAATCTGACCTATTGACTTGTATTCTTCGGGTCAATTTTATTTTTCCTTCCAACACAGGACTAAGTAAAATAGCACTGAAAATATTTTATTCCAGAGTTAACATGGCTCACTATCATTGAGACATAGCAGAATGCTTTACATACCAAAAGAAATATTAGGCACAAACAAATTTGTCCAGCCTTAAACAAAGACAGTATTAGATGTTTTTCAAAAACAAAAAAAACTACATTTCAAATGAATTACAGCTGTAAATATAAAATGGAATATTTCCTATTTTGTCAATAATTTCTAATACATAATCCATTGAACCTTTTTTACTGTGCATAAGAATTATGAAAATGAAAAGAATAGGTGTACTGCCTCTGCTATTAAGAATGTCATAAGTAGACATTAATTAAATTATATTTTGGAACATGAAGTGTAGTTCCCTCACACAGTGCTAAACAGGATAAAGTGAGAAGGTCTTCCTATGAAGGCCATAGGAAGAGCTCTGCACTGTCAGCTACGCGGAACTGAGTTTAGACATTCTTACCACAATAACTCTGAGCTAGAATTGTTCCTGTCTAAAATAACTGCAGGGACAAAAATGGAGAAGAGACTGAGAGAAATGAGGTCCAGTGGCTGGCCCAACTTGAGATCCATCTCAAGGGGAGGTTCTATAGCCTGACACTATGACTGAAGCAGCTGACTGAGATGCAGATACTTACATTCAACCATTGGACTGAAGTCAGAGGATCCCTGTGGTTGAATTATGGTAAGGCTGGAAGAAGCTGAGGAGGAGGGCTACCCCATAAGAAGATCACCAGTCTCAACTAACCCAGACCCCTGAGATCTCTCAAACACTGAGCCACCAACAAGGCAACATACACTAGATGGCCCAAGGCCACCGACACATATACAGCAAAAGACTGTCTGGTCTGGCCTCAGTTAGAGAAGAGGAGCCTAACCTTCCAGAGCCTTGAGGCCCAGGGAGTGGGGACATCTGGCAAAAAGATGGGGTGAGGGGGACATCCTCTTGAAGACAGGGGGAAGAGGAATGGGATGAAGAACTGTGGGAAAGTAGACTAGGAGGGGGACAACAAATGGACTATAAAAAATAAAAGCAATGAAAAAAGAAATTTCTTCAATTTGTTTTTTTTTAATATTTAGGAATGCACACTTCTGACATTTTCAAACAAAAGCTGGTAAAGACATATCTTCATTTCTAGTTAATTATTTGATTTATTCCAAGCATAATTTTTGTATCATTAATGTGCATACTTAAAATTCAAGAAGGTTCATAAGTTAAGTTATGCAGAAATCATTGAGGTTACATTATATGTATGGTCATAGTTGTAAATTAACACATTATTTTTATTTAGGACTTTGCTTATCATTTCAATTTTTAAGCATGAACTATGGCAACAAAAGTTTTAGAGAGCTGGGCAAAATCAGTAAACATACTTTGCAAGTTTATTCTCTAATGTGTGCTATTACTATTTATAATTAGTTATGTTTATTGTAAAAATGAAGCAATTTAAACTAGAGATAGATGTTGTCCAGTAAAAATGTTGATTGGCCATTAGGGATAAATTAATGCAAATTAAATTGAAAATTTGTTTATCAGTAATTCCAAGAGTGATGAAGATGATCCTAGGGCTTTGCTTTGACAGTTTCATCATACTATATCATTATATTTATATTTTTATGAGAAAAGAATACACATCAATTCATACCGAGTTCTAATCATTTTGTAGTAGTCCTATGTGGATTCTACCACTTTTCATTGCTGCTACCATAGTAACACAGAGTAAAGACCTACAAATAATTTTTTTCCTGATTTAATCTGAGGGTTTTTATTAAGTAAAGTAGCTCACGCTGTAAAGATGTATTGAATTAATGTTTTTCTTAGACAGACATAGTATAAGTTCAAACATATTACAGTCTATTAACATGTCTCCATAAGTATATCAAAGTCTTATAAATACATGAAGCTATAAATTCTTTTCAAAAATAATTAGATAAGGAAACCCACTATCAACTGCTTTATAAAAAACTCAAGAAAACATAGAGCAGTTACTCATAAAGTGGCAAAGAAAAATGACTGGAATCGTGACTGATTTTGCTTTATCAATGCAGATAAAGGAATCCCTCCTTGGCTTTAAGAATCAGGGCTTGGGATCCTAATCAAAATGAGCAGTTATGTGTAGAGCAATAGCTTTGCAGAAGAATCAAGTGAAGTGAAGCACCCATGTATGTAGCTTCCATATTTCCAAGCATCATGTAGCTTATGGAAGCAACCTTGGAAACAACATTGTTCCATTCTCTAGTTGGGTTGTTATATCTATAGATTCTCCCTACCTAAACCCCAAAGTAAAACATGCAAAAAGCAATTAATTTCCTGTTAAGAAGAGAAATGTTTGGATTTTAATTCATCAAAGATAAGAAACCATAACATTTCTACCAAACATATTGTTCGGTAAAATGAATCAAAGTGATTACAAACAAAGGATCATTGGATGTTTAACTTTGCCCTCATCTTTTCTCACACTGCTGTGATGAGCATGATCAAAACAACTCATAGAGAAATAATCTATTAGCCATATATTCCAAGGCTCTGTCTAACAGTGAAGAATGTTAGGGCAGGGTCTCAAGGAAGGAACATGGAGACAGAGGCTGGAGCAGAGACTGTTGAGGAATTCTACTTGTTTTTCTATCCTTATCTCATGCTTAGACATTTTTTTCTACACTTATAGCACCTTCCCAATATTTGAATTTAAAAAAAGGTGTTACAAAAAAAATATTCTGCAAATTGGGAGTTTGGTTAGCTTTTGAGTAGAAAGAAAATAAAATTAATAGACATACTTTCAAATTAGAAAAAATGATTAAATAGTGAGTGCAATTAATTAGATCAATGGCAAGCAAAGACCAGGCCAAGAGGTTACAATTTGATAAAAAAACAGAAGCAGAAGCTGCTGAACGTAGAAAGTAAGCTGTAACATTCTTTGACATAGAAGAATAAAGTAGGTGGCCATACGAGAATTCTTATTTTCCAGATAGCTCTGAGTCTCTACTTCCTTTTTTGACTCTTGTCCCCTTGTATCACTAATATCTTGCAATTTACCTGTAGCAAAAATAGCCTGTGGGCACATGGTATTTATCTATTACTACATGGAAATAGATAAGATTTTGTAACAATTGCATACCCTGAGCATCAATAATTCTATTATGGTTCATTCCTTTTTCTTTTTGTCATAGACATGCTAAAAATGTCATTTGGTATGTGTAAGCACTGAGAAAACTAAAGTTGTAAAACCCATGCTGGTTTACCCTGTGGGATGATAAGATTAACATACTACTCTGTCCTCTGCGATTTAAAAACAAACATCTGAGTCCCTGGAGCTGCTATAGGAAAATGTATTAGAAAATTTGTTCCAAGAATGGAAATGACCACTTCTCAGTTTTAGAGGCTATTTGCCCAAACTTAGTTTGTGGGACAGCCATGTTTCTTTCTGGACTTGTCAGGAAGTATGTCCCTACTTTAAATCCAGTATCAGTTTCTATCTTTAGATAATCATTTTTATCCACTGTATTTTCTTATTTTAAGATGGTTTTCTTTTTTTTTTCTTTTTTATTAGATATTTTCTTTATTTGTGTTTCAAATGTTATCCAGATTCTAGGTCCCCATCCGAACACTCCATTCTATCCCCTCTCCCCCTGCTTCTATGATGGTGCTACCCCACCCGCCTACCCACTCCCACCTTCCCATCCTCACATTTCCCTACACTGGAGCTCCCAGTCTTCACATGACCAAGGGCCTTTCCTTTCATTGATGCCTAATAAGGCCATCCTCTGCTACATATGTGGCTGGAGCCATGACTCCCTCCATGTGTACACTTTGGTGAGTGGTTTAGTCCCTGAGAGTTCTAGGGGTCTGGTTGGTTGATATCATTGTTCTTCCTATGGAGTTGTAAAGCCCTACAGCTCCTTCAGTCCTTTCTCAACTCCTCTACTGGAGACCCTTTGCTTGGTCCAATTGTGGGCAGCAAGCATCCACCTTTGTACTTGTCCGGTATGGCAGTACCTCTCAGGAGACAGCTATAGCAGGCTCTTGTAAGCATGCAATTCTTGGCATCCACAATAGTTTCTAGGTTTGGTGACTGTATATAGGATGGATCCCCAGGTAGGATAGTCTTTGAATGGCCTTTGCTTCATTCTCTATTCCACACTTTCTCTGAGAGTTTGCTCCCGTTAAGTATTTGGTTTCTCCTTCTAAGAAGTACCAAAGCATCCACACTTTAGTTTCTCTTCTTCTTGAGCTTCTTGTGGTCTGTGAATTAGTACTCCATTGTGTAAATGTACCACATTTTCTGTATCCATTCCTCTGTTGGAAGGATTTCTGGGTTCTTTCCAGCTCTGGCTATTATAAATAAGGCAGCTATGAATATAGTGGAGCATATGTCCTTGTTATATGTTGGAGAATCTTTTGAGTATATGCCCAGGAGAGGTATCAACGGATCCTCAGGTAGTATTATGTCAAATTTTCTGAGAAACTGTGAAACTGATTTCCAAAGTGGTTGTACCAGCTTGTAATCCCACCAGAAATGGAGGAGTGTTTTTCTTTCTCCGCATCATTAAAAGCATCTGCTGCTCCCTTAGTTTTTGATCTTAGGCATTCTGACTGGTGTGAGATGAAATCTCAGTTTTGTTTTAATTTGCATTTCCCTGATGACTAAGGTTGTTGAACATTTCTTTATGTGCTTCTCAGCCATTCAGTATTCCTCAGTTGAGAATTGTGTGCTTAGCTCGGTACCTCATATTTTAATAGGGTTATTTGGTTTTCTCGTGTCTAACTTCTTAAATTCTTTGTATTTATTGAATATTAGCCCTCTATTGGATATAGGATTGGTAAAGATCTTTTCCCAATGGTTGCATTTTTGTCCTATTGACAGCATCCTTTTCCTTATAAAAGCTTTTTTTTTTTTTTTTTTTTTTTTTTTTTTTTTTTTTTTTTTTTTTTTCCCATTTGGTCGATTTTTGATCTCAGAGCATAAGCCATTGATGTATTGATGTTTGGTTCAGGAACTTTCCCCTGTGCCCATGTGTTTGAGGCTTTTTCATACTTTATCTTCTACTAGTTTCAGCATATCTGGTTTTATGTGGAGGTCATTGATCCACTTGGAGTTGAGCTTTGTACAAGTCGATAAGAACTGATCAAATTGCAGTCTTCTACATGCTGGCCTCCAGTTGCACCAGCAACATTTGTTGAAAATGGTTTATTCCCCTGGATAGTTTTGATCCTTTTTCAAAGATTAAGTTACCATAGGTGTATGCATTTATTTCTGGGTCTTCAATTTTATTTCATTGATGTTTCTGACTGTCTCTGTCCCAATACCATGCAGCTTTTGTCACTATTGCTCTGTAGTACAGATTGAGATCAGGGATGGTGATTTCCCCAGAAGTTCTTTTATTGTTGAGAATAGTTCTTGCTCTCCTGGGTTTTTTGTTATTCCCAATGAATTTGAAAATCGCTCTTTTTAACTCTGTGACGAATTGAGTTGGAATTTTGACAGGGATTGCATTGAATCTGTTAATTGCTTTCACAAGATGGCCATTTTACTATATTAATCCTGCCAATCCATGAGCATTGGAGGTCTTTTCATCTGCTGAGGTTTTTTTCGATTTCTTTCTTCAGAGACTTGAAGTTCTTGTCATAGTTCAGAGACTTGAAGATCTTTCACTTGCTTGGTTAGATTCACACCAAGGTATTTTATATTATTTATGATTATAGTGAAGGGTGTCATTTCCCTAATTTCTTTCTCAGCCTGTCTATTCTTTGAGTAGAGGAAGACTACTGATTTGTTTGAGTTAATTTTATATCCAGTCACTTGTTGAAGTTGTTTATCAGGTTTAGGACTTCTCTGGTGGAAGTTTTGTGGTCACTTAAATATACTTTCGTTTCATATGCAAATAGTGATATTTTGACTTCTTCGTTTCTAATTTGTGTCTCTTTGACCTTCTTTTGTTGTCTAATTGCTCTAGCTAGGACTTCTAGTAAAATGTTGAATAGGTAGGGAGAGAGTGGGCAGCCATGTCTAGTCTCTGATTTTAGTGGGATTGCTTCAAATTTCTCTCCATTTAGTTTGATATTGACTATAGTTTGTTGTATATTGCTTTTAGTGCAGGTATGGGACTTGAATTTCTGATATCTTCTAGAGTTTTACCATTAAGGGGAGCTGAATTTTGTCTAATGCTTTCTTAGCATCTGATGTCATGATCATGTGTTTGTTTTTCCTTTGAGTTTGTTTATATAGTGGATTATGTTGATGTATTTCTATATATTGAGCCATACTTGTATCCCTGGGATGAAGTCTACGTGATCATGATGGATGATCATTTTGATGTTTTCTTGGATTCAATTTGTGAGAATTTTTGAGTATTTTTCCATCAATATTAATAAGAAAAACTGGTCTGAAAGTTCTGTTTTTTTTTAAATTGGGTCTTTGTTTGGTTTAAGTATAAACACAAGTGTGGCTTTATAGAATGAAAAATAGAAACAGAAGGATAGTTTTCTTTTCATGTCTGCTACTTCTTATTACAGAGGGCATTTGTAGCAGAATGCAGCCAACTTAATTCACTATAATCTAATCTTGAATTGGCTCAAACTATAATGATTTTTATTTAAGTTGTTTTCACATTTTTTCTGGAGAGATATTTTATTAGTTCTTGTTGTGTGATGAATGGGACAATAAATTAACATAAATTTATAATACTGAAGTTTAAAAATTAGTTATTTATTTTATTTTAATATGTTTTTAATTGAAATAGATATCTATCACTTTCTTACCCCTAACTGGTGGTCTAATGTAGAGTGTTCAGCTTGAGACCATCAACCAGAATTAAATATTGTAATGGTTAGTTCTTTATCACTCTCAATTTATTTGAAGTGGTGGATAATTAAATGCTGCACGTTTCAAAGTTCATCAAACAGGAGGATATCTGTTGCACATATGGCTATGGATATTTAGTAGCCACACTGAAAATAAATGTTTCTATAAAAGATCCTAAAATCATAGTCACATATAAAAGTCTGAATATACAATGCACACTCATAAAATAAACTTTACTAGTTAAGCCAATAATATGCAGGGAGTCTACTTTTAAGAAGATGTACAAATATATTAAAATATTTTACTCTCTAATATTCAGTTAAATTCTTTAATGCAAGATCTGAAACAAAGGACATAAATATATATATATATATATATATATAAGAGAAAGGAATTGTACCTGGTGACCTGTAATTCATACTATAGCTCTCGGCTTGCTTTTCAGTCCTGAAGAGACTTGCTACCCCATGGATGCCTCTAGGAGTCTCAAGACTAACAAGCTTGGAACCGTGCTCCACCAATCCCATCCCAGTAACATCCTTCTAGCATGCAGCACACAGATGTGAACTCTGTTGTCTAGCTCTGGGCTCATTCTTCAGTCCTGAGGAGCCTTGCAGGACCCCAGCAGTGTCCTGCTTCCTCATGGAGACCTAAAGAGACCCCAAGAACTACTAGATTGGAACTTTGTCCCACAAATCCCTTGCCAGTAGGGCTTCCTTGATGCACAAGCAGCAGAATCAGAAACCCTGACCTCCATTTTCTGATTTATAGCTTCCTCCACATTCCTAAGAAGTACTATTGCCATCAGCATCATCCAGCCAGTACCAGGGAAATCCAGATGTCTAAAGAACAACATAAGAACAGAATCAACAAGATCCATGGAAATATGAGCTACCAGAGCCCAGCTATCCTGATCCAGTAAAATTTGGGTATCCTAATTAAAAAAAAAAAAAAAAAAGAAGAAGCACAACAAGACAATGTTAAATCCAATCTTATAAAGTTGATAGAGGCCTTTAAATAGGAAATGAATAACACCTTAAAGAAATACAGGAAAATATATCCAAATATAAAGAGTCATTAAAGCAGGAGGTAAATAAAAATAAAGAAATATTGAAAAAAATCAAACAGGTAAAGATATGAAAGTATCCAAATAGCTCTATAACCTATAACAAAACAGAAGCAGTCATTAAAACTTTCTTAATCAAAAAAAAGTTGTGGGCCATATGGATTTAGTGCAGAAGAATTCTACCAGACATTTAAAGAAGAGCTAATGCCAATACTCCTCAAACTAGTCTACAAAATAGAAGGAATGAATACTACCTAATTCATTCTATGATATCACAGTTACTCTGTTACCTAACTACTCAAAACCCAACAATAAAGAGATTTTCAAACCAATTACCCCTAGGAACATTAATGCGAAGATATTTAATAAAATATTTGCAAAGGAAATCTAAGAATAAGTCAAATATATCATCCATCATGAACAAGTAGGCTTCATTCCAGGCAGGCAGGTCTAGTTCAATATATAAAAGTCCATCAATGTAATCTACCATACAAACAAAATGAATGAAAAAAAAAAAAAACCACATGGTTATCTCATTAGATGCTGAAAAAGTTGTTGACAAAAACCAATACCCATTCCTGTTAAAAATCTTGGAGAGGTCAAGGATATAAGGTGCATAACTAAACATAATAATAGTTAATATATCAAAAGCCAATAGCCAACATAAAATTAAATGTAGAGAAACTTAGAGCAATTCCACTAAAATCAGGGACAAGACAAGGCTGTACACTCTCTCCATATCTCTTCAACACAGCACTTAAAGTTCTAGCTAGAGAAATAAGACAACTAAAGAAGATCAAGGGAATATAAGTTGAAAAGAAAGAAGTCCAACTATTGCTATTTGTATACAATATAATATATGACCCAAAAATTTTATAAGAGAACTTCTACAGCTGACAAACACTTTCATCAACATGACTAGATACAAAATAATCTCAAAGAAATCAGTAGTGTACCTCTATACAAACAATAAACCAGCTGAAATAGAAGATGGAGATAATACCTTTCACAATAGACACAAATAATATAAAATGTCTGGTGTAACTCTATCCAAGCAAGTAAAGGACGTGTATGACAAGGACTTCTAGTCTCTGAATTCAAGATAATATAAGAAGATGAAAAGATCTCCTATGTCTATGGATCAGTAAGATTGACAGTGAAAAATGACCCTCTGACAAAAAACAAGCTACAGATTCAATGCAATCCTTTCTGCCAAAACAATGCTTTACAGATCTTGAAGGACTATTTCTCACTTACATATGGAAAAACAATAAAACAAACAAAAATCCCAGGATAGATAAAACAATTCTGAAATATAGAAGAAGTTCTAGAGTTATTGCCATCCTTGACATCATGCTGTACTGCAGAGTAATAATAATAAAAAGTGCATGATATTGGTACAGAAACAGACAGGTTCAAAAATGTAATCGAATTGAAGATACAAAATTAAACCTACACACTTAAGTACACTTGATTTTTGATAGAGAACATAAAACCATACAATGGAAAATAAAGGGCATCTTTAACAATTGGTGCCAGTCTGTAAACTGGATGTCTGCATTTAGGAAAATGAATATAGATCCATATTTATTACCCTGTACAAAACTCAAGTCCGAGTGCATCAAAAACCTCAATGCAAAACCAGATACACTAAATCTACTAAAATAGATTGTGTAGAATAGCCTTGAACTAGTTGGCATGGGAGACAACTTCCTTAACAGAACACCAATGTCTCAATCACTAAGGGTAACAATTAATAAATGAGACTTTAAGAAACTGAAAAGTTCCTGTAAGTCAGAGGAAACCATTAATAGGACAAAATGACAGCCTACAAATTACAAAAAGATCTTGACCAACCCTACATCTGAGAGACGGCTAATATCCAAAATATATAAAGAACTCAAGAAGCTAGACACAGACAACCCAATTAACCCAATTAAAAATAGGGTCCAGAGCTAAACAAAGAATTCTCAAGAAAAGAATCTCAAATTTCCAAGAAGCGGCCAAAGAAATGTTCAACATACATAATTATAATGGAACTCAAAACCAAAATGACTCCAAGATTTCATCTTACACCCACTAAAATGGTTAAGATCAAATACTCAAGAGACAGCACATTCTGGTGAGGTTGTGGGGCAACAGGAACATTCCTCTGCTGCTGGTAGGAGTGCAAACTTTTACAACTACTCTGGAAACTAGTTTGGTGGTTTCTCACAAAATTGGGAATATTTCTACCTCAAAACCCACTTATACCACTCCTGGAAATATACTCAAAAGATGCTCCACCATCACAGACAGACACAAGATCAACTATGTTTATAGCACCCATATTCGTAATAGTCAGAAACTAAAACAATGCAGATATCCATCAAATGAAGAGTGGATAGAGAAAATGTGCTTTATTTACACAATAGAATACTACTCGGTCATTAATAACAAGGACATCAAGAATTTCATAGGCAAATGGATGGAACTGGAAAACATCATCCCTAGTGATGTAGCCCAGATCCAAAAAGCACTCACTAATAAATGGATATTAGCCATAAAGTACAGGGTACCCATGCTATAATCAATAGACATAAAGAAGCCAAATAACAAAAAGGGTCCAAGTTAGAATAATGCAAAATGATGTTTTTTTTTCTCAAAAGGGGAAACAAAAATAGATATTAGTGGTTGACTAAGGGAGGGAATTCGGTGAGAGAGATGATAGCAAGGAGAGCCGGGCTGGGGTGATTAAAAGAACAGACAGTGTATATTTAATTTTTTAAAACCTTATTTTTAAAGATGGTTCTTAAATGACTTAATCTCCCTTGTAGCCTACCACCCACCAGAGGTGGTAGAAAAAGAAAAGATACAGGGGAAGTGGACCTGTTTAGAAAGGATCTTTGGAGTAACTGACCTCTGTGTTGTCTGGAAATTAGCAGTTCAGTGTACAGGTTAGCAGTGGCAGCTTGATCTACTCGTAAATACTTCACGGATACACCAGCAGTTCAGATTGGTTGAGTCGAGTTAGCACCTGTGGTGACTTGACTTAGCAGAGACAGCCAGGACTCAGACTCAGCTCAAGTCAGCACAAGGGAACCAGAGGAAAGCCCAAAGTTATGAGCTGTGCCTCTTTCAGGGAAGCAAAGACTCATGACCCACAAGCGTTGCACAGCTAAGTGTACCAGCAAGCCAAGCTCTGTCTCTGTAACTCTGTGGAGTCCTAACTAAACCCTCCACACATTGTGTGTCTTACATCTGCTTTGCCTTAGCACTAGTCTTGCTTCATCACTTGTATCCAATCAGCCTGAGTCCTAGGTAGCAGCAAGAAACTACAGTACACTAGAAGTGTGTTGGTGCGGAATCCTGACAAATGCAGTTCAACTAAGCAATGTAAGGTGACAATACATGTGTGTCCTTAGCTGTTCCTGAGTCTCCTGCCTGCCTTTGGATCACCTTCCCCTAAATAGTCAGCCTTGTCTGTCTTCAGTGGGTGAGGATGCATCTAGTCCTTCAGGGACTTGATGTGTAGGATGGGGATTGGGGTGGGACTGGATGTGTGTGCTGGGCTGCTAACACCAAGAGGGGGTTCTTCCTTCACAAAGGAGAAGAGGAATGTGGAATGGAGAGAGTATCTACATGAGGAGGAGGTATTTTGAAGAGGGGGATCTAACATTGGGATGCAAGTTGAATAAATTAATTAAATAAAAAATTAATCTATACAGAGTTTCTACCACCTATAAATCAGATAATTTCTGTTTACTGAATTTTTTTCTATAGATGTAGTACACAATACCTTTCTGAACAGGCAGTACTTTACAAGATAAAAATCAACCTATACTCATTAGGTTCCTAAGTATTTTCACTAGGCTGTAAAGCTGACATAATGCACATAAATTTCACATAAATGTTATGTAAATGTCTATAAACAAAAAGCACTATTAGATATTTTTCCGGAGCATGATCAGCTATGGTTCTTATCATCTACCTGAATCACATATCATTATTTTCTATGCATACATAATTAGATGAGTATTTAAATTTACATATTCTTATATACACTGACAACATCTTAACATATTCTGGTATTTAAAATGTTTAAAGTTGGCTTTCAGATAGAAATAGACATAGGCAGGTTCTAATTTCAAATGAGTTTGCAGAACAGAAAAGAAGTAATTAAAAGTTAGAGATATAGGTGTACATTTAAACAATGTGATTCTGTATTATGGGATTTATACAGAGGGAGGAAAACATTTATAAAGGAGATAAGATCTGACCAAAGTTGCTTAGAGAATGCTTTTAAGACATGATGCTATCTGGGCTGAGATCCAAATACTAAGGAAAAATTAACTGAGCCAACTGGAGCATGGTGGAAAAAAATTATGCAAAGGAAAAACATATAGTCCAAAAGAGCTGGGCACAAAAATAATAAATAAATATAAGAATGTAGAGAATATATTGGAAAATTAATAAAATGCAATGGGAGAAAAATTGGGATGAGCCAGGATTGTCTGGATGCCACAGGCTATGTCAGAGGTTCAGCTAATTTTAACTAATTAAATCGCTACCTGAGCAATACGAAAACAGTTTTGCATGAAATTTATATGAGGAGTTTTATGGCTCCAAGAGGAATAATGGACATCTACATTGCATTGTTGGACATCAGTGGGAGGAGTGACCCTTGGTCCTGTGATGACTCGATGCCCCATTGTAGGGGAATGCTAGGGTGGGAAGTTGGGAGTGGGTGGGTGGGTGGGTAGTGGAGCACCATTATAAAGGCAGGAGAAGAGGGATATTATAGGTGGTTTCCAGAGGGGAGACATGGAAAGGGGATAACATTTGAAAATCCTCCCAGTCTTTTTCCTCCTCCCTATTCTCCATCCACTCCTCCTGAGTTTCCTTTCAGGAAAGGCCTCCCACTATGCCATCAACTAAACATGGCATAACAAGTTCCAATAAGACTAAGTACTACCCCACATATTAATGCTGGACAAGGCAAACCAGTTCTAGGACAATGATCTCCAAATAGGCATAAGTGTCAGATACAGCTTATGCTCCCTCTACTAGAAATCTCATAAAAATATTAACCTAGACAGCTATAACATATGTACCGAGGGCCTAGGTTAGATCCATGCAGGCTCCCTGATTGTGATTTCAATCTCAGTCAGTTCTTGTGAGTCCAGGTTTCTTGATTCTGTGAGTTTTCTTGTAGGGTAAAAGTGTAAAGGTGGCACAGAAATTGTAGGAGTGACCAACTAATGACTGGACTACCTTGAGACCATTGCCATGAAAGGGAAGCCCTCCCAAACACTGCGTGAAGAACCAGCAACCAGAAGCCAAGTAGCCTTGAGTCCTAGAATAGAACCAAACATGACTGACCAAAAAGAAAAAAAATTAAATGTGTGATTTCTAATGATAGTCTGCTAGACTTGTAGACCAGACATAAATATCATCAGATAGGCCCTATTCGGCAACTGATGGAAACAGATGCAGAGACCCACAGGTACACACACATTGGGCAGAACATAGTGAATCATAGTGAAGAGGAGAAAGAATGATTTTAGGGTTCAGAAGAGTCAAAGACACCATGAGATCAGTTTCTTACACTACAAAAATGCCCTTCTTTTGTTAACATTCACCCTAGCATATTTCTACAAGTTTCTATATATTTTGTGTATAATGTCCAGTTGTGTTTTCTGTATGTGCCTCCATCTATTACAAGAAGCAGCTTTTCTGAGGATGACTGAATAAGATACTGACCTATGGGTACAGCAGAATGTCATTAGAAGTCATTTTATTTTTTTAGAAAAACAATAATATTTGGGTTTTTTTTTTAAGGTCCATTTTCTATCTAGTCTCAGGATATTAAGCCTAGCTGGACAATTTTGGGCATGGATTTTGTGTCATTGAGTGGGCCTTAATTCCAATCAAATAGTGGTTGGTTATTCAAACAATTTTTGTATCACTATTATACAAGCATAACTTGTGTCAGGGTACCATTGCAGATCATAGGGTTTTTTTTTCTTATGTTTTTCCTTTGGTTTTCTTTTTGAAAGTGATTTTTTTTTTATTAATCATTCCATTTGTTTACATCTCAAATGATATCCCACTTCCCAGTTGCCACTCCACAAACCTCTCCTCCCACATCTGCCCTTTCTCCCCTGCCCTTCACCTCCAGAAGGGTGCTCCTCCACCCACTCTCTTCTGACCCACCAGCATCCTTCTACACTGGGACATCAAACCTCCACAGGACCAAGGGCCTCCCATCTCATTGATGTCAGACAAAGCTATCCTCTGCTACATATGTATCTGAAACCACAGATCCCTCCCTGTAAACTTCTTGGTTGGTTTTTAATTATGTTGGTGGTTACTTTCTTCTCTGGTAGTATGTTGAGCACCTTCTAGTACCATGAATACTAATCCATTAGGATGAAGGTTCTAGGTAGGTACCAACATGACTTCTCCTTATTCAGTGACTTATGTAAGATCTTACAGCAATAGGGCCTTACCATCAGTTTGTGAAGAACAACCAAGAGCAATATCCTATGGGTTTTTTTTTGTGTGTGGGGGGCAGTTCTAATGAAGTAACTTTGAGCAAAAACCTGATTAGATGCAATCCATTCCTGGCACTGGAATTTACATTTGGTGGACAGAGATGTCTAGCTTGGACTTTTCTCCCCTATTATTTGATAATTCCAGTTTAGATTTCCTTCCATATATATATATATATATATATATATATATATATATATATATATATATATAT
>JANHMN010000001.1:236598097-236615490 GCA_030674055.1 Rhabdomys pumilio | reverse complement strand
TGTGTGTGTGTGTGTGTGTGTGTGTGTGTGTGTGTGTGTGTGTGTGTTAAGAAGTCTCTACCGTTTAAATACAATTCCTCAAAGGGCCCTTAGTATTGTCTGATCCTTCCAGCACTCCTTTCATTATCTTCCTCTCTATTCCTTTTTTGATTCTCAATATATTGTTTTTTCCACAATATATTCATCCATAACTATCCATGCTATTCCTCTTCTCTAGAATATACTTCCCTTTTTGCTGTTGTCTTGTTACATAACCTATATGGTTATATGGATTGTAGCCAACTTATTGAAGACTTAACAGCTAACCATACTTTCTTCAAAAGACAATAAGCAGATAACTAGTGAAGTTCAGATAACTTCAAATACAAATGGTATAAAAGCAAAAAGGAGGAGGGGAATGGGATAGGTGTTTTCTAGGGAAGGAAAATGGGGAAAGGGGATGGCATCTAAAATGTAAATAAATAAAATATCCAATAAAAAAAGAAAGAACACATTCCATATGTCATGGTTATGTTTGGCCTATGAATATTCTCTTGAAAGTGGCTGGAAGTGTAGTCACTTCCAGTTGATTGGAAATGATTGGAGTTGAGTAATTCTGTTCCTGTTTTCCACTATTAATCAGGTATTAATTTCTATGCCAGTTGTAATGAATTCTGTGGAGAGTGTTTTGATTTTCTCACCTTGTTCCAACATTAATTCTGCTCCATTCTCTTATTAAAACTGCAATCCTTTGTAAACACAATTTAAAGGTATCATTGATGACTGTATAAGCATTGGTTTCTAAACTGAAAAGCAATTTTAGGAGAAGACATTAGACGTTACCAAGGAAAATTTTCAGGCAGTATTGAAGATAATCCCCATACTTGAAGCAGAAAGCTTAAAGACAGTGTGTTTTTTATATTAAGATCCTATGACATGCAAAAATAATACTTATAAACATAATATTTTATAATGTCTCACATACCCTTAGAGCATACTATCTCATGTAGATTCTCACAAATAAACACATTTTGAGTTAATTGTAATTGTTTAAATTAAGTTTCATTTCATTATCTTCTCTTGGTCACTAGGAAGATATCTTAATAGGTAAGATTATTTTCTGTACAAGCATTATTGCCTGAGGTCCAGTCTTCTGCATGAACATAAGAAGCCACCTGTGGGGTTCAGAGACAGAAATATCACTGTCTACTACAACTATGACTAGCTACGAGCTATGCTTCAAGTTCAATGAGTGAGCTGCTTCAAGGTTGTAAAAATGAGAGCAATAAAACAGGGCACATTGCATCCTTCTCTGGCCTCTCCATGTGTTTGGTGAACATAAGTCCTCACACTCACACACCCACTTTCACTGTACATATAATCATACACACACATATATGCACACACTTAACAAAAAATTAAGATTAGGTAGCCTTGCATGTGCACATAAATATGGGTAAATGATATTAGAAAGAAAAGTCTAGAATATCCAAAGATAAATATGTAACAATAGCAACTTTATTGTATTTGTAAGATTATAACAAACACAGAGAGAAATTTGTGAACATTATTCTTAAAGTTTATAATAATAAGATTAATTCAATGATATTCATAAGAGAATGTTCTATTACCAACATCAGTCCTTCAGTAAAATTTAAGGATATCCGTGTTTTTCAAATAAATACCATACATTATAATTTTAGTATCACATCTACTGTTTCCAGTTAGCATAAACACAATACAGATATTGAAGAACTGGCTTCATGACTCAGAATATTCGCTCTGAAAACTGGGATTCTGATTTAAAATCCACAACTGCAACAGAAAAAGCTAGTCAGTATTGTGCATTCTGCTAACGCCAGAATTGACTGAAGGAGATAGGCAAATCCCAGAAGCTTGATGGTCAGCTTTTTTAACTGAAACCAAGAACCTTGTTTTCTATGAGATACTGCCTCAGTGGACTAAGTCAGGGAAAAATACAGGAAATCCAGTGTCCAACTCACCTCCAAATATGCATGCACACATGGGTGTACACATAATAACATACAAAATAATAAAAATTTAAAATAATTGTGTACTGAGGTAAATTATCTGCATTTCAAAAATGTGTAAATGTAACATTCTAAGGGGATTTCCCATGTGTTAATGGTTTAGACATTTTAAAGAAATATATGAACTTACAATATTTTAAGTGATTGTTCAGGCAAACATAGTATTGCTTTGAACAAACAAAATGAAAATCAGTTTTCTATTACAAAAATTTTCTGTATCCTGTGTGTATATTTGTGTGTGTGTGTGTGTGTGTGTGTGTGTGTGTGTGTGTGTGTGTGTTATATGTGTGCTAACTTTTCTGGCTAATTAATATCTGTATAAAAAATCTGACTCTTTAAATTGAATACTGAGATTTTAGGGTATTGGAATCTTTAATTCCAAATCACCTTGGATTGAGGGCACCACTTCAGCCTCTACTTCTATAACAATGGAATTTTCTTGCTCTTCTGACAACCTGTCCTTCCCTTCCCAGTATAGACACACATTACATCTCTCATTCTGCCAGTGAAGTTAAGTGAGGGAAAATTAAGGGTGATGCAAAAGACAGCTATGAAGAGAATATCGATTGTAAACATCATGTAGATACCCAACTGCTAAAAGGAATCTTGGTAATGTGGACTCCAGCTGAGCTTCTCCTGATTCCCTCTTTCATTCAGTGACAATTAAGACTAGCTGAAAGCAATTAGTGCATCTTTCTAATGAAAGAAACCTGTCAGGCGAAGCAAGTGTTAAATCCCAGTTTATGTAGTTGTCCAAATATTCCTGTGAAGATGATACCATGACCATTGCAGGTTTTTTTTTTTTTTTTTTGAAGAAAACAATTGAATTCCAGCTGCCTTACAGTTCAGAGGTTTAGTCCATTATCATCTTGGTGGGAAGCATGGTGGCACACTGGCAGACATGGTGCTGGAGAGATATGGTTCTAGATCATCTAGATAAGCAGATATCAAGAGGAAAGAGTGCCAGAGGGCTTGGCTTGAACTTCTGAAACCCCAAAGCCTACCCTCAGGTATCCACTTGCTCTAACAGGGCCATACCTCCCTATAGTGTCCCGCTCATTCCAACAAGGCCATTCCTTTTTATAGAGCTACTTTCTATGTGCCTTCAGGGACCATTTTTATGCAAACCACCATATATTACATCCAAGAGGAAGGATGAGACTTCTGAGACTCAAGAAGAAAGCATCACATGGGTGAGAGAGTAGGAACTTAGGAGGTGATCAAAAACTCCAGAAATAGTAGAACATGTTGAAGAAGGTCACTTTACCCAGCTGTAGGCTAAAAGATGAGACATCATAGACCTACAAATTGTGCTCAGATCTCTAGGGTTGCATGCAGTTGGGATAGTCTTTTCTTTCATGCTGACATTTTGGACTCACCTTTCCTATAATTAACCCTTTATCCATATTCCTGTAAGTAACCTCAATAAAATTATATTTTTTCAAAAATATGAAGTTATTTATTTAATGCAATTAAATAACTTTATTTAATGCAATTTAATGCAATCATTACTTTGGTTTGTAACCTGTTCCTTTTCTGGAGTAAATAAAGATGTGTGTTTTCTATCTCCCTGGGAAAAAGTCGGCCACACAACACAACTTTGTAAGATGATAAAAATACCAATATGCTAAAACATTATTTAATGAGAATGTATTTAAAAAATTGTCTTTTCTTTTTCCTCATTTACTTCCTTTTCCTCCTTTTATTCTCCTCCCTCTATATCTCCTCCCTCTTCTCCTTCATTTCAATCTTCTTTCTCTTCACCTCCTTTTCCTCTTTTTCCTTCTCCTCCTCCTCCTCCTCCCCTTCCTCCTCTTCTTCCTCCTCCTCATCCTTTTCTTCCTCTTCCTCCTTTTTGCTTATGTAAAGGGAAGTAGAATCATTTTTCTTTTTCTGCTGTGGTTATCAAGGATGGAACTTAATATCTCTTAACATCAATAGACTCAATTCCCCAATAAAAACAATATTGACTAACAAACTAGATACATAAACAGGACCCAGAATTTTGCTGCATACAGGAAATGAACCTCAGTGGCAAAGACAGACACTACCTAAGAGTAAAGGGCTGGAAAGCATTATTCCAAACAAATGGTCGTAAGAAACAAGCTGGAGTAGCCATTCTAATTTCGAATAAAATTGACTTTAAACCAAAAGTTATCAAAAAAGATAAGGAAAAATCTACCAAGATGAACTCTCAATTCTGAACATATATATGTTCCAAATGCAAGGGCACCCACATTTATTAAAGAAACTTTACTAAAACTCAAAGCACATATTGCATCTCACACACACAAACTAAACAGAGACCAGTGGAATTAATGGAAGTTATGAACCAAATGGATTTAATGGATATCTATAGACATCTCTGTCGGGCCATGGAAGGGTGTCCTGGTTCTTGGGTTGTGGGTTTGTCCATGCCCCCAGAACCCAGGCTCCTGTCATGAGGTCTAATCTCCACTCAACCTGTGCCCTTCAGTCACATACACAGGTGGAGGGCATGATAAACAGGCCCCCAGGACCTAGAGAGATTTACAGATTACTGAGGTGCCTGAAGGCCAGAGGGTGGAGCCGACTAAGCATTCCTCCCAAGCCCTTCCCCCACTCTTCCCCTCCCTATTTAACTCAGGCATGGCCTGAGTTTTGTGGGATGTGCATCCAGATCCATCCACCATCCACCATGACAATAAACTGGTTTTGGAAACCCAAAGACTTCCTCGTGTGTTGGGGCCGCACAGTGAGAAACCATTGTGAACAGCAGGTCCTAACTTCCAGCTGGAGGAACCCAGGGCTTTCTCAGCCAACTACACCAGCCGAGTGTTTATTTTTTTTTCCTACACATCTCATCCTAAAACAAAAGAATATACCTTTTTCTTGGCACCTCATGGTGCTTTCTTCAAAATAGACCATATAATTGGTCACAAAGCAGGCCTCAACAGATACAAAAATATTGAAATAATTCCTTGCATCCTATCAGATCATCATGGACTAAGGCTGGTCTTCAATAATAACAAAAACAATGGAATGCCTACATACAGGTGGAAACTGAATAACGCTCTATTGCTCTACTTAATGATGACTTGGTCAAGGAAGAAATAAAGAAATTAAAGACCTTTTAGAATTTAATGAAAACGCAGGCTCTTTATACCAAAACTTAAGGGACACAATGAAAGCAAAAACTCATAGAGCTAAGTCTACAAAAAGAAACTGGAGAGAGCATACAGTAGCAGCTTGACAGCACACCTGAAAGTTCTAGAACAAAATGAAGCAAATGCACCCAAGAGGTGTAGACAGCAGGAAATAATCAAAATCAGGCCTGAAATCAACCAAGTAGAAACAAAAAGAACTATACAAAGTATCAACAAAACAGGAGCTGGTTCTTTGAGAAAATCAACAAGACAGATAAACCCTTAGCCAGATTAACCAGAGGGCACAGTGACAGTATCCAAAGTAATAAAATTAGAACTGAAAAGGGATCCATAACAACAGAAACTGAGAAAATTAAAAAATCATGATATCCTACTACAAAAGCCTATACAACAAAACTGAAAAATCTGGATGAAATGGGGAACTTTCTTGACAGATACCAGGTACCAACGTTAAATCAGGATCAGATAAACCACCTAAATAATCCCATGACACCTAAAGAAACAGCACCAGTCAACTAAAAGTCTTCCAACCAAAAAAAGCTCAGGATCAGATGTTTTTAACGCAGAATTCTATCAAACCTTCAAAGAAGACCTAACAGCAATACTCTTGAAACTATTCCACAAAATAGAAACAAAAGGAACATTATCCAATCATTCTATGAAGCCACAATTACGCTTATACCTAAACAACACAAAAACACAACAAAGAAAGAGAATTTCACAACAACTTCCCTTATGAATATGGATGCAAAAATACTCAATAAAATTTTCACGAATCAAGTCCAAGAACACATGAAGAAAAAAAAATCCATCATAATCAAGTAGGCTTCATCCCAGGGATGCAGGAATGGTTCATTATATGAAACTCATCAATGTAATCCACTATATAAACAAACCCAAAGGAGGAAGAAACCCCACATGATCATCTCATTAGACGCTGAGAAAGTTTTTGACAAAATTCAACATCCCTTCATGGTAAAAGTCAGGGGAAGATCAGGAATTCAAGGCCCAAACATAAACATAGTAAAAGCAATTTACAGCAAACCAGTAGCCAACATCAAAGGAAATAGAGAGAAACTTGAAGGAATCCTACTAAAATCAGGAACTATACAAGGCTGCCCACTCTCTCCCTACCTATTCAATATAGTACTGGAAGCCCTAACTAGAGCAATTAGACAACAAAAAGAAGTCAAAGGGATACAAATAGGAAAAGATATCAAAATATCACTATTTACAGATGATATGATAATATACTTAAGTGACCCCCAAACTTTCACCAGAGAACTCCTAAACCTGATAAACAACTTCAGCAGAGTGGCTGGTTATAAAATCAACTCAAACAAATCAGTAGCCTTCCTCTACTTGAAAGATAAACAGACTGAGAAAGAATTTAGGGAAATGACACCCTTCACAATAATCACAAATAATATAAAATACATTAGTGTGACTCTAACCAAGCAAGTGAAAGATCTGTATGACAAGAACTTCAAGTCTCTGAAGAAAGAAATCTAAGAAGATTACAGAAGATGGAAAGATCTCCCATGGTCATTGATTGTCAGGATTAATTTAGTAAAAATGGCCACCTTGCCAAAAGCAATCTACAGATTCAATGCAATCCCCATTAAAATCCCAACATAATTCTTCACAGAGTTAGAAAGAGAAATTCTCAAATTCATTTGGAATAACAAAAAACCCAGAATAGTGAGAACTATTCTCAAAAATAAAACAAACTGGAGGAATCACCATCCCTGACTTCAAGCTGTACTACAGAGCAATAGTGATAAAAACTGCATGGTATTGGTACAGAGACAGGCAGGAAGATCAATGAAATAGAATTGAAGACCCAGAAATGAACCCACACACCTATGGTCACTTGATCTTTGAGCTAAAACTTTTCAGTGGTAAAAGGACAGCATTTTCAACAAATGGTGCTGGTTAACCTGGAGGACAACATGTAGAAGTATGCAAATCGATCCATGCTTATCCTTGTACAAAGCTCAAGGCCAAATGGATCAATGACCTCCACATAAAACCAGATATACTGAAAATAATAGAAGAGAAGGTGGGTAAGAACCTTGAATACTTGGGCACAACAGAAAAGTCCTGTACAGAACACCAATGGCTTATGCTCTAAGATCAAGAATTGACAAATGGGACCTCATACAATTGCAAAGTTTCTGTAAGGTGAAGGACACTGTTAATAGGACAAAATGGCAACCAACAGAGTGAAAAAAAATCTTCACCAATTCTCCATCTGATAGAGGGTTAATATCCAATATATACAAAGAACTCAAGAAATTAGACTCCAGACAACCAAATAACCCTATTAAAAAATGGGTTCAGAGATAAACAAAGAATTCTCAACTGAGGAAACTCTAATGGCCGAGAAGAACATAAAGAAATATTCAGCATCCTTAGTCATCAGGGAAATGCAAATCAAAACAACCTCGAGAATCCACCTCACACCAGTCAGAATGGCTAAGATCAAAAACTCAGGTAATAGTAGATGCTGTCAAGGATGTGGAGAAAGAGAAACACTCCTCCATTCTTGGTGGATTGCAAGATGGTGAAATCAGTCTCAAAATTAGTCTGGTAGTTCCTCAGAAAATTGGACATAGCATTACCTGAGGATCCTGCTATACTACTCCTGAGCATATACCCAGAAGATGCTCCAACATATAACAATGAAATATGCTTCACTATGTTCATAGTAGCCTTATTTATTATAGCCAGAAGCTGGAAAGAACCCAGATGTCTTTCAACAGAAGAATGGATATGGAAAATGTGGTACATTTACACAATGGAGCATTACTCAGCTATTAACAACAATGAATTCGAGAAATTCTTAGGTAAATGGATGGAACTAGAAAATATCATCCTGTGTGAGGTAACCCAATCACAAAAGAACACACATGGTATTCACTTGATAATTGGATATTAGCCCAGAAGCTCGCAATACCCAAGATACAATTCACAGACCACATGAAGCTCATGAAGAAAGAAGACCAAAGTGTGGCTGCTTCGGTCCTTCTTAGAAGGAGCAACAAAATACTCAAGGGAGCAAATATGGAAACAAAGTGTGGGACAGACACTTAAGGAGGGGCCATCTGGAGACCATTCCACCTGAGTATCCATCCCATGTGTAGTCACCAAAGGTAGACACTGATGTGGATGTCAGGAAGTGCATGCGGACAAGACCCTGATACAGCTTTGTCCTTAGAGGTCTTCCAGATCATGATATATACAGAGGTGGATGCTCACAGCTAATCATTGAACTAATCAAGGGGTTTCAAATGGAGGAGTTAGAGAGAAGAAGCTGAAGGAGCTGAAATGTTTGTGGCCCCACGGGGAGAACAACAATACCAACCAACCAGAGCTCCCAGGATCTAAACTGCCAGCCTGGGATCACATAGGGAGAGACCCATGGCTCCAGCTGTATATGTAGGGGAGGATAACTTGGTTGGGCATAGGTGGGAGAGGAGATCCTTGGTCCTATGGAGGCTGGATTCCCAGTATGAGGGAATTCAAGGGTGGGGAAGTGGGAGTGGGATGTTGGGTGGGGGGCACATTCTCATAGAAGCTGGAGGAAGGGGGATGGGATAGTGGAGCAGGGGGTAGGAATGGAGTAAGGAGATAACATCTGAAAGAAAAAAAAACAGCAAAATGTCACACTATAGCTTTGGCTGTCTTATAAATCACTTTATGATACAATTTGGTTTGGAATTTCTGGTAATTTTCCTTCCCCAGCCTCTTGAATGCTGGGATTGCAAGCTTGTGCTATTATGCCTGTATAAAGAATAATTCAATTAGGAATTTATGAACTATTAACTGTATTACATAAAGTGATATCTGCACCATATGGAAAATGTGACCATCCAGACAGTTGCAAAATACAAATAGACTGGTTCCCTTGCTCAGTAAATTACATTATTTTAAAAATAATAAGAAAAAAAGGATTGAACTTTGATTCTTGCACTTGTACACCAAGAACTTTCACTTACCAAGCCACACCACAAAAATTCTAATAGCTTTTAATACTAATTAGGTACCACTATAATTTATGTGGCTCTAATACTATGATAAAAATAAGCAGAACTACAGAAAAACCACATACTTTAAACTAAGAAGGTATAGGGACAACGGCATCACTTCTCTACCACACTTTCTCTCAAATCACAGTTACTTAGATGATAGTTTGTTCTCTGCGTGGATATTGATATAAAAATGAGATGAATATTGATACTCTCATGGGCATTGTGCCTGTATAACACATTTAGTAATACAAGACTTAGACCCAGTCCTTCTTTAACTTTTTTAACTGATTTGGGACGGTTAGCCTGTGAGTTAAGGGACTATAGAAAATTCGTGGCTTTGAGCTTATTGTTAGGGTGTTTTCTATATTTTAATTAGAAATAGCTGAGAGGAGTTAACAGACAACAGTTCAGGATACCTTACATGGATAGTGGGATTTCAAAACGTCAGAAGTCCATAGAATTGATGTTACATATATTTCTATATTAATGTTCATTTTGATTAGAGACCTGTCTGCTCCTGAAAGCTTCCTGTCTTGGATTCCAAGAAGAAACTGAGCATCCTTGGAGTTACTCCAGTTGTGGTGAGACAGCCACTAGGCAAGAATTGCCTCTTTCCATCTACAGACAAATTACTGTCCAGAAAAGGACACACTTGCAGAATAGTCAACTGATTACATCTGCCTAGATAGAGTAATTAGCCCTTAATAATTCTGCATCACTAAGGTCTGTCAGATAATTCTGGGCCAGAAGGCTGAAGATTTGATGCTCCAACGTTCAGTAGTATAGGGGCTGTCCAGGTGTTCAGCAGTCTCTATAAATTGGCTAAATTTTAGAAGCTATGCTTAGTGCTTCCCATAATTTCAATTAACTCAGTCATTCTGGATTTCTGATGGGGTTGAAGACCTATAATCTCATAGCCAATCCTGGCTATTTACTATGAGAGAAAAGATCTGAGTGGATGGCTCTCAGCTGACATTCATTCTAAAGCCAAGAAAAAAGCCAGGTTCAAAACTAAGTGTTTTAGTTAGAAGAGACGACAAAGGTTCTGGTTAGTCAACAAAATGGTGGACTGGATATTAGGACTATCTTGTACCTCACTGGTACAAATAGGAATAATTATGCTCTAATTGTACTTTGATAGAAATGTTTTATTTTAATAGGAAGGGTGATATGTAGGAGAAGCTAAGGGGGAAGGAGTACGGAGAGGAAGAGATGAAGAAAGGAGAGGAGAAGATGAAGGAGAGGAGAAGCTAGGTGATGAGAGAGAGAGAGAGAAAAAAGAGAGGGGGGGCATGGAGGCAGATGTTCACGAGTCTCCACCAGTCAAAGATTGTTTATATATCTAGGTTGGGTATTAGGTTACACTTCTGATTGAACATTACCATAGTTATAAAGCCTTTGATTAACATTTTAAAAATTGCATAAAAGGAAAAAGGAAAGGGGGGCATGAAATAGGGGTTTTCTCTAGGGAGGGGAAATGGGGAAAGGGGATGGCATCTGAAATGTAAATAAAATATCCAATAAAAAAAGTGATAGATCAGTATTAGCATTTGAACTTTGGAAGACTCCACACTATTGAAATAGGATATATAATAGCTGAAAGGTCAAGTGGTTACATAGCATCCACAAGCTTTGTTAAATCCCCAGGGACTATAGATAATACTACTAATAACTGAATGACATATAATACCTGTAGAGAAAGTTATATAAACAAGAGTATAAGGAACATAAAAAAATCAGGAAAGATTTAATCCTTAAACTAAATCAATGGAGTTCTGTTGTCTTAAAAATTATTGCATTTGAGTAAACTAGAAGGGAGTCTGAGAAATATGAATTACTCCAAATGCCTTCCATATGACTTTAGGTGACTATGCAATCATCATGCTGTTCTGCAGTGAGAGCCTCAGCAACAGGGCTGCCCTCAGGAGAGCAGCGACTGCGGGGAGAAGGCTCAGGTAGGGTTAGGTCAAGGTAAGATAAGTCCAAAATAAAACCACCACTTATTGTTTTGTGCACTTCATTATCACATAGTTTTGCTCATGACTAAGTATTTGTCAGTGATCTGAAAATGCTTTCTGCACAATTTAATTTAGTCTATATGAGGAAAGGAAAATAATATACTTCTCTCAAACTGAGAGCCACAGTAAACTTTTTCTTTTTAAAGATGCTTGGTCTGTTTATCTCAGTGAAATAATAACAAAATAACACAGTAGTATATATAATAATCTATACAGATATAAATATGCATACAATGAAAAACATGTTGTTTCATGAAGATTTCAGGCATGTTAATAATTATCTAAAAGATGTATTTTGGATACTTTCAAGTAGAACACTCTTTCAGAAGACAGAAGACAGCAATCAACCTTCATCCAAACAATAGTATTAAAGCAGACTCTGTTAAACAGAAGTCTTGAGGTAAAGTAGATTTTATAGACATATCAAAAGATAGGGGTCAGAACAAATAGGCAAGTTTATGAACAAACACCCTGAGGTGAGATTTCTCCAACTACCAATAGCAATTTAATGAGCTATTCATTCAAATTGTTTTTCCTTCCAGTCCTGGAAAAGCTTATGTGCCAACAACGTGCCTTGGAGCCATTCTCCTGGCTTTACTTATGCTGAGGTGACTATTGCCCTGGCAACAACAGACCTTTCTGTACACATCCCCACGCTATTAAGGCTTCTTCTCAGATGCCACTTAAACAGGCAGAGTTTTGTGTAACCATATTGTCTAAAATAATTGTTGCGGCCTCCACAGAATTTGTTTACTTTTTCTGCTTCATTTTTCTACACAGCAATTATATCCTCATGACATTATTTACTTATTATTTTTGTTTGTAATGTTTCACTGTCCTGTAAACTACAAACAAGGCAGCACCTACAACAAAGTTTGACAAATGTACAAAACTGAAAACACCTTTCTTTAATGTGCTCAAAACAAAAGAACTGAAACCCTGTACCAGTGGTTTTGTATGAAAATGGTATTTATTTACTAATGCCTCAAGCATAATAGAATACAAGAAGAATGATATTTTACAGTCTTGAATGCTAAGTGAATAATATGAACAAATATGACATATAAAATTTAGCAACAAATACTTTTCACTGGATTTAACATTACTCACCTGAATGCATTGCTTAACTGGATCAAGAAAATCAATTTAATCATGATTGTATTTCATCAAGGTAATCTTATTTTTAAAAGTCTACTTCTGATATTTAGTATATTCTAATATGTCACCTCTGCAGTTGAATTACAAATTACCAACAACACAAAAATTACATACTCTTTATACATTTTGATCTTAAATAAATACTGTAATTCAACTAAGTGGCTTCTGTGGTGACAACTGCAGGCACTGAGTTAAATATTTATTATGTGTAGGCTTTTCTATGTGCAAATAATTCCTTTCTCCCTGGTTTTCTCTTTTTATGCGTATTGCTCATTACTTAATGATGAATGCATGGTGGTTTACATTAATGTATTCGGGATAATTTTAATTTCTCAGATGGTTATCATTATTTCCTGCTATCTGACTTCTAGAATGACAATGGTCATTCATACAGTCAAATTTTTCCTGTGAACTGTTTTTCTGTGTACAAACTTTGTTTATAGTTCCAGTGCCTTTATAGTATGAACTTTACTAAGTGTGTGTTTGTGTGTCTCTGTGTGCCTGTGTATGCACCACACATGTGCAGGTGCCCAGGAGAACAAACAGTAGGTGTCAGGTTCCATAAATCTGGAGTTGCAAGAGGCTAAGAGCTATTTGCTGTGGATGCTAGGAACAGTATCTGAGTCTTTATGACGCACATAAGTGCACTTAAGCTTGGGTCATCTTTCCAGTCGCTATAGTGTTATTTTTATATACAGACTACATGGTCTGAATATAGCTTTTTCAACAATTAAAATTGATAATATCATAAAAATGTAATGGTATACTGTTTTTCAAAATAACTTTAAGATTCTCTCTGATGACAATGAATGCTGAAACAAAGTTTGGTAAGATAGATACTCTCGTACTACACTATTAAACCATCAATCATATCCAAAATTGCTACGAATGTATTTTCACCAAAACAGATGCTTATTCTTTAAAGTTAGTATAAAATCAGACTGCAGACCTGTATAAATCCCTTCAAGCTCCATGTACGACCAGGTGAGTCTCAATATTTGTTTTCCTTAGTTTTGGAAGGTAAGGTTTAAAAATCATTATAAAATCCTTGTAAAAACTGTATGTGCACTATCAGAGATATATCAAAGATATTTCCTTTCGTGCCTTTAACTACAAGTGAAAATCTTTATTCTGTGTGTTTTTTCTTCTACCAAAATATTTTCACATTTTCATCAATACACAGAGGTGAGTTCATAGCTGATACTAAATGCTTATTAAAAATATATTAGGAAGGATTTTTAAATTTTTTATTTATTTACTTATTTATATTTTTTACACTCTTGAGATAAAGTAGATTTTATAGACATATCAAAAGATAGGGGTCAGAACAAATAGGCAAGTTTATGAACAAACACCCTGAGAATGGGTGAGATTTCCCCAACTACAGATAGCAATTTAATGAGCTATTCATACAAATTGTTTTTCCTTCCAGTCCTGGAAAAGCTTATGTGCCAACAACATGCCTTGGAGCCATTCTCCTGGCTTAACTTATGCTGAGGTGACTATTGCCCTGGCAACAACAGACCTTTCTGTACATATTCCTCTCCAGGTTCACCCTCTGACTACTCCACATCCCACACCTCCTCCCCACCCCCTGTCTCCACGAGGATGTCCCCACTCCACAATGGGTTCAGAAATCATAGTGTTTACACTAATCATGTATGAACATTTATTTGAACCAATAGTTCAAACCTACTAATCAAAACTTTATTATTATATTGCATATAAAAGTTAATTTTCTTTTTCCAGCCAGGAACGTTAAATGTCAAAAGTGGTAATAAAAAATACAAATACTTGGAACTTAAGTAATTATTGTGGGAATTTCTGTCTTTATTGTTTGTGATAGAGAGAAGTTATACAGGTGAATGGAAAAAACTGAATGTTGGCCTTGCAAAAATTTTATGAATATTTAACATGTATATATAGCTGCATATTTGGCACACCTCACGACTATCTCATATAGGAAAAATTTATTAAGATATTTGTTTTAGTTGACACATATTTTTATTCTCTTAAAAGAATCTGTGACTAACAAGAATATTGGGAATACATAAAAGTTAAAAGAAAAATCTTAGTCATTGGACTGTGACTAACTGAAAAGAATTAATTAGCAATCTGCTCTTGAAAATAGAGTATATATTTTCCTGTGAAAATTAGATATTATTTTGTAGTAAATTATTCAACATTTTCATTAATATTTGTTTAACTAATACAATATATTGCCCCCAATGACTCACACCTGTGATTTACCTCCTCCAGCTAAGATCATCTTTCTACCAAACTATCCAGAACATGTAATAGCAACATCAAGAGTTGAGTATTAATATTCCAAAACATGAACATTTTAGAAGCTTATTTCATATACAAACTGTTACCATATATAGATAATTTTCTAAATTAGATGTTTACTAAAGGTAAACTAGCTGTTATAAGGTATATATCATTTGGCACCAGCATTTCAGAAATATGGGATTATAGAATTTGGATGTAGTTGAGTGCTAAATGTAGGTTACAAGCCTGAGGTTAAAGTTATATCAGTGAAAATAAAATGTAATATCAAAGTACATATGAATTTATGCAACAGCACTAATTAAAAACAGCACCATTTCTTATTCAAACCAGTATGCAGAGACCGTGTATGGCTTACACAGGCTTTTCTATTTTAAAATGTTTATGAAATATAATGGGCAGTTTTACCTGACACTCTTTAAAATGTAAACAGTGCTACAGACACATAATTTCATTTCAAATATTTAGAGTACACATATATTTTACATTTATATATTATTAAAGTCAAACTAATAAATAGATAATGTAACAGGTACATGTTTGAAAGTATGTGTGTATGATTTTAGGAATATATGAAACTTTATCTCTTACTGTTTGTTCTCCTAGTAAATTATCATTGAATAGCCTTTATACTATGCATTAGACTTACCGTTACCCATTCTATCTAATGGCATCTTCACCACTTGTAGGAAGTCAGTATAAAATGTAAGTTTATTTTTTTCTTATAGGAATATGTCATCACCTGCTTGCTGTGATTTGGGTTCAGTGAGAATGCTGCACCAGTGAATGTAGAAGGAAGTGAGGGAGAGAGAAGAAAATAAAGAGATAGACTCTATCTTTGAGTTCCAAAAGATAGACAAGACTGTGTAAGACAGGAAGCATATAGGAATTACTTAAAAGAAAATTATTCTTGTTGATAAAAGAAATCATGATGTAAAAAAATTGTAGATTTTTACCAAGCTTTTGATTAAATTTCACAGTATTCTTTATATTATTTATTCTATTCTAAATATACAAGATGCAGGATATACAAGTCATATACACTGTCTCTGTGATCTGCTTCTTTCAGTGCCTTCTCAGCCCACTCAAAGCCTGATTCTATTATAACTGCCTATTCGGGTTCATTAAAAGGTTCATTTTCCTGAATGTCCTATTATGATCAACTGTCTATTGCCTTCCTTAAATCATACCTAGCTCTTCACAAGTATACGAGAGTTGACTAATATGTCAGAATAAGCTGCATGATTCAGTATCTTTTTCTATCTTACCCTGTGCCTAGGACATAGTCTCTGACACCTAAATTATATGTGTTTTCTATTTGTTTGAACGTTCCATGCTAATTCCCAGTGAAGTCTCTTCCCTCAAACAGAACTTGAAATTCATCTTCATTTACTCTAATTTTTTTTATTTACTCTATGATTTACTTTCATTTTTACGTGTCTGTACTTATTTAGTGGGTTTTGATTTTTATGTCTTATTTCACCTAATAATGTTAAGATATTAAAGCCATATCACGTTGTCTATAAGAAAAGTCTGTCTTCCTAAATTTTGTCATATCCTTATATAAAGAAATGGATTTGAGTAAGTGAATGTTGGCGAACAGAGAAGTATAGACGATCTTTCTTGCAACCAAAGATTGTGAATTTAAGAGCAAAGACTTTTAAAATAATTTTGTAAAAACTTCAGCAAAACATCTTGCAAAATATACTGCATATTGCATTGCCTTTTTTCTTAAATTTGGTTTGCATAATGTATGCTAAACCTTCTTGAATTATTTTGAGTCTTAAAGAAATACAAATGACAGTTTGGAAATTCTCAAAGACCAACAACTCTTGTAGTTCTATTTTGTTCCACATAAAATAATCAAAGTTGTGAAGTTTTGTAACTGTATTTATTTACCGAGAACCTTCAGCTCTGACTTACACCATAAAGAATTATTTTTGATTAACCTTTACAATAAATTCAAAATTTCGGTAGTTGTGTTGATATCTTATGGTTTGGTAGGCACTATGAATTTAGAAATGAGCAAGACAGTAGATGTCTGTGTTCTCGAGGTCTTTTTTCAGTCTAAGAAAATATTCATTAAGAGAAATTATTGCTCCTTTAAGAAAATAAAATATTTTATGTGTTTCTCTAGCTTTCTTCCTCCCCGTCTCGGATATTTTTTTCACACAAAGAGTTATATTTCTTTCCCTTCTCTGTAAAACATTTTAGCCCTAAAGCCAAGACTTTAGTAGCTGACACTAATTAGAAAAACACTTGTGTCAGGAGATCTCTTACAGACGCAAACTAAGACTATAAACTTGAATTAAAGGCACACTTTCTTTCTCTTCCATTTTCTTCCATTTTATGGATACAGCAGGAAGATTCTTAACTAGAAAAAGTTTCCATAAACTCTACTCCAGATTTACTAGATTCCAGAACTACAAGAGGAAAAATATCTGGGTTTTTTTTTTTTTTCTGTAAATTATTCAGTCTGTAGTATGCTGTTATAGCAGCACACATAAAATATGCAAACACATAGAAAAAAGAAAATTCAAATTTCTCAATGCCAGAAACCTATCTTCTATTTTAACAGAACAAATTCATGCATCTTTAGCAAGATGTTAGTAATTTTTAGTTGCAATGAGCTTTCTGTTTTAAAACTTTTCTACACAGACTTAAAAGAGGAGGATATATATATATATATATATATATATATATATATATATATATATA
>JANHMN010000001.1:236558999-236598087 GCA_030674055.1 Rhabdomys pumilio | reverse complement strand
ATATATATATATATATATATATATATATATATATATATATATATATATAACTATGTGGGTAATATTGAATACAGTTTTTAAAACACCTAAAAAATGGAGTTGTTACTTGTTTGGTAACTATTTTTATTAATATTGTGAAAATTTTATAGTATATATTGAATACATTCTTTTTTGGCTTTTCTTCTTATCTTCTCCCACATCCACTCACACTTCTTCATAATACCATTTTTTTGTACCTTTTTATAAAATGTAATAATCCATTGACTCTGATTTTTACTGTGCATACACTTCTGGTTGTGATAGCATCCACGGGAGCTTAGCTTATGTATCATAAGCCACACCTATAACTAAAACTGACTAATGGTTTTATAAAACCATCAACTGCCTATCCGTCTTCAGTTAGAACTGGAGACTGGTGGACCCTTTCCACCTCATGCTAGAGTACTGACTGGCATGGTCTTGTTCAGATACTGTGCAGGTGACAATGGCTGTTGACAGTTTATGAGTATAAATGTCTTGTACACTCAGAAGGCAGTCTCAGTCTTGTGTTTTATTCACCTTTTACCACCTCTTCTTCAATGGTTTCTGAAAATTTTGAAGGGGAATGATATACTTGTCCCATTTGTCACTGGCCACTCCAGGGTCATTTTTTCTCTAAACTTTGACCAGTTGTGAGTTTCTGACTTCATCACCATTATGCTGCTTATCTAAAAATATTCTGTAAGGATTTTGTTTAATACAAAATGAAATGTTTGAGCTAAATAAAAAGTCTGAAAAGGATTTTTTTTTTTCAGAAAAAAATGATAATCTATTCTATACCCATGTGTTAGAGAAAATTCTCTATTTATTCTGAGAGATCATCTTCCATGAAATGATGCAAAAAGCAATAAATAATGAAGATACATTATGTCTATTACGGAGATGATATTATGTCTGATATTATATTCTCACTCAGTTATGAAGAAGACCGTTTTAGCCGTGTTGCTATTACACTATAGAAACACCATGACCCAAAACAACTCAGAAAGGAAAGGGTTGTTTTTCACATATCCTGAATCACAGTCCATCAAGGGAAGCTGAACTCAAACCATGGGGTAACCTGGAGTTAGGAGCTGATACAAAGAACAGGGTGGTATGCTGAGTTATTTTCTAGGATGCTTTCTTATAACACCTAGGACCTCCTGCCCAAAAATAGCACTACCCACATGTGCGTGTGTTGGTGGCATAGACAGATAAGCAAATCCTGAGAGTTCCTAGGCCAGACAGCCTAGCCCAAATGACAAGCTTCTTGTAATGTAATATACTTTTTCTGAAATCTACCACATACACACTTTCCTACAAATGAAATTTTTAAATCTATTTAAATTACACTATTCTTATGCTATGAAATCACCACAATATTTAAAATAATGATTTATGCTTCATAGAACTTTATCAGTCCTACAGGGTAAATTTAAGTACATCATGCAAAATAATAACATAATTTTATAAATTTAAAAAAGTATTTTTTTAAGTATTTGACTCGAGTATGATATTATAAGTTAAGGCAAGCAAATCTTTACATACACTGTGAAATTTTCTTAGAAATGAAATACTTGTATAATACTTTACTGTAGCTGCACATTTACATTAAATATACCAACATTTAGCTTTTCTTCTAGAACTATATCCATACACAATATAATATTTACATGCATCGTATTCATTGAGCATGTAATCAACCAGACAAAGGCCAATAAAAAAAACCTGAAAACGGTGAATGGAATCTTCTGCACAATGTCATGGGAACTAGGTAACAAAAATCCTAGAGTTTTCTATGAAAGTGTCTTTAAACGTTACTATGAATTCAAACATCTATGCAAGTCATTTGCTAATTTACATGAGGAGTCTTCACTTATGCTCATTTATTATTAGCTATGAATCAAAAGGTCAAGTAAACCAGAGGTAAAGCAGATACAAATGGTCCCTGAAGAGAAAGCATTGCCTACAATTGTTTAAGTCACTTAACTGCTGCTTAACTCTAAGCCACACTGACACAATGATGAAGTTTAATAGACATGTTTATGTCTATTAAATAATAAAGAACATAATCAGGATTATGTTCTGATATTATGTTTACTTGTTTTAACACAAGTTCTTGACATTACATATAGAATAATTAAAGATTAGTGCTATGTAATACTCTTTCAAATATGTTTGAGAAGGTATATAAAAATATTATCTTGGTTTAATAACTTCTTGAATTTTGAGTGCTTATGTTATGTGTTCTTTTATTTAACTGGAATAATTTAATTGTATTTATCAATACATCAGTTTTGTTAAAATTAATTTAAAAAGAAACTGTAATGTCCTTCTGAAAAATAATAACTTTAGTCGAACAGTAGCACACACACCTTTAATTCCTGCTCTTGGGAGGGAGGCAGAGGCAGATAGATTTCTGTGAGTCAAAAGATAGTCTGGACTCTAGATTGAGTTCCAGGACTGCCATGGTTACACACTGGAACCCAGACTCAAAAAACAATGAAGCAAAACCGTAGAAACAAATAGAAAAAACTTCCAAATTTCAGCATCTGTTAAAATGATGTATGTGTATATAATTATTTAAGAACAACTTTATAGTTGTTGTAGAATGGCTATCAAAAATACCCAGGAGAATCAGAATCACTATTCTGAGATAAGCATTATTTTACTGATTTTGTTTTGAAAATAATTAGAAAAAGCAAGGAGTGGATTCAAATTCAAGTTTTCTTACTACATAAATATTTGACTTGTAGAACTTTTCAGATGTTGTATTTAGCATCAGAGTTAGAGCAGTTTATCATCTGAATGCTGTGAAAATTAGTGATATTTTCTCTGTAGTTTGGGTGGAATTATGTTACAACTATGACATTTTGTTTAGAAGACCTGAATTGACTGAGAGAAGTTTAGTTTAAGTCACCAATAGTATGTGAATATAAGAATCCCTTTTGTCTTTAAACTAATCTGAAGTGTTAGTGTTGGCACTATATTAGTGCTCTCTGTAAGATTGCTTGTCTTAAACCTTAGTTCAATTGACTTACAAGTTCATTAGAAATTAGGACAAGCTAAACAATTTTCCTGTGTGAACACTCCCAAGAGTGTGAACACTCCCAACACTGTGAACACTTCTAATAGTGTGAATACTCTCAACAATAGACTGCGAGCAGCCCAGTTCTTTCATTTTCATTGCTCTTGTCAATGGACCTGGTGTGTGGTAATGTAATTTTGAACAGTGGATAAATAATTAGTTAAATATTTAACAATATATATTGTTGAAAAGTTTTGTTTATGAAAAAATAATCCATGAGATCTAAGTAAATTCTTAATTCTTCTTTCTCCCCCATCCCCTCCACATGCTTTCCCTAAAACCTTCTCTCTCTTTTTTCCCTCCTTCTTCCCTTTCTTCCCTCACTTCCTCTTTCCTTCTTTGCTTTCTTTCCTTTCTATTTTGATTTATTTCTCATAAGTGCATGAAATAAAAATAAAATTGCCATATTTGCAAATTATTTTAGTTTAACCTGATTTTCATAAATCTTTATTATGTAAGGCCTAATCTTTAGATTTGGCAATTTATACTAATGATATTTATATATTTTTTCTTTGACGGTAATAATTTCAGATATATCCAGATGGATGGAAGCCTCTTTTTCAAGCACAAACCCTTAGCTAGGTGTAACCCTTTGGCCTTCAGAAACTTTAAGAACCAGATCCAGCTTAGGAAGAACGTTTCCAGGGACAAAACAAAGCCATAATGTCAGGGAAGTGTAGAAGATCTCAGTTAAGGGGCTTGAAGACACCGCTCAAACTTTACTTCCAATGTCATCTCTAACCTCTACCTAAACAATATATAAATTAAAAAAGCCATAGTTTTGTGACTGCGTTTAAAATTTCTGTTTTCAACTTTCCTGTGATGCTCGTGGCTGTACAATATTTGCCAGTCATTCCAACTTGACTTGATTACTTGAAAGAAAAATTGTTTTGTAATTTCTAATATTTGAATTTGCTAATTCATATATCTTTCTTAGAAGAGTAATTATTTCAAACATATTTAACATATTCAGATAGAATGACAACCATTAAACTAGCTATATTAATAATAAGTATAAACATTGTTTCAAAAATAACACTGGTATAGTTAGGCCTCCATATTAGTTTGACTAACTGAATTTGGGGTATAATAATCATCACGTATATGTAGATGATGTATATGTAATGATGCATATATATGTATATGATGTATACATATTTTTGTATGTATGACAACATTCTAAATTCATCTTCATATATATAAAAATTTAATCTTACATAATATTTAAGTCATGTAAGACATTGATTTATACAGGGATACAATTTAAGCTATGGGAGGCCAGAACTAAAATTTCAGAGAAAAGTAAGAATACAAAATTGAATTTCATGTTAAGAAAAATAAATTTTATATTTCAGCATGTTTTGGCATTAAGCATTATATAATGAAGAAAATTTAGAAAGAGTAGTTTTGTCTACATAATTTGATTTTAAAAATCAAGTTAGAAAATCCATGAGGTAGAACTTTATACGGCGGAAATCAATTAAGTGAGTGAAACTCAAATTTCTACATTATTTCTGATATATGGGAAATTTCTAGCTCTTTGTCACATGTAGTTTAATATGTTTTGCTTTCTGTTTTGTTTTGTTCTATGGTTTTTTTTTCCTCTAAGGGAAATAATTGATTATGTTCTTGGATAAACATTATTCATCACAATTGTTTGCTTTAAAAGATCTCTGCCTTTGTCATGGTTGTTTTTATCATTGAACAGTGAGAAAAAACTCGAAGCACAAGAGATTTCAGTCCAGCTGTCCTGGCATAAATCAATATTTAGATGCACAATGGAGATTTTTCTTTCATTGAACGTGTAGCCTTTGTGATCCTAGTTTCTTATCTCATTAAGATGTTCAATTCTATCTGAGAAGTATTTTCAATTTTTCTTCGATTTTTATTTAAGCTCGTAGCTCAGCAATGGGGTAAGAGAAGAGTAATCTAAGTGTATACTGTAGTGTCTGATCCCGATGCCTTGTTGGACTTTACTGAGCCAATGAATTACAAGAAGGAACATTGCTTCACTGATGCAAGGAGGAGTGAACTCTCAGCTTTCCTGACCCTCTAACCCTGAACAAAGGTTACCCGGCTCTATTTTAAATGCTCATGAAGAAAAGAATAAGATACTTTAAAGTATTTCTAAAGAAAGGAACCATAGTCCTCATCATGTTGAATGAAAATCAGCTTCCTTTCCAACCAGGCATCTGTTTGCAGGACAGTAGCCTTTGCTTGTTCTGACTCTCTGTGCATTTTATATCATGATTATGTATGAGAAGTTATCCTCTCAAATATTCTGCTATCATTTTATTCCATTTTTGTTCTGTATCACAAACTGTTTTGCTCATGATGCTTTCACCAAACACTGATTTTTGCCAAGCCTGTGGCCTATATCCAGCCCATCTTCAAAAATTTTGCCTTGAGTCTCTGGTCCCCAGAGGTGAGGCACTGTCTGGCTGCATTAATAGCAGAGCCACAATGTAAGTGCCAGGACGATGGCATCATCACACTTTGATGACAGCATCCCTGCTTTTTTTTTTTTTTTTTTTTCTTTCTGTGTCTCATACAGAGGAACGGAAGGCTAAAGGTTAAAGGATGTGACTTATTAAATAATTCAAGTCATTAACCTGCAACCTGCACACCGCGGCGGCCTATTAAGTTTACACTGCCATGATTCATGTTTGGTGTTTACTGATGCTAAAGCATTTTGCCTGTTTGCTTTACTTTTATTGCGATACAGTAATGTAGAGAGGAAGGAGGGTGAAAAAAGGTGACAGACTTACGCAAGGGGACAATAAGAGCAGCAGACTCACTTGCATAAAGAAGATTGAAGTCTTCCCTCCCTCCCTCCATCTCTCAGTATAGGCCCCAGTGCACATCTGCGTCACTTACAGGGGAGGAGGGGGAGGCGCTGAGGCAGAGAGAAAAATCCTACTGTGAAGACCTTGACAGCTTTCCTGGGCGGGCTTTTCTTTGGCTGCTCTATGTTTTTTCCCGGGATATTTATTTTTTCTCCTTTACAAACTGACTATATAAAACCGCCCCTTTTCTCGTCTCAGAAAGCATTTGACTGTCCTTCTGACACCTGGCAAGCTATCAGGGTATTCTCCCAGAGGACAGGGACAGGGAGCAGGTGCACAGACCCGGCTTGGGGTTGGGGGTGCACTACTTCTCGACTTGAGGCTCTTTTTTCTCTGCACTCATCAAACACGGAACTCTGAGCTGCGAAGACAGGAGATTTGAATAGCATCCAAACCACGGCTCGGAGTGTGTATCAGTGCAGTGGATCCAGCTGCCTCCACCTCTGGAGCTGGGGAGAGCTCAGACCTCCCTCCCTTCCTCTTGCATTTCCAGCCTCTCTTCCCTCTGGGTGGTCACCACGGGGGTCCCTGCAAGCTACTCGTGGATTCTAAACCCCTGGTATCCCAGGACTTCATTTGATCTAGACTGGAGCTTTCCCAAACCTCAGATCCCAGCAAAACGACCCGGACTGAGCGGCGAGGCTCTGCAGCGCGCTCAAGGCTCTGGTCTGTTTGCCTGGTGAGGCGCACAGCCCGCTTAGCCACCTTTGGCACTCCGTGTACACCGGGCGCATCCTGCCTCCTTCTCTTGTCTCCAGAAGCCACTGGCTACCCCAGAACACTCGCCAGGTTACTGGTGTGTGAGCTGCAGTCCCTTGGTCCTCCGTGCATTAAGCATGTCCGGCTCCGGGCGAAAAGACTTCGATGTGAAGCACATCCTGCGACTCCGCTGGAAACTCTTCAGCCATCCCTCGCCGGCCTCAGGTAGCCCAGCGGGGGGCAGCTGCCTGCAACAGGACAGCGGAGGAGGCAGCTTTGAGCACTGGGGTCCTAGCCAGAGTCGACTGCTCAAAAACCAGGAAAAGGGCAGTGTGAGTGCTTTCTGGAAAAAACCTTCCTCCTCTTCGTCATCATCATCATCGTCGTCCTCTGCTTCATCCTCTCCTTTCAATCCACTGAATGGCACCCTGCTACCAGTTGCCACGAGGTTGCAGCAAGGGGCTCCCGGGCAGGGCACCCAGCAGCCCGCCAGGACTCTTTTCTACGTGGAGTCCCTAGAGGAGGAGGTAGTGACAGGCATGGACTTTCCTGGACCACAGGACAAAGGATTGGCCCTGAAAGAGCTCCAAGCGGAGCCTGCCAGCTCTATCCAGGCAACAGGTGAAGGATGTGGACACAGGTACAGTAAGTTCCCACCGACTGAGCAGGTGTCAGAATAGTTCCTGGTTGCCGGTCATCCTATCCACCTCGTGTTCTCTCCTAAAGTTTGAATGCTATGGGATGAAAATCTGAGCTAGATGCCAGCCAGGATTTTATTACTCAAGTTGCAATCTCATTAAAACTTTGCTCATTAATTTCCATTGGCTCAAACATACAGTCTTTTAACAAGTTTTTAGACTTATAACTATCGAGTGTATATGCGTACATTGGAGAACCTACAGGTTGAATGGTTCTCATTTCTTAAATGATTGTGTCCTTCCATCACCCTTTGTCATTAAGTGTTTCCATTACTTGCAGTGGGTAAAGTCAGCTTTGAACACCATCAAAGTGCGTTTCATGTACTCTCCCTGTGGCTGATTTCGCATGATTGTTTCAAATAGCTGTGGTTTGATTCTATGTGTGAGAAATAAGAACTGAAACACTGTCATAGCTCTGTCCCTCCCCCCAGGAGCTGTCACTCTATCACCACTACCATCACTTTCTTGGACCACTTTCTGCTCACTTGTGCCTCTGTCTATGCAAGTGTTAGAATTAAACTCCACAGACATTTCTCGGGAGCTATTGCGATTTCTTTTGTCTCAGAATAGAACTCTGCACACAAAAATACTGAAGTAACATTTATTCCCAGCTTATTTCAAGCATAGCACTTTGCATGGACATTTGCTACAGTAAAGATTCAGAAGATCCTTGGAATACAAGCAACTCTTGAGTGTCACAGTTTTTAGGATACTGAGTCATTATTATTCAAAATACATCATTTTTCATTTGAGCATATGATGAGGATATGAAAGGATTGGCATTTAGATTCATATGATATCGAATACATTAGGGAAGAAGAAATAGGCTAGAAATTTTAGAAAATGATAACTAATATGCTAAAAATGTTGAATCACTTCTGATAAACAAACTAGAAACAAGAAATGTTGAAGTTTTATTTAATTGTATAATTTTTCATGAACTACAATGTTTGAAAAATATATATAATAAAATGATACATATTTTTAATTTTCTTGACAAATGGGATGGTATAAGTCACCATTATCTTTAACATTTTTAATCACATGCTATTGCAATTATAAGAGCCTTGTACATATTCTACTGATATAGTGAAATGATTAACATAATATGACATCATTGTTTATTGAAGAAAAATTAATTTGCAATGTTCAAGTATGCCAAAAGTTTTTCACACATGATGCCTAAATCTAAGTTTTTTTGTCATGCAGTGAAGTAAAATAGTTGATTCAAATTATAATAGGCAGATGCCATAAATATCATGTAACTTTGAGAGTTCATCTATTCACTAAACATTTAGAATGCTTAACTAATTAAATTTTGCTGGATTTTTGAGTAAAGAGAAAAGCCTAAGGGTAGAGAATTTCTGAAAAATATTTACCCTGTTGTATGTTTTAAATGAACAACTTTATTGAAACATAGTTTTTCTTTTTATTTATTCTTGAGTAATTTTATACAGGGATGCAAATATTTAGATTATATATGTTCCCTATTCTATGCTAAAACTCTTCCTGGATACTTACAGAAACCCAATTCATATCTTATTCCTTTAAAAAGATATTTGATATTCAAATAGCTAAGAAAACAGCATAAAGCACCATATATGCAGACATATAATTAAAAATTTCAAATCAAATAAAAATACTAGCATTTTCAGAATACTATCTTTTATATTAAAAAACTATGCCTTACAAAATTTTAATGAGTAAAGTAGTTTCGGTATCAGCATTTTACAAAAACTTTTGTAAAGTTGGAATTGGCAAATACTAAAGGAGAACTGAGATAATAGATTATAATCAAGTTTAAAATGTAAAACCAATAACCAAAAGCCAGCTAGAAATAACCTGTCAGTTTACTTTTGGAAATACCTCATTTCTTTTAATTACAATTAGTTGTAAGTGGCAAGAATTCTGGAAACAATTCAATTACCAACCAAAATCCTCTTTACTGTTGGAATCAGTGTGTCATAAAATTTTGTATATTGAATCTGTTGAAAGTAAACTTCAATTCCTTTTAAATTTCTCCCAAATTTCTCAGGAATGTTGATAAATATGACATCCTTTTTAGCAATTACTGAGAGCATGTTTTTTGTCTTTTCACAGTTTTACAGAGCATTGACTCTCTGCTCATGACTGATTGAGAACCATCCAGTAAATGTAGCAATTAGTCATTCTCAGTACATGGTATTTTAATTTCTAATAACTGTAGGGCTCATTGCCCAGGCAACATAGAACTTCCAAAGTAAAATACTGAGAACAATCTTTATTGGAACTTAAAAATGCATTCTAACATGCAGGAAACCTTTGCCGAATGTAGATATAACATGTAGAAAAGCTGTATAGTATTCATAGTAATGAATGACATACAAAGTAAGCAGCACTCATTGTTTATTCTTATTTATATCACTAAATTATAAAATTTGATAGAACTTAATAATTATCATATTTCTTATCAACTCTCCACTGTAGAATTATCTCAACCATAAAGCAAAGGTGAGCCTTCAGTTTTTTATCTTTTTCTTTTTATTTGGTTTAGCACAAAATAGAAATACTGTTTTACATGAGTATGATTCCTCAATTGGTTAAACCTGTTTTTTAGAAATGCAGGTGGAGAACACTCAGAAGAAAGCTACTCATGACTTTTGAATACTGGAAGGATCAATACCTCCCATGTTCTCTAGTCTCATATATTCACCTTTCCGTCTGATGTGTAGGGTGAATGAAGAAAAGAAAATTTAAGTATATATATATATATATATATATATATATATATATATACAGAATTTAATTAAACTTCCTTTTGTCTTATTCAATTTCTTTCTCCATCTCAGGAGCTCTTCAGTGTGATCAGTCAGTAATCTATGGTGATGTTTATCACCATCGATTGATTTGTTTTCTTTACAAATGTTCTTTTCCGTTCAATATTTCTTTATCTCAAATGTTTGTTCCTGTCCTAAGTATATGTCTTCTTCCAGTTCCGTGATCGTCTGTATTACGTCACCCTCAAGCTTCATTTTCCATGATATCATCCACTCACTCATAACACTGAAGTCAATAAAAATGATATAATTAGAAAATGACCATCTTTCCATGTTCATTGTTCTGCTACTGACCCTGCCCCCAAGAATTCTACCGAATCAGAGTTACTAATTCTAATAATATCAGATCACAATCCAGATGATAACATGCTCAATGGTTATAGTGGTGACGAAAAAAAAAAAAAAAAAAAAACCACAGTTCTTAACCTCAAAGAGGAGAAGAGATAGTTTATTCTGGAGTCAAATATGAGTGATTGTGTCCTAGCAACATGGACTTATGTTACCCCAAATCCCATGGTCCAATGTGAAAAGAATTCATGAAATTTTCACAGTAACTGAACAGAGAAAGTGATGAAGAATGGTACTTTTAAAAGTAATTGTTGGAAACATTAAGCAGATAGTAACAACGAGGTGAAATCTCACTTATAGACATTGGATATTATCTGATGACTCTTAGCCTTCAGCATGATGAAAACTAGCGGTTAGTTAAGTGACTAAATTCCAAGGTCTTTTATCTGTTAGTCACAGGGTGTTTGGTCTGACAGAGAATAGAAAAAGAATGGCAATTTAGAGGGCTATAGATAGCCCAAGATAAAGTGTAATTACATTCTTGATCTGCAACAGTTAGAGCTATTCACCATCATTGCAGTTTTAATTTGCCTTCAGCCTTTTCAGGTAAAACTTCTTCTAGGAATTATGATTCATAGAAGGTAACTACCTATGGTAAGTGTGATTTGCCATCTATCTGCAACCTGGACAGTACTCCTGGATAGCCATGCACCTCTGATTATCACCTTCAGAGTGTTCTGTATAAATGATAAGTGCACTGGCCTCACAAACTTATTTTCTCTTATCTGGGTTTTGCTTCCTCAACCAGACATGCCCACATTTAGTTTTCCTTATTAATGGGATGCTTTGAATAAAACCTCTCTACTGTTCTCAGTGAAATCCTCCATCTCCTAACAACACCCTCTGTTTTGTGTTTTAGAGTAACTATATGGAATTTTCTCATCAATTTGTATGGAAGATCATAACACATGTTAATATCTGTGTTGGTTTTAACATGTGTCTCTAATTGAAAATTCTAAGTGGAGAGGCTATGTCTATTTTACATATCTCTTTGCTTCTGCATTAAAGAACGTCCATAAACAATGTGGGATAATGAATACTTTTAATGATCACATTGAGTAACACCAAGAACTTGGTTATTGATAGAATACCTGCTGAAATTTGGTGCTGTGTCAATTTAAAATTGTAACACCCCATGATCATGGTGCAGTTATTTATTTCATTGGTATTAGAAAACTCATAATTATTTGCTGATGTGTGGTTTGTTGAGTATATTTCAGCCTTTTGTTGATCAATAGTATGTGAGTATGTCCTAAAGCAGAAAAATACTGGTCTTAGATAGTAAAAGTTTCATAAAACATGTGTTTTTGAAGGTTGAAAACATTTTTAATTTATTCTATGAGAATTTTATTTTTTGCTTGCAATGTATTTTGATTATATCAGTCCCCATTTCTGCTCTGTAATTCCTGTTTTTGTACCTTCTCTAACTCTGTTCCCTTCCATTTCATGTCTTTTTTCCTTTGTTATATCATCCTACTGAATCAAATTAGTGCTTCCCAAATATGTAGATGACTGTTAAGACATTAAGTGAAGTGTGAACAACCTACCAGTGGTCACAAACCCAAATGAAAGAGTCCACCAATAGCTCCCACTACCAGTACTTGCTATATAACCTCATCTAGAAATGAAACCACATGAGATATGTCTCATCTTGCTGGAGTTGTGACTTGGTTGATCTTTTTCAGGTCTTGTACTGCTCACCAAATGGGCTATAGGTTCATTAGTACGACAGATTAGCTGTCATGTCCCAGACTTTCATGTTTCATAGCCTTACTCAAAATTTTCTGTTTTTTAAATTCTTTTGTAGCATGTTTCCAAGCTGTTCTTTGAACCCCAGAGGAGAAAATGTCAAGATAGATGTTTCATTTAAGACTGTCCACTCATAGTCATCTGTTTGCATGAATTTACCTCTTTATGAGTCTCTGTATTAACTACTCACAACTGCAAATAGAGGCTTCTCTGATTATGACTGACAGAAGTTTAGACCTATGAGTATGAATGTAAATATTGAGAGAAATGTTTGATCACATGACTGCCAAAGGCCAGGTTTGGCATCAAAGAGTTAACCAGGGTAGGCAGCTGAAAGGGGCTTTGGTGTTGGCGATTGAGGTCATACTGATACTTTTACCTCTTACATGTACATACATACCAACAAGTGTATATACATTTAGTGGATGGAGCTGAGCCCCACAAGTAACACGTTATCCCTTCTGTCTGGCTTTCTTATACCTTCTTAGACAAAAGTTCTTTAGAAAATTACCTCATAATAAAATATTACACAAACGTGGAGTTACAGAAGGTTGTTGATGTTAAGTTCAAAGCCGTGTTTCATTCTATAAATTCATTACAAGATCAAAGCAACAGTCTCACATGGCCTCACTTTATCATAGTGCAGACCTGTGGTTTTATCCTTGGACCTGACCTAAAATGAATGCTTTTCCTTGGTCGTAAATCTGTTCCAAGCCTGCTATCTTAGTGCAATTATTTTGTGACACATGAAAGTTTACAGATCTCTATTTGCAGTTTTTCAGACAGCTGAAAATTACTTGTATACATTTAGGAATTCTGTAAAATCATTATCAGGAATTACGAACTCATCATTTTGTCTATACAGCATCCCTACATGATAGTACATCTTCATAGATCTGCAGAAAATCTGTCCAATAGGGGAGTCTAATGTCCAGGAATCATTAGGCTGTGTAATAGTGACAGAAAAGGCATATCAGTAGCAAAAAGCAATCCGGGAATAAAAATTTCTGAAGGCCCTAAAATTCAGAGCTTACCCATCGCAGCCATGCAAAGTGCTGGGCCATCTTCAGAAAATTTACTTGCCATACATTTAGCCTTTCCTAAATGACTCCTGATACATGACCTTTTAGCGAAGTAACAATAGTAGGTTTCATCTTGAAATGGAATGTCCTCAGCCACAGACGTGTTACCAGGTTAATAGGCAAGAATTTCTTCTTGTGGAGCAGAATTCACATCTATTTTGAGAGCTGTTTTATGTCTTATAACATTCATGAGACTACTGTACCAGTAAATACATCTTGCTTGGATGATCAGAATTGGAGCACACAGGGTTTATTTAGCAGATGAAAGTATTTATTTACTAGATGAAAGCATCAATGTCTTACCCCCATTAGCTTGCATGGCTGTTTTTGACACCATGAAAGTTAGCCATCAGAAAGTGTAATTTCTGGGCTTCATCATCAGGAAGACTAGTTCCTAGAGGGCAAAAATATAAAAAAGAACATAAAAATTAAAAAATAAATTGATTTTTTTCTATGTCTTTCAGCAAAAGTGTGCAGGCTTCAGAAACAGGATCATATCTATTGCTGTAACCATAAACCAAGAACACTGCAAATTATAAAAGAAAGCATTTGATTGGGCTTATAATCACGGGAGTAGAGTTCATGATATTGGAGTGACAGTATAGTAGAGGGAACAGACATGAGAAACACACTAGAGATGACCACTCAAACACAGTTTATAGCTTATTGAAAGTCTTACTCCAACCTGCTTGGATTATATCAGATATTCAGACCGAAGTGTAACACTTAGTGTCCAGAGCACAGGGTTTTGAAGACAAAAAACAATGCTCTCGCATTTGGATATGCAGCTCAGCTGGGAGAGGTCTTTGCTTAAGCAAGCACTTTAACAGAAGTGAAGATAAACAGTTAGCTGGTGGGAGTTTTGCACAAGCAGGCATTTTAACAGCAGCTAAGTTGAGTTAGCTAAGATATCTTGACCTTGAATTCTTAGAAGAGATTGGAGTACTTTTTCACAGAATTCTTCAAGGAGACCAACTACTGGTTACATCTTATGACTTCAGAAAGAACACAAGATCAAGGAAATTCTCAGTCTTGTCATATTCTCCCTTGGTTCTATGGACCGGAGTAAATTTTATTAGCTATCCACACCTCAGAGTTATTTCCTGAGAAATTTTCCCTTAACTATTGTAGCAGTTCTTGTTGTGGTTGTGTGCCTTGTTCCATTCTGAAACACCAGCAAATATTTTTAGCCTAAACCGATAGTTCAGATTTCAGTAAAGTCCAACTACCAATGTTTCCTCCCACCTATTCCTTGTGGAATATCTTCCACTTCTGTCTACCTGACACATCTAAAAATTGTATCTTTAATTAGGATTTAAATTTTGGAACATGACTAGTTCTGAGTTCAGCAGTTTCTGTGGCTCTTGTGTGGGTGCCTTAGTGAAGATTTCAGATTCACAACATCCATGTCCACGGTCCTGGATTTTTCTATTTAGCCAGTTCTTATTTTACAGAATCAATCTCCTCCTGGGTGCATATTCTGAGCTGTTAGATAAGCTGGTTTACCAAGACCTGGACTGGTCATATTCATCCTGAGGCCAGTTCTCAGGCAGAAATCAGCTGCTTTGTTGACTCTGGTTTCTGGGAAAGATTCCTTTTTGGTGTCCTTTGTAAATGGATAATGACTACCCTCTTGCATAACCAGATAGCTTACAAAATAGCTAAGATTTTGTGGTAGTTTGAATAAGTATGATCCCATAGCCTCATGTGTTTGAATGTTTGACCCATAGGGAGTGACATTATTAGGAAGTATGGCCTTGTTGAAGTAGGTATAGCGTTGTCGGAGAAATATGTCACTGTCAGGGTAACTTTGAGATCTCCTCTGCTCAAGCTACAGTCAGTGTGGTCCACAATCTCCTTTTGCTGTGTGGAGAAGATGTAGAAATCTCAGCTTTTTGTCCTGTACTGTCGTCCTGTACCCTGCTGTTTCCTGCCATGATGATAATGAAATAAGCCTCTGAAACTGTAAACCAATCCCAAAGAAATGTTTTCTTTTATAAGAGTTTTCATGATCATGGAGTCTCTTCACATCTTTTCATGCCATGGATAGAAATCTTTTTCTTCTGGATAGAGCCCCTTGGATGTTGTCCATGGTGAAAGCATATTATCTATCAAGGTATATGGTGATAGCCTTGTCTTTTCCTAAGCACAGTGCTTGGATCAAAGCTAAAAGCTCAGCTTACTGAGCTGAGTTTTCTCAGCTTACATATTGTGCTCAGATAATCTTATGTCATCTCCACTACCCCTGCCTACCTTACCATCTTAGAAGAAAGTATCCTCATCTGCATTGGTCAGGGTTCTCTAGAGCCACAGAATTTATGAAATGTCTCTTTATATTAAGAGAATTTATTGTAGTGACTTACATTCTGCAGTTTAATTAACCAGACAAGGGGCAGCTGTAAATTCTAAGAATCTAGTTGCTCACTCCCACAAGACTAGTTGTTTCAGCTGGTCTTATGTATAAGCTAGAATCCTTAAGAAATAGGTTCCAATAGATGTACTTGCAGGTGGGAGGAGAAGAGGATCTTCCTTCTTCCATTGTCCTTACATAGCCCTCCAATAGAAGGTGTGACCTAGATAAAAGTTGTGTACCGTAATGCCTGGATCTGGAACTTGCTTTGTCCCAGGCTGACTTTGAACTCAGAGATCTACTTGCCTCAGTCTCCTGGCATTAAAGATGTGTGCTACCTTGCCCGGGCCTGAGAGTTTCATGGCCACTATACCTCAAGATCTGGATCAAAATATGCCTTCCATTTCTGGATTGTAGTTCATTCCATATATAGTCAAGCTGACAGCCAGGAATAGCCATCACACTATCTGTGAACAAGATGCTGTTTGGTGTCCTTGATGGAAAGTTAGCCCAATCACTCCTGGTAAACTGTATCAGATAATTCACTACAAAGCAGTCATTCAGGGACCTACAAGATCTTTTTGTAGCAAGAGACAGACCGGGTTGAGGACTGATGTCTTGTGAACTGAATGCAGGACTGATCCAGAAGCAGAGCCTTGGATTTGTTCACTAGGACATCAGCTGTCCATTTCTAAGGTTCCCCCTTCAAGAGGGCAACAGCAGAGTTCAAGACTGTCAGAAATAGGTTCTGATATTTTTGCCAGCAGGTTGGTGGCAGCTACTATGGCTCTCATACTTGCTGTATATCACACAGCAACCAGGTCCAGTCTCCAGGACAGATATGCCATCAGTCCCTTCCCGGGTCCCAGAGTTTGTTCCAGGACTCCTCGGACCTCAACTCTGCCTGTTTCCTGCCACACAAAGACCTTGTGGGTCTCTGAATGACTGTATTGTGGTGAATGGTCTTATCCAGTTTACCAGGAGTCTCTGGCCTTGTCCATGTACAGGTGGAATAGGTTAATAGTGTCTGAGAGGGTCATGCTAGGGCAGACATTAGGACCCTTTTCAAGGCTTTAAATACCCTCTACTCAGTATCAGTTCATTACAAAATCTGCAAAGCCACAGTGAGGCTTGACTATGCCAGCAAATCCCTTTAACCATAGCCACATGTATCAAGCCATCTTAGAAATTTCTATACTGGTTGTTGTTGTTGTTGCTGCTGCTGCTTGTTAGTTTGATGTGTGTATGAAAATTTGTAGGACTATGCAAGATGGCTGAGATACTGTTGTTGGAAAGGATCTGCTGTCCTTCCTCTGAGTTGTAGACATATATGTGAACTGAAGGATTCACAACTAAGTATCTGTGCACCAGGGCTTGGAGGGCCTTAGGAGGCCTTCTGTTGTCTTTCTACATTCCTACTAAGTGCCCAGAGCTACAAGGATGCAATATACACACTGGAGCCATTGATTTGTGAATAGTTCATCTAATTCCAACAGATCTGCACTGAGGGACACACCAAATGATGGTGGCTAGTCCCTAACGCCCTTCAGATGGTCTGTTTTCCCTATTTATACTCTTGTTTGGTTTCTCAAGAGCCTCAACCACAAAAAGAGCAAGTTTTCCTGTCTTTTATTAGCTGCATCTTAGTTCTTGTGATACTTCTGAGAAGTTTCATAAAATTTAATCCTCTATAGTCCTTCAAACTATTCTAATTTCCCAGGATTCCTTCTTATGCCTGGGACTGACTAGATGAAGAAAGGAGTATTAGGGCATACTTGTTTGGGGGGCATCTGAGAGTATGGTTGTGAATATCCAATATGTCTTACAGAGCCTTTCAAGAATCTCAGTGGATTCATGAGGTCCTTGAGGTCCTTGAGACCTAACTTAAATCAGCTGATAAATTTTCTGGCTGCCTCTTTTAATCCTTCCAATAGCATTTAATGGCCCTTTACCTTGGTATTAGGATTCTAACTGGATCAAGAGGACAGGAAGGTCCACTCTCTCTCTGTGCATTAGGCAATACTCCACCATTCAGCTTCTAAATAACTTTCCACTTTGCAGCAGGATTCAGTTGTGCTCCTTGGGTATAAACATGGTGGTTAGGAGCTACTGCCAATGATTACAAGTTGTCTATTGTGTATAGAGCACAATTTCAACAAACTGATAAAAGCTTGCAGCTTTTATGAGAAAGGAGGACTGGGGTAGTCCAATTAACATAACTCTTTGGTAGAGAAGATAAATCTCAGTGTGTACATCGCAATAGTAATAGCTTGCCACTACATACAACCATAGTTCCTGCCGGCAGGGGGCATCACATCACGGTTTGGCAGCAGCTGTGGCTATAGTATTCTGAAGGCTCACTCCCCTTTCCATTTTAGATCTGTTTTTCCAGTCAATAGAACTAACAGAAACACACAACAGAAATGCCTAGGGAGACACAGTCCTAAATAGAGACACATAGTCAAAATAAACAGGTGACTAGCACACATTCATATACTTAAAGAGACTAGGGAAATCTGGACAAATCTTACATAAATCCCAGGAATTTGAAGTTGTTTCTGACTTCCCCCATTGTATCTTAAACAGATGGTATCTCTCACATACCAAACTTGCCCTCTGTTTCTTCCTTGGTCTGCTCTAAAAGCCCAGGGAATGGGGAAGAAATTCCTGATGTCACTCTGAGAGACATGATTTTCATTGTTCTCTTAATGTCCTCCTGGACCACCAGGGTACCTCTGGAGCACTCAGCAATGATTTTTCAGGAAATTTTCTGGGCTTACTGAAAATCTCAGGGTGCGTACCCCCTTAGAAGACTCTCCATCTGGTACATTTTCCCCTTCTTTTAGCTTTCCAAAGAATTTTAAGTTTCTGGGGTTTGTCGCTGGGGATCTAGCTAGGACCTACAAAATGTTACAGGAACCTCACCAGAGATGACCAGTTATATACAGTTTATAGCCAACTGGAGGCATGTATTGCAGCTATCTCAGGTTTTTTAACCTCAGTATACTAAGCACATTGTGTCCAGCCAAGATGCTCTATTTTCTATAGGTTTTTATTGGTGAGTCTTTCCAATTGGGTTTTTATTTGACTTATTTTAATTTTCATTTTCAACATAATTTTAACTTTGTTTTAAGTCAGAAATTTAATCTCTTAATAAAATATTATTTTATATCTTGAATAGTTTCATGTCATTTAGTTATTTTGTTGTTTTTTCCTCTCTTTGATTGTAGTTATTATTTTCATTTTTGTCTTAAGGAGTTTCCAGCTAATTTCCATTTTTGTGAATGGAATTAACATTTTGTAGAGGATATATGTTATAATGGAGGCTTATGGGTTTTTATCTGTTGTGTGTTGTGTGTTTGTTTGCTTTGATCTTTTTGTTTGTTTTTACTGTTCTTAGATTTGTACATATAGACTTTGTTGAATTTTTTCTTTCTTCTTTTAAAAATCCAGTCAACATTCTACTTTAGAGGAAGTATTTATAATGTGCAAGGAAAAAAAAAAAACATTGTCATAGGGTTGAGGTACTATTTTGATCTGTGGAACTTATATTTAAGGATACAATCTTCATTTTGTATATTCCTGTTAGAGTCAGCTACAGTCTTCAATAACAGTCCCCATCCAAATATATACATATTTTTAGCTGGTTCCTGTCTCCTTGGGTATCTGGTGTAGTTCTCTATACATGGAATGCCCTATCCTATATTCTATACTGATCTCAGCTTCCATAGTCTTTTCTTCCTTGTGTGACAATCCACATGTCTGGGAGACATATAAGTTAAGTTCTAGGCTTCTTCATGTGTTCTTAGCATCTCTCTTATGAAGTGGAATTTGCTGAGCCTGTGTGCCTTACCTTATGTCAGCTCCAGTATCTTCCTTGTGTCATGAAGTGGAAATTTCTAGGTGTTTTTTTTTTTTTTTTTCAACTCAGTTGTGTCATATGATGTTTTTCTGGAAGCTATTCTGTGAGAGGGCGTGTGATATTTTGCTGAAAAGAGAAACTTGAGAGGGCATGGGCTATTTAGTAAGAATATAAATAGAAGCACAAAAACCATGAAAGGATACTTTTGCATGGCTAAGCCATTCAATGCTTTACTGGTCTTTGCTGGTCTCCACTTTGAAGGGAGAAAGGAGTCAAAGAAGTTTTACTGGTTTTCCAGCTGATTCTTGTGGCTTCCACTGACTTCTGCCAATTCAGAATAGCCTTGCTGTTTCTGCTGGATCGTACGTGCTTCCACTGCTGATTTGTACTTGGTGTTTGCTACTGAACTGGACTCCTGACAAGGAATAGTGGAACACCTAAGTGGAACTTCTAAACAGGCCCACAACTCCCTTTTTCTACTAGCCTTTCTCCCCTACCTCTATTTTGTGGGCTAGAAGGGAGGTTGAAATGTCTAAAAACCTGAAATAAAGTAGGATTTGAAAAAAATCTAAGCCTACAGTGTCCACAGTTTCTGATAAAATTTTTGGAAGTATTTGATCTTTGTCTCATGCTGTGTTAGTTCTTGCTTCCTTCCTGAGTCTATATCTTCTACCAAAAGTTTTGAAAATCTGTACTCTTAATTAATGGGTATAGGTCATTGACCAAGGACAAGTAGCATTGAAATGTCATAGAGGTTAGTTGGGTCTCACAGTACATTTTCAGAAAAAAAGAATCAATTCAGCCTGAGTCACAAAATGAATCAACTCTGAATACAAGGGTCTATTCTTTCAGTGAAGTGGTACTATGAAACACTTTGGTTTAAAATCCATCTTGATCCTCATCATGAATTTTACAATAAAAAAGAACATGATGAGCTATTGTTGCTCAAATTAATGTTTTAATGACTTATCTAAAATTCAAGTACTATATCCAAACTATTACGATTCAAACTTCATACAGATAGATAGATAGATAGATAGATAGATAGATAGATAGATTAATTAAAAGGAATAGTTTCTTAGGGAAAATGATTTTACATATAATTTGAGTTTATCAATATTAAATATGTCATACCTAGAAGCATCTAGGTATTTTTTTTTCCGAGACAGTGTTTCTCTGTATAGTTTTGGCTGCCCTGGAACTCACTCTCTAGACCAGGCTGGCCTTGAACTCAGAAATCCATCTGCCTTTGCCTCCCAAGTGCTAAAATTAAAGGCATGCACCACCACTGCCTGGCTAGCTTCTAGGTTTAGAAAACACTATTTCCAGGGTAAGTTTGCTTCATGTAAAGGTGAAATATAAGAAGCATATGACAGTGAAGCTGAATCTACAGGTACTCGAATCTTTTTCATTTTTCTGTAAGAAAAACAATAACCTAAGAACAAGATGATAAAGAAATTAGAATTTTTATTTATTCACCCAGAAACTTAATGAACATATTTTCATTTTCCAATTTATATGATCAATTAAAAACATATTTCATTCTCTACTACTTTAAGCCATTTAGCTTATTTCATCAAAATCAACATCTAGATAATGCTGAATAAAATATTGATCACATTTTTTATTTGTTTACTTTATTTGAGCTCCAAAATACGTATATATATATATATATATATATATATATATATATATATATATGTCTCATTCCAACATCTATCTACATAACTTAATTTTTGACCAAGATATCTATTAAAATTCTCAGAATACTGAGATGTTTAAGAAAAATTAAGTTTTGAAACAAGATATTGTGCACTGTGGTTTGAGTCTTGGGATGACCACAATTATTTACACTAGTGACCTTATTACATCATCTAAAATAGTTTTATCTTTTTGCTTTGGAAATCAATTATGTTCAAATTAGAGATCCATTAACATTATATTTATTTTCATTTAATATAATATTTTAAGGTGTTCAAAATAATATGCCTAAAACCAGAAAAAGTTCATCAAAATTGCATGCACCAGAGATTCAGAAAAAAGTTGAAATGTTCACAACTGTGTAGTAAAGAAATTAGAATATTACTCTATAAATATGTCTTTTAAAATATAAAAATATATTCATTTTATGAATACTTTCAACTAAAGTATCATGGAGGAAGCAGAAAGAGTTGAAAATCCAAAGGATAGGAGGACATCAAACAAAACACATGAAAAAACAAAACAAAACAATGCAACAGCAAAACAAAATAAAAAAAAAACAGACCTAAGATCCATTAAATAAATGTGATTAAAGTTTATATGAAGTCACATAGAACAGGAAGCATATACAGGCATGAATGTATCTGCACCAGATCTTCTGATGTATGCTATGACTTCCAGCCTACTCTTCATATGGTACCCCAGAATGCAAGAATGAGTGGGTTTCTAATTATCATACCTTGTAGGGGGTTCCTTTCCTTAACCTCTGAATCTTTTCTTCACACATACAGGTGATATAATATAAAACAGAAATTTACAACAGTTTATACTTAAACATAAGGTACTCTTTGTATGATTGATTGCTTTGAAATATTTGTGAACATTTTTCTATTATTACTTTGTGTTTGGACATAAAGTATCCTAATCAGTGATACCAAAATGTGAACATTCCCATACTATAAGTTATTGTTAAAACTGTAAAAATCCTAGAGAAAAATATATAATAATTTTCAAGTTAAAAACTTTATATGCCTACTTATAATTGAAACATCTTAAAATTAAATGGATTTATCTCTGTCTGGAACAGTGACCAGGAAGACAAAAGAAATAAATTAAAGCCCTAGAATAGAAGAGTAGAATGGAGTGGACAGGAGGAGGGATGGGGACAGAACAAACGTCATCAATGCATTTCAAGTTTGCTTTAAGAATGGAGTGAAGAGACACAGGGAAAAAGGGAAGGAAGGATGGAAGCAAAGAGGAAAGCAAAGAAGTAAGGAATAAAGAAAGAAAAAAAGAAGAAAGGATGAAATCAAAGAGTAGAAAAAGAACAGAGGGTCAAGAAGATGCAGTGAGATGAATGAGGAAGAGAGTAGGGACAGGAGAGAGTAGGAGAAAAAAAAAGAGATTTTTCCCCTAGAGTAGAATATAAGGGAAGAACCAAAAATATTTGAAGGAATTATTGATTATTCTTTTTATTTTTTATTCACTGTAAGAGCTGCATTATATTTTATGAGGAGATACCCTCAAACAAAAACATGAAATAACAAGTAATCCTTCAAATGTGCATATGAACTTGGAAATAAGTGAAAGGCAATTGTTATAGATTATGAAGGAAGAAAGGAGATGAAGGAAGAAGACTATTTTTCCATATGTTCTTTAAACTAATTTTGCAATTTTCGTGAAGAATTTTGTTGCAATTTTGATGGAAATTGCTTTTTTGTAAAATGGCCATTTTTCTAATATCAATCCCACTGACCTATGACTATGGGAGATCTTTCTATCTTTTAATATCTGCTTCAATTTTTCTGTAAGATTTTTATTTTTAAGTCTTTCACTTGCTTCATCATTTTAATCTCACAATATTTAAGTTTTTTCAGATACTGTAAAGCGTCTTGTTTCCTTGATTTCTTTCTAAGTCTGTTTGTTGTTTATACATAGGAGAGCTACTGACATTTGTATGTTAATTTTGTATACTGTTCTTTTTTGAATGCGTTATCTGTTGATGTTTTTCAGTGGTGCCTTTTGAGGGTTTTCATGTATTATTGTTTTATCTCTAGATAAAGATACATTGACTTTTTCATTTCTTGTATGTATCTCGTTTATGTCTTTCCGTTTTCTTAGTGCTCTAAGATTTCAAGAATTACATTGAAAGGTAATGCAAAGAATGAATATTTTATTTATGTTGTTGAATTTATTGGCAAGGCATTGCATCTCTCCTCTTTATCATTGTGCTGGCTACGGGCCTGCTATAAACTGTATTTATTATGTTGAGATACACCTCTCATATCCACAAATTTTACTAAGAAAGACTGTTTTGCTAAAAGTATTTCTTTAATATAGTGAGTTAAATCATGCAATTACTGACTTTAGTCTGTTTTGGTTAATAAATAAGTTTGTTAATTTATGTTTGTGAAACAATCCTGCAGCTGTAATTTGGAACCAACTTGATCATGGTTGATAATTCTTTTGATGTGTCTTTGTATAGGATTACAATTATTTTATTGAGAAATTTTATATCTGTTTACATAAGGAATATCTATGTATAATTTTTTGTATTGTTGAGTCACTGGGTGCTTTTTGTATCATGGTAACTGTAGCTTTGTTAAAAAAAAAAGAAAACAGATATGTTACTACAGTTTCTATTTATCAAGATAATATGAAGAATATTGTAGTAAGTTATTGGAAGGACTAGATGATTTCTACCCTTCATCCATTAGCTTTTTAGTTGGATAATTTTCAATTAATGTTTCTATTTCATTAGAGGCTATACTTCTTTTGTAATTACTTATTTCATCTTGAGATAACATTGGAGATCATATATACCAAAAGTTCATCCATTTCTTCTTTGTTTTCCATCTTGAACCAACTCTTTATTGCATTGGTTACTTGACTCTGTTTCTCTCTCTGAGTTGTCTTTCTTCTCTATCCTTCTCTCTTCCTATTTCACTGCTTTCTATCATGAGTGTAATTCCGTCTTTATTTCTAATATTTTTGGGTGTTTTTCTTCATATTTTTCCAATGTTTTCAAGCATATCATTAAGTTATTCATATGGCTCTTTTGATATAGGCTCTTCATACTTGAAACTTGGTTCTTTAAATTGCCTTCATTAGTAGCATAAGTTTACCGACACTATGTGGTCACTATCATCATAATTTAAAATATTTGTAGTTACATTCTAAACTCATGTATCATACCAACTTGCATTCAGTGGTGAATTGTTTAGCTTCTATGAGTTTGTGTACTGTCTGCTATTTCTTTTGTTACTAATATCCACCTTTAATCCATGATGATCAGATACAATGCAGTTTACATGTATTCTTTGTAATTTTGAGCTGTGTTATTAATTTCTGTCTTTTTTGTTGTGGTGTTGCTTTTGCATTATTTTTAGTTTTGATTGTTTATATGTTTGTTTTACTCTTTGGATTACTTATTCTGAGATTAGTTATTCCTTATATCCTTTAGGATATCAATAATCTTTTCTTCAGAGTGATAATTTCCTTCAAGTGTCCTTTGTATAGCTATATTGGTATATACAAATTTTAAATATGTTTTTAATCACAAAATGTGCTTTTCTCCTTCTTTTGTAATTGATGAGTTTTCTATATATATTAGTCTCAACTGGAATGTGTGGTTTTACAGAGCTTGTAGAATATCTATTCAAATGCTTTAGGCCACTATAAAATTCTTTGTTGAAAAGTTATGCATGATTTGAATTGAACTGCCATTTTAAGTGACTAGGTATTTTTCTCTTGAAACTTTTAATATCCTTTTATTTTCTGTAATTTGGTATTACATTACTATATATTATAAGGAGGTTTCTTTTTCTCCTTTTTGGGGGTAGTTTGTGTTTTGTATACCTTCTGCATCTGTATAGGCATCTCTTTCCTTAGTTTTGCGAAAATATCTTGCATGATTTTGTTAAATGTGTTTTATAGACATCTATGCAGTGCTGGGCATGGGCTGTCTCTTTTGGTTAGGCCTTAGAATATACCAATCATTGGTTGGGCACTCCCACAACGTCTGAGCCACAATTGCCCAAGAGCATCTTGCAGAAAGGAGAGATTGTGGGTTGTAAATTTAGTGGCTTGGCAGCTGTTTCAATTCCACCACTGAAAACCTGTCCTGGTTATAGAAGATGACTATTTTATGCTTTATATATTCCATTACTAAAAATTCTCACTAGGGTCAACCTCAAATTTTAGGAAGTTTCAACTGTAGGGAACTTCCCATATCATCCCCTAAATGTATTCCCATATCACCCAACAAATGCCCACCGGTTTCATTCATTTCTCCCTGTATTCTCTGCATATGTCTCTCCCTCTCCCATCTGACCTGTCCTGTTTTCATTCAAACACATCCCCAGTCCACCCACAAAATTTATTTCTTCCCATGAAGACCCATGCGTTTGTTCTAGAGGTCTCCTTTTTATCCAACTTGGATCTTTGTATTCTAGTGTGATTATTCTTTACTCAACATCAAATACCCACTTATAATTAAGTGCATATTATGTTTGTTTTTCTAAAGGAAAAATGAGGTGGTTGGGGGTGGTTAGGAAGAGGAGAGGGAGGAAATCCTACAGACACCAAGTATTATATTAGAGAAGAATAAAGAAAAGAGCTTTATGTGTCTTTGACATGAGTTTCTTCTCTTTCTTTAAAGCTAAAATTCATAAATTCTGCTGTTTCATAGTTCTTATATTTCCCAGATGCTTTGTTTCTAGATTTTTTTTTGATTTAATACTTTCCTTGTCTAAGCTACCCAAATATTTTTACCTTGTTTTCCATCCATGAGATGCTCTTTCCCACTACTTTCTACCTTGGGTAAAATTTTTTCTGATCTTTTTGTTTGATTTTTTGAGTTTTTCATTTCAAATTTTATTTCAGTTGGATTTTTTTCTTCAGAGTCTATTTCTTTTAAATTCTATTGCAATTTCTTGAAATATTTTCATTATTTAATTTACCTCTTCTCTGTTTCCACAATCTTTATTAAGGCATCCATCATATCTTCTTTCAGTTCTTCAGATATAGCCGTAGATGTTACTTTGAGGTCCTTGTGTTTTGCTTCAGTGAGATTGTTTTATGGGGGTGGTTATTATAGTAGGGGCACTTGTTTCTTGAGAAGGCATACTGTCACTGATTTTCATGTATACATTTTTGCATTAGGTTTTAGAAATCTAGAATTATGATCTTTATATCTGTTGTGGATATCTTGGTTGCCATTTTAAACTTATTGTTTGGTACTTTGGCTGCTGTTCCCACAGTCTGACATATTGTGAAATAGTAGAATGGTATTTGGATTTTATTCTTGAGCCACACTGGATTTTTTAGTTCTGACTCCAAAAGGTCCCACACCTCCTTGTTGGAGCATTGGACTGGGATTATGTAGAACTTGTGTTCACATCAAAAGTCAGAGGTCTCCAAAGGATAGAGGTAGGCTTCAAGGGATGGTAGAAGTTGGCAAGAGTAGCAGGCAAACATTACCTAGAAATACTAGAATGGAGGAGGATAAGGAGGCACATGTAGCTCACCCAGGTCCCAGCCAAGTATAATTCCCATGGTGTTCCTGGTAGAGAGTAGTTCTATGATTGACAAGGAATATCATAAAGAGACAGAGATGAACTGGGAATTATCAACATTTTAATTAAATAAAAAAATGTGGTGTTCTTTGCACAGTATATTTAAAATTTTCTAGTATATATTGCTAAAGTTTAAAAAATTATAACATTTTATTAATTATTGACTTTAAATAGAGTGTATATAGTTGAATGTCTAATTCTATGCACATGCAGATATTTCTAAATGGACAATGTTTCCATCTAGTGCTTAGTTTTATAAATTATATGCACATTATCATATATATGTATATATAAAATTTCACAATTAACAAAGTGTGAAATATTCCTAAATATTCCTAAATATTCCACGAGGAAAATTCTACAGCTGAAAAACAACAAAACAACAAAGCTGTATACAAATTAACTCATACTTAACAATAGCTTGAATGCACAAATGACAAATGAATTGAGGCAGAAATCAGGGAAACAACACCTTGGGAAGTCATCTAAAAAAATATAAAATATTATGGGTGACCCTATACAACCAAATAAAAGAGCTTTGTGATAAAACTTCAAAATATTGAAAGAAGAAATTGAAGAAGATATCAGAAGATGGAAAAATCTCTTATGCTGCTCATGAGTCATTGAGAATAATATGGTAAAATTATTCAGCCTATCAAAAGAAATCTATATATTTAATGCAACTCTTATAACAATTACAACGCATTACTTCACAGATCATGAAAGTACAATTTTGAGCTTTGTACAAAAATGCAAAATCCAGGATAGTAAAACAATGATAAATAACAAAAGACCTGCAGGAAACATCACTATTCGAGGTTTCAAATCTCCTACAGAACATTAAGAATAAAAACAGTATGCATGGTATTGGCAAGAAAAAAAATGTGTTGATCAATGTAATCAAATTGTAGACTTTCAAATAAATCGCCATACTTAAGTACAACTGATTTTTGATTCACAACAACAACAACAAAAAGCAAGAAATACACCTTGGAAAAGCACAGCATTCAGAGTGAATGCTATCAGGAAGACATTATTTACCACACTGTACAAAACTCAGCTCCAAATGATTCAAGATCTCAGAATAAAACCAGATACACTGAAAATTTTAGAAGAGGAAGTAGAATTAGACTTGAACTCATTGGCACAGGAGAGTTTCTGAACTGAACACCATTAGCATAGGCACTAAGATCAACAGTTAGTGAAACTTCATGAAACTTCAGTTCCTGTAACTGAACAAATTTCTGTAAAGGAAAGGACAAGGCCGTTTGCATAAAGGGGCAACACACAGAGTATGGAAATGATTTTAACCAACTTTACATCTGATCATGAGCTACTATCTAAATTATATAAAGAGCACAAAAGTTAGATACTAAAAAATGCAAATAGCCCAAATAAAAATTTGATATTTATTTAAACAAAGAATATTCAAAGAAAGAAACTCGAATGACCAAAAACAATTTAATATATATATACATATATTTTTTTATTGAATATTTTATTTACATTTATAAATAGGAGATAGCTATATCAGGCTCCTGTCAGCATGCACTTCTTGGCATTCACATCAGCATCTACCTTTGGTGACTGCACATGGGATGGATACCCAGTGGATACAGAAAATGTGTTACATCTACACAGTGGAGTATTACTCACCTATTAAAAACAATGACTTCATGAAATACTTAGGCAAGTGGATGGAACTAGAAAATATCATCCTGAGTGAGGTAACCAAATCACAAAAGAACACACATGGTGTGCACTCACTGATAAGTGGATATTAGCCCAAAAACTCTAATATTCAAGATACAACTCACAGACCACGTGAAGCTCACGAAGAAGGAAGACCAAAGAGTGGGGGGTGCTTTGCCTCTTCTTAGAAGGAGTTACAAAATTCTCATGGGAGCAAATATGGAGACAAAGTGTGGGACAGAACCTGAAGGAAGGACCATCTGGAGACTGTTCCACCTGGGTATCCATCCCATATTAAATATTCTTAGTAATGAGGAAAAGGCAAATTAAAACTTCTTTGAGATTTCATCTTATTACCATAAGATGGTCAAGATCAATATAAAAAGTGACTGTTCATGCTGGTAAAGATGTTGAGTAAGGCAGTCACACATCCATTGCTGGTGGGAGTGCAAAGTTGTACAGCCATTATGAAAATCTGTGTGCCAGTTACTCAAACAGTTAAAAATCTATCTACCTCAATATCTAGCTACTCCATTCCTGGGAATACACCCAAAGGATGATTCATCCTTCCAGAGATACACTTAGTCATGTTCATTGCTGCTTTATCCATAATAGCTAGTTACTGGAAGCAACCTATGATATCCCTCAATAGAACAATGATTAAAGGAAAATGTTGTATGGAAATGTGATGTATCCACACAATGGATTAATACTTGGCCATTAAAAAGGATGGAATCATTAAACTCACAGGTAATGGGACAGAATTAATGAGATCATTCTGAGTGAGGTATCTCAAACCAGGAAATACAAACATTGGTACATATTCACTTATATATCTATATTAGCAGTTAAATCAATGACTAATGAACTATATAATCTTAGTACCACAGAGACTATGTACAGAGTAAGGCCTGAGCTAAAGAAGGGGTCATAGAACTTGTTAGGAAAAGGAAACAAATAAATATATGTGGGGGATGAAGGGAGGTGGTATGGAACAAGAGACTATATAATGATGGGAAGAGAAGAGATGAGGGTGGGAATATGCGAATAGAGCTTTCTGAAATATATATGCAAATGAAGACAATCTAAATAAAATCACAGAATAATGGGTGAGATGAAACCCCAAATGATCCTCTTTCCTTGCCAAATGAAGTTTCCTGAAATGAACTTGGTTTAAATCTAATTGAGTTAGCCAAAAAGAGTTTGTTGGAATTTCCTCAGAACTCAGGCTGTTGCCAAAAGTTTAGGTTGCCCTCCCCAACCTGACATCCAGTCCTCACATCTGAAGATAAGACCTCCACATCACAGGGAACATGAAGAAGTCTTGCTGGTTCCTACATAGTGCATTCACTATGTTACAGATGTATATCTTGGTCTTCTTGTGGGATTCCTAAGCATGGGAGCAGAGGCTGTCTCTGACTCTTGCCTGACTTGGGAACCTTTTCCTCATGCTGGGTTGCCTTTTCCAGTCTTAATAAAAGAGGTGGTGCCTAGCCTTTCTGCAACTTTATATGCCGTGTTTACTTGATATTTATTGGAGTTGTGTCCTTTGCCGAACTGAAAAGGAGGAGTGGATAGGGGCTGCAGAGGGGATATGTAGGGAGAATCTGGGAGGAGAAAAGGGAGGGGAAACTGCAGTCTGGATTAAAAAAAAACATACTAAAAATATGTATAGAAAAATAAAAGACTCAAGAACATTCTGGAAGACCAGTAATAAGATTTTAAGTACTTAAGAGTAGTGAAGACAGATCCAGAACGGTTTCTTCTGGAAATGACAGGGATGGTGTACTTATGAATTCATTCTCCTAACAAATTGGTGGTTAGGATAAGATCTGCACAAGACTAAGCTAGTCAACAGTCCATCAATCATGGACAAGATGCTAGCAAGATCTCATCCTTAGCTAATGATTTATAACAGTTGATTGCTCTTAGAGGAGATTCATTGGTTCCCCCCCACAGAAGTGTCCTCTTGTAGAATGCCCATCTTTGTTAGATGGCCACTATGAAAATACACAGTTATAATTGCAATCAGTTTATTAGAAGTAAATAAAAAGAGAATGCACTATGAAGCAGACTTGGTAGTGGGCTTTGGGTTAATTTAGACATGAATAGGATGGGGACATGAACAGAATGCATGCTATCTGTATATAGAATTCTCAAAGAATAAACAGGACAAAAATTAAAAAATGGTAAAATTGCAAATAAATGTGGACATGAAGACATGTTAAAATTGAACATAGATCCTATTAGGTATTTTTCTAATGGTTGTATTAAATTCTCATCACACTAAGTATTAAGAGTTGTACTCCTGTATGAGAATTTGAAAAGGCAGCTCTGGAAGACATAAACAATTTTAAGTTTGAGTGTACTTCACTATTGTTTACCAACTGACAGCCATTTTTAAATAGAACTGTTGCAATAATTGTAATAAATAATTAAAAATTTCACCTATCATTTTAATACTCAAAATTTACCAAGAAAAGTAAAATTTGAGAAAAAACTATAGTTCCTACCTCTAAAACATCTCAAATTTAACCTTTCTAATATTTTCCAGTAACTTAACACATAAATATATCACAAAACTAAAACCCATATTTATGCTTAATGTTATTTTAAAAATCATAGGCATACAAATAATTCATAGCGACCAGGCCAATTTTTGAAATTAAGATAATTACAGAAAATTCTATTCCCAGATTATGTTTACACCTTCTGACTTTATGACTGTAGGAAAGCATGATGACCTTACTAACATCCTAACGAATTTTGAATGAGTAACCGTGGGAGAGGATCTAAAATCTCAAGAACGCTTTAAGATGCAGTGGATGTAACAGGTGTATCAATTCCTGTAGCCTTGCAGCCAGAGTTTGTGGTACTTCATTCAAAGTTCTCACATCACAAAAGGATTTCTTGGTAGGCAAAAAAAAAAAAAAAAAAAAAAAGTCCATCCTTTTATGGCATTGTGTGTAATTTTGTAAAATGGTGAGAAAACCGCATCCTTAAAGTCAAAAATTGGCCTGGCTTTGACAAGATGATTTATTTGCTATTACTTTCTTCAAACAATACGATCAGAAACTATTAAGTAAGTGTATGCTGGGCCAACATTAAACTAATTTTATAAATTTTCTTTGCATTATTGCCAGTTTCTTTTTAGATAGAATCTCAATATATAGAGCAGGCTAGTCTTCTGCTTCAGCTTCCAGTGTGTTGGCATCAAATATGTTATCATCACACCAGATTTTATTTATTTATTATTTTAAATGTATGTAGTTGCATATGAATAAATCATGTGTTGACACTGGATGCTTTCTTCAGTGATCTATGCTTTAGTTTTTGAGACCGTATCTATTACCTGGTATAGATTTAATTGGCTGGGCAAGACATATTGGCCAGGGAAGCTAATGTCTTCTTGCGTGAAGATAAGCATGCTATCCGTGTATTCAGCTCATTTCTTTGTGTTTTCAAAGGACAATTTTGAAATACAGTGACACTTAGTACTTGCATTTTTATATCAGTGGTGCTATTTTAAAAGCGACTTTTTAAGTGTATCTTCCACTGAAGCTACCAATGGCAATTAACTCCTCCCTGGTAGTTGCTTGTTAGATAGAGTTTAAAGTAAAACTGGTTTATTCCAGAATTTTTATACATATCTTGCTCTTAGCTTTCCTCTTGCCCCAATTTCTTTGATCATTTCTTACTAACTCCCTCCTTACTTCATGCCGCATGTATAAATGTATTCCATTACGTTCTGTGTATCCTTACCTACCCCAGTTATGATCACCTTGTCTCTTATCATGATTTTCTTTATAGTTTCACAAACTAAATTCCCCTTCTCCTTTTCTTTCTGTCTCTATCTCTAAAATACACACACACAACCACAAACACACAACTTACATTCTAGTTTATTGTTTGATTGTTACTCTCAAACTAAACTTTTATGTTCATAAAAGATTAACTTAGAGATTATATGAGATTATTTTCACACAATAAAATTTGTGAAGTTAGATATGGGGCACCTCATTTTCTACAGAACAAGGAGTAGAGTCACACTTACTTCAAAATTTTATTAAAGTTAGTTATGAATGTTGAATGACCACCACATCAATTCGTTAATAGGAAACAGCAAACCAGTATGAATAATTTCTCCTTTATGACTGTGTAAACAACTGAAAAATATAGCTTCATGAGTTATTAACTCTGACAGCAAAAGGAAAAAGAGAAGTAACAGGACTGATATTTTGAAAGAGTATGACTTCCTTCATATATAAAAGTAATATTAAATTGTTATTTAGTGATTAATTAAATATTATCCAATTAATATTTTTCTAATAGAGATAGTTCCAAGGATGGACAATTTGCCCAGTTTCAGTGCCCCAAGACTTGCAAAGTTTCAACTTGACTTATCCTCTGTTATCTTCCTACTAAAACTCTTAGTATTGTTAGGAAGATTCCTTGCACTTACGTTCTTTACTGGAGTACACAGTTGTGCTTGAGTTCTGGAAGATCTTGAGTTTGAGTGGAACAGTTCCAGCCTTTTCTTAGATTTTTCATATTACTAACTTTCCTCTGAACAATTCTACTAATCAGTGTCTAAATTCTATTTCTAGATACCATGATAATTATGGCATAAAGTGTCCCAAGGTTCTATCACTTTGCCAAATTTCACCTGTAACGGATATTATTGATTATGTCAAGGATAGTGTCTGAGTATATTCTGTATTTGGTGCAGTCATTAAGGCTTTAATCACTCTCAGGGATGCATTAATTAACATAGTCAGTGAGTTGCAAGAGTAGCTGTGAAGGGATGTCCTGGTTGTACCATAAGGGCAGAGTATTTTTAGTAACAGGTTGGATTGTGCAATGGAGATGGATGGCCACTGAGATTTAGTCATTTGGCTTACTACTTACCTTCCTCACCATTAATTCCCTTGACTAGCTGCTTTTGATGAAGATGACAGTGATGAACAGTGATATGTTTGTGATGAAGAATATCCAAAAGCTATGACGGGCAGGAAAAACAAAGTGCCTTGCTAGCCCCTTTCCAACAGCTAAGTAAGCTGCATTCGGCAGCTCTCTAAAACAAACAGCTCTCTAAATTTCTCCTTATAAATCAATGTTCATCAAAAACCAAATGCCCTTTTCTGTTTTTGTTGGAGAACTCTAGTATGACATACTGTATCTCAATTCCACATCTGTCTAGTCATAGCCTCCAAAAATGTCTACTGATTAGCAAAAAGTAAGTTCCTACTTCTGCATATATGAGTCAATGTTATTTTCCAAATGTCCCATATCTTTGACAAAAGTCCAGTAGACCAAATTTACCCCAGTAACCACAGTTGATTTAAAAACAATTCTATGGAAAAGATTAGATGAATGCATTAGATTAGTGTTTAAGTAATTTTGGAGACCTCTGTGCGCACCATGTGACAACCTCTGTACTCCTGATGACATTCATTTTCACATAATGGTCCTCTTTCAAGAATGCAATTATCTCATGTTCAAAATGAATTGCTAGTAATTTAAATCAGAATTGTTTCTCATAATTAGATAAACATTAAACATAATCCTGAAGTATGTTCTAGTGAAATCTATTATTCCATAATCAAATATTTATATTATTCTTAAAGGTTACCATTAATTTTTCCTAATTATTAAAAATGTACTTCACTCCAAAGATTCCAGCTCTAATCACAGCATGATTTTTAAAATACATTATTAATTACCTGAGAATTTCACACATGCATATACTACATTTTGGCCATATTCACCTTCCCACATTCATCTGTACAGCTGCTTCCAAATCTAACATCCATCTTCCATCTCTACCCAATTACTTACCCTCTTCTTCTTATGACCACACAACATCCAATCAGTGCTAGCCATTTACTACTCATTAGTGTGGAGCCATCCATTGAAAGTTGACTAGAATATGTAAGTCTATACAACCTTAAGCAAAACTGACTCTTCTTCCTCAAGAAGCCATCAATTATCAATAATCCTTTGTTAGGGATGGGATCATTTGAGTCTCTCTATTCCATGCTGGAATCTGTATGTGTACAGATGGCTTGGTATCTGCAGCAACCAGAGGAATCACTCAGGGATTGAAGTCTTGAGCAAATTTGTATTTTTGACAGGCACACAATCATGCCAAGTATTCCAAGTCTTCAGACTCATTGGAGTTAGGTAAAGCTTTCTTCCACATTGCCAAGACTCAAGGGAAATGGCAAAGTTTTCCTCTATGAGTACAATTATTCATGTATATGATGGGTTTATCAGTGTGTTCATCTTCTTCCTTGAGAATATTTATTGCCTGAAACTGCTCAAACATAAATTTCCTATGACGCCTTTCTAACCCCTTTTATTCTGCTGGACTTGATAAGAATGGTGAGGTTATTGGTTGCAAAGGTAGCTGATACTGCCTGATCCAGGTTTATTGTTGTGTGAATGTCACAGAGTTCTGGGAACCAAGTACCATAGGATTTATCTGGTGACAGTGATATTTTTCTAGTCAGATATTGGTCTGGTGAGATTGACTACCCACAGACAATGCCTAAGCTCTAGCCCACTTCTGCAGTGTGAGTACATGAGTCAGGACAAAGTCCCATTCATAGGAACGATGCAGAAGGAGACTATGAGAACATTTGGAAGTTTACTCTTTGGGCATTAGTTTTGCTCAGCATCTTGTTCACAAATACTTGTTCTATTCTAATATCAAAGATCTGGTAAAATTTAAAGTGCAAACTAAGAACTGTCCTATGTAATGTTTATCCATCTCATTTTACTTCCATGTTTCTTTTCTATGGTACATTTAATCTCTAAAGTATGTCCTAATAGGCTTACTTTAAAACCATCTGGAGACTCCACCTGCTCTCTTTCATTGATTAAATACCTTTTCAAAATTCAGCAAGCACTGATGATGTTGATTTTTAATCATTCCAGGGTTGACACCCTGCATGAGTCTATTGTTTTCACAGTATTCTTTTTCTCCTTTCCCCCTTCCTTTCTTATTCCTTTCCTCATTGTACATTTAGTTCCTTTGTTGCTTTGACCGTGCATATGTTTTTCTCAGATGTGTTTACATATACACAAATACACATAAGCCCATATGCACGAATTCATACTTCTGGATTTATGCACAGAATATTTGTTGGCTATGAGTTTAATGCTCATCTATTAATATAATATTTTAGATTTTAATTTGAAATTTAACGTATTCATATTGTAAGTGGTTGATATAGATTACGCTTTAATTAAATTAATCATTGAATATTTAATTATGTAATCATCTAAATTTAACAAAAGCTTTTCATGGATACAGTTATTGTTCTGTTTAAAAATTGTGGTATCTATTTTTTATAATAATAAAAAAGGAAAAATTGTGTTATCTAATACCCAAAACTAGAATATATATAAAAAATGTTTTGATGTTTGTCCAAAATTCATTCGTATGCTGAGGTTCTTGACCCACTTGAGTTGAGTTTTGTTTGTATTGGAGAAAAAGTTCTAGTTTATTTTTTCTGCACGTTGCAATACAGCTTTCTTGTCATCATTGTGGAAAAATCTTCCTTTGTCTAGTGGATATTTATCATCTTTCTAAAAACGACAGGAACCAAATAACAACAGATGGCTGTAATTGCATAGATTATATCTCAGTCTTCAGTTCTTTCTTTTCTTCAGAGCTATAAGTCTGTTTTGGTGCCAGTAGCAGGCTGTTTGAATTGGACTGTCTTTAGTATAATTTGAAATCAGGTCTTGTGATTCCTTCTGCAGTATTGTTTTTGTTTAGAATCACTTTGTTTATATGTAGTATTTTAAATCTCCATATAAAATGTTTATTTGGATTGTTTTTTTAAATATAATTGGACTGATTTTTTTTTGAAATTTTACTCTGATTATACTTAATCTCTCTATAGCTCATTTTTATACTATTTCACAAAATGATGGTTACTTTTACATATTAATTCGTCTACGGCATTAAAATAGGATCTATTTTTATCTTCTAATATATTCCTCAAGATCTTTCTTCAGTCTCATAAAATTACTAATCAAGAGGATTTGCCTGGGTTTTCTAGGTTTCTTCCTCCTCCTCCTCCTCCTCCTCCTCCTCCTCCTCCTCCTCCTCCTCTCCCTCCTCCTCCTCCTCCTCCTCTTCTTCCTCCTCCTCCTCTCCCTCCTCCTCTTCCTCCTCCTCCTCCTCCTCCTCCTCCTCCTCCTCCTCCTCCTCCTTCTTCTTCTTCTTCTTCTTCTTCTTATTATTATTATTACTATTATTATTTGTATAAATGTTGTAAATTCAATTGTTTATCCATTTTTAAAGCCTGTCAGACATTGGTGTACAGCAAAGCTGCTGCCTTTGATACATTGATTTTTGTGTTCTGTCACTTTGCTAAAATCTTGTATCAGATCTATAATTATTTTGGTGGAGAAATTCTGGCATTTAAGTAAAGAATCTCTTCACTGCTTTTTTCTCATTTATATCATTTTCATTTTCTTCTCTTGTCTTATTCTAGCTAAGGTTTCAAAGACTGCATTGAGGAGATTTTGAGAGGGTCAATATGCTTGTTTTGTTTTGGATCATATTCAGAATTCCTGTATTTTGTGTATTAACATGACATTGCCTATAGGTTTGTCATATGTAGCCTTGTTATGTTATATAAGCTTCTCCATAACATTTATCATGAATGGAAGCTGGAATTTCTCTAAAGCTTTTTCTTTATCTAATGATTTTTAATTATGTTTACCACTCAGAAAATGGCCAAACTCAATAAGCATTTGTGTTTTATTAGATTTTCTTAAACAGTTATTTTTTAATTTTGTTAATCTTTTTGATATTACTTTCCATATCATTCACAATTTATTTAAACTCTCTCTTATGTCTCCAGTGTTTCATTTTCTGATACTCTGCTGAATAAATCAATAGTTGAATTTCAAAATAATTGAAGACAGTCTTATTACTTATTTACTTACGATTTCTTTTGATTTTCTTCTACCTTAAGTCTAATTAAATATGTGCTCTGTAATCCATTGTCTGTAACCCACACACCAGGCATGTCCAATGTGTAGCTGGTGGGCCATGTGCAGACGAGGATGTCTACAAATGAAGACCCTAGACAATCAGAAATGTATTTACAACATGATAAGACACTTTTTTAAATTGGGTATTTTATTTATTTACATTTCAAATGTTATCCCCTTTTCTGGTTTCCCCTCAGGAAACTCTCTATCCCATCAGCCTGCCTCTATGAGGTTGCTCCACCATCCACCCACTGATTACCACCTCAACCCCCTGGCATTTCCCTGTACTGCTGCATTGAGCCTTCACAGGACTAAGGACTTCTCCTCCCACTGATGCTGGTCAAGGTCATCCTCTGCTACATATGTGGTTGGAGCCATGGGTCCCTCCATGTGTACTCTTTGATTGGTAGTTTAGTTCCCGGAAGCTCTGGTGGGTCTGGTTGGTTGATATTGTTGTTCTTCCTATGGGGTTTAAAACCCCGTCAACTCCTTTAGTTCTTTATCTTACTCCTCCATTGGGGTCCCAGTGCTCAGTCCAATGGTTGGTTGTGAGCAATAGCCTCTGTATTTGTTAGACTCTGACAGAGACATGAGCCACTTTGTGATTTTAAAGTTTCTATTGTAACACAAAAATCTAGTTTTCGAGTGCAAATGCTGTAGGTGAAAAATCAAGTTGTGATGTTAAAAGTCAATTTCTAGAATTTTTCTCATTTTTTTCAGCTTTTAACAATTTTGTTGAATTATAGGAACATAGAATACATTGTTTACATGTTTCATATATGATTAAAATTACATAGCTTTTCATACATAAGCTCTTTTGTTGTTAATAATAATTAAACAAGCTTATTATTCATTTGAGAATTATATTTTTGTATTCATTTTTACTCTATGATCTAAAAGTTATCAGAAACATCTAAGTTGAAACTTTCAGTTATGGCACAACTTCAGCGTGTTAATTTTACTTAAGCTATTGAAGCTATTACTAGATTCTAACTACTTTAAATTTAAAATATAATAGGCAATGAAGTAATTAGTTATAATAGTACTTTAAAATTATTTATACTAATATCTACTTTTATATTACTACTGTACCACAGCCTTATTAAGTACTTCTCTAAGCTGTTTCATCCTCTGTTCCACCATCATATTTGCTTTTGTGCATTGAATGTTTTTAAAAATATATTAGGATTCAGTTTTTAACCACACACACACACACACACAGATACTAGTTAGTGAAATGATTACAAAGTGTGGTTGCCAATTTATATCTTCAAATGCTACTATATTTAAAGTAATATATTTTCTTTAATATTTCTTTATTCTCTGTCATTGACAAATACATATTTTTTCTATTGACTCATACAATATTTACACCATTTCTGATCTTCTAATAGTTATCTTTACAATTTTAGGATTTTTAGAGAATCAATCTAAAAGTGAAACTAAGATTAATAAGCAACTCTTCTTCAGAAATACAGTATTTTTCTGTTTGTCTGCTCTATTATTATTATTATTATTATTATTATTATTATTATTATTATTATTATT
>JANHMN010000001.1:236504223-236552768 GCA_030674055.1 Rhabdomys pumilio | reverse complement strand
TCCTCCTCCTCCTCCTCCTCCTCCTCCTCCTCCTCCTCCTCCTTCTTTTTCTTCTTCTTCTTCTTCTTCTTCTTCTTCTTCTTCTTCTTCTTCTTCTTCTTCTTCTTCTTCTTCTTCTTCTTCATCTTCTTTTTGGCTAATATGCTCTTATTAGTGAGTACATATGCATGTCCTTTTGAGTCTGAGTTATCTCACTCAGGATGATGTTTTCTAGTTCCATATGTTTGCCTACAAAACTCAGAATGTCCTTGTTCTTAATAGTTGAGTGGCATTTCATTGTGTAGATGAACCACATTTTTCTGTATCCATTCTTCCATTGTGAGACATCTGGGGTATTTCCATCAAGGCTGCTATGAATATAATGGAACATGTGTCCCTATGACATGGTGGAGCATTTTTTTGAGTATAGGTCCAGGAGAGGTATAGCTGAGTTTTCAGGTAGATCTATTTTCATTTCTGAGGAACTTCCAGATTTGTACCAGCTTGTAATCCCATCAACAATGGAGGAGTTTTTCTTTTTCTCCACATCCTTGCCAACATGTGTTGTCATCTAAGTTTTTGATCTTAGCCATTTTGATTGGTGTAAGGTGGAATCTCAGAGTCATTTTGATTTGAATTACCCTGATAACTAGTTCTTTAGTTTTTCATGGTCATCATGTAAATTCTGCCAACATGCATTTCTTAAAGTTATTGATCTTGGGTTGCTTTATTTTAATTTTTTTTAAGTCGTCATGCTCAGAGAAGTAGATGGTATAGGAATTGCATGAGCTACCTACCACTCACATATGTATATTTTTGATAATTTTTTTGTAGTTTGTATCTCAATTAAATATTATTAGTATTTACTTTATGTTTTGACATTTTTATGTCATAAAACTTTTTCATCCTTTGGGTCTGGAGAGATGGCACTGCAATTAAAAACACAAGCTGTTCTTCCAGAGGACCTGTGTTCCATTCTCAGGTACATGGTGGCTAAAACTTGTCTGTAACTGCAGTTCCAGAGAATTCAATGGATATCCACTTCAAGCCTGTATGGACACTGCACTCATAGGATACGCAGGCATATAGTCAAACAAAACGCTGATACACAAATTTAATTAAATTAGATATTTTCCCATCATTTTGGAAAACATCAAGCTGCCTGGGTGAGTAAAATAAAAGATCTGATAACTTAATGCTGTTTTGATAATCAGTGTACATTACTGAGATAAGTAATTTAAGGTAATTGGTTATTTATATTGATTATACATATGTATTTATATTCTAAGATGTGTTAAATATTTAATGGAGCATATTTTCACTTATTTTGAATTAATAGTATCTGTCTTTATTTTGGTGAAATGAATCTGAGATAATTTTGGAATTAAAATGCATATATAGTTGTGCTATCCAAAACCACGGCATTGAAAAGCACAACAGAGCTGACAGTAGTCTTGGACATCATCTGAACCCACAGTCTTCTTTTGTCTATGAGAGGGCTAAGACTATCAAAGCTTAATTGACCTTTATAATGTCTCAGATCTCATTAGTGCCTTTTCAGATTCTAAGAAACTGTTTGTCAGGCTGCCAAGTCAATACCCTTCACTAAGTTCTGTGGCCTTCAAATAACACAGAGTTTGCAATTTTCTTGCTGTTGAGTTTTTATTACTATTTAGAGTGAAAAATGGAAGTTACATAAATGTATACTTTAGTAGGATTAAATTTATTGGTAAAACTCACTGGAGTATTTAAGCAGGTTTTTGAATACAATTAATATGTTAACCTGTAAATTCTCTCTCTCTCTCTCTCTCTCTCTCTCTCTCTCTCTCTCTCTCTCTCTCTCCTCTGTGTGTGTGTGTGTGTGTGTGTGTGTGTGTGTGTGTGTGTGTGTGTAAATGAGGATCATAGTATGCAAGTACTAGTGTAGGCAGAAGGAAATGAATCTATTTTTATGCTGTGAATATTATAAAACGAGTTTTAGTTTGTGTTTAAGTAGTCTACAAATCTGCTGGGATTTTCCCCTCCCACTTTTCCCAGATTGACTTAATTCCCTTCATTAGAGCATGCTAGACAGACACAGGGAGCTAATCTTTGCTAACTCTCTAAACCCTCTGCTTCTCAGTCTGAACAGTAGAGCAGATGTGGAAACTCTTTCCAGTAAAATAAAAAAAAGACCATCTAGAAGGGCACCTGCACAAATCAGGTTAATAGGATTTTTTTCCCAGTACAGAATTTTAAAAATAATAATAAATACACATTGAATTCTATTTGACCTTTTACTTAATGAGAAGAAAGTCTTTTGAAAGAAACAAAACCTAACAAGGTAAATATCACAGAAAGGTCACAGAACATGCCCAGAGGTTTCACGGGAATTTTATTTCATCCTTTAAAATATGTTTTCAGCTTCTTGTGTTTATAATACATTTTCTAATACATTTTGCTTTCTATCAAAATTCAATTTAATGCACAATTAAAGCAGTTTTTCAATTAATGAAACAATTAAGCAGAAAACCAGTGAACTTGCATATAGACCTCTTTTCAATTTAACAGATCACTAATATTTTGCTTATGTGTGATGCACTGATAATAAAAAATAACAAATATTACAAAAGATTCATCACATTAAGTATAAGATAGTTTCACATCCCCCAATTTGGTGCTCTACAGTACCATTCTTTTGCCAATCCTCCATACTGACTTCTAAAGTACCTATAGTTTTACCTCTTCCAAGGTGTGGTATAGTCCATGGTAACAATGTATAAATGTATGAGATAATGTCACTATTTATTTAATAAGCAGATATTGTTTTGTTACATTTTACTTACATGTCATGCTTGTGTTTCATTTGTATTCTAATTCAGTCCTCTTTTTACTGGTCCTCCCAGTCTATCCAGATTTTCTCCTCTGCATGCTTTCACACCAAATCACACATCCAAACACACACACATACAGATCATACATGCAAGTGCACATATACAGTATATCTCAGTTCAAAATTTTACTGAAACATATTTTGTCTTTCTCATTAGATATTCCTGTTTCTACTTCTTTATTTTTCCTTTTTCCCATCTTACACTTTCTTGCTTTTACTTCAAGTTCAGAACTTCACACACACACACACACACACACACACATATGCATATACACACACATAAAAGACTATTCTGTATTTGATAGAACATATATGATATTTTTATTTCTGATTCTGGTTATTGTGGTTATTTTATTTATGGTGAACACTGATGTTATCTAATTTTCTTCAACGTGACATAATTTCATTCCTTCAAAGTTGAATAAAGATCCATTGCCGTAGAAATTTTATTTATCCACATATATATTTACAAGTATATAGGCTAGTTATATATCTTGGCTATCATAAACAGAGCAACTATATACATTGATCTTCAAATTTCTTCATGATATACTGAATTAGATGCTTTGAGCGTATATCTAGGAGTGGTATAGTTGGAATACAACATAGTTCCATGCTTAGTTTTGATTTTGTTTTTATTAGGAAACTCTATATTGATATCAATGTCAAGATAAGTACATAATAAATACATACAGATGTCTATGCCTATTTGTCATATTTTCCTCTTCATTTATTTCCATGAATTTAAAGTCTTCTAATGATTTGCTATCTTGTATATTTCTAATTATTTCTAAAACCAAAATGAAAGTTTCTTGATACAGGAGCCAAAAAGCAGAGTTAGAGACTCTGAAAAAAAAAACATAGAAAATATATGAAAGAATCTAACAAAAATGGTAGATAATTTACATGAAAGTATAAGGTATTTCCGTGGAAGTAGAGTGATGTATAAGAAAAAAGTGAAATAAGAATGGTAGAAATAAAAACTTTAGAAGTCATAAGTCAATAGTAGAGGTGATAGAACTAGGAACATTGATGTCTGGGCATGGTATTATGAAGATGGTGATTCAGTAGGGGTCAATGTGACAAGTTTGGTAAAAGAATTAGCTGTGTAGAGTGTGTTGTGAGCTTGGAGTGTTGAAAGAGAAAGCTGAAAAGTCATAAGAGGCTTGATTTGGGGAGAAATTTAAAGACTAAATGAGAAATAAATTCTTTGAATAGTTTCCAACCACAAATGTAATGGGCCCTCAGACCGTCGCATGGCTTATGCCATTTTAGAGTTACCTTTCTGATCTTAAAACCCAGCAGGCATGCCCTAGTACCTGCCCAAATAGAAACAAAGACTTAATCCATCAATGTACTGATCTTGTCTTTTGGCTATTTCTACTTTTGAAAAAGAATTTTACTCTATCAATATACTAGTCTTTAGCTAGTCATATACTATAGGACATTTTTATTATTTCTGATTTGGCAAAATCAAATAAAGCTCCTCTAAGCACACCTGGGGAAGGTTTATGTATAAAAAATTTTAGAAGGGTTCTACTGTCCTGTTGTAATTCAATATCAGTCTCTTAGTAAATGCGGACTTGGTATTGGGCTTTGTTCTAGTTAACAAGGTTTTAGTAATTCTCCAAAGTTAAATTCTTTACTCTAATATTTCCCATTCTGCTCAACCTCCTCTCCAAGCCAAGTGATTCAATATGCCTTCTCACTGAATTGTTCTCCTTGGCCTCACTCTGGCAATTCGTTCTAGTCTTCTGTCTCTTTCTTATTGTCCTGCTTCAACTTTCTCTGCAGACCTGCACAGAACTGCATGAACTCAACTCCACTGCACTCCACTCGCTACACTGACTCCTAACTTGTAAATGGTGTCTCTTTCCTATGCTGTCCTCACGAGAGTTGACCATGTCCTATCTCTGACCCATGCTGTCCAATTTTTCTTTGACTTGGATATTTGAAGTTCACCACAGTTGTGATGGCCTGTAAAATACCTGGAGAAGATTGAACCCCTCAGCATTGTGTTATAGAAGTCATAGGAGATGGTTATTGGTGACTAAACTTTGGTGAAACATGGATTCAAAACCTTTATTATATGTCACTACTTAGAGATAAATAATTTAAATAAAATAGCTATGGTTAGTCCAAATTGTAATATTTCAACATCCATGTTAGATGAAGTATTTTTAAACCATACTTTTTTATTTCCAGTACATGGTAGAACCAGTGAATGATATACTTTTCAATTAAAAATTAATGTCTAAAAAAATATAATCTATTTGAATGTGAAAATTTACTTTGAGAGACACAGAATTTGTAAGTCCAAAATATATGCAGTTAGTTCAACATCCAAGTAATCATTCATAGTTGAATGGATTTATGAAATATATATATGTATATGTATATATATATATATACACATATATGTACATATATATATATTTACTAAATACACTTATGTTAATATGCCCAAATTATATAATTTAATTACTTATATTTAATTAATTATAATAATTAACAGAGATTTTTTTTTTGGCTTTTTGAGACAGGGTTTCTCTATATAGCTCTGGCTGTCCTGGAACTCACTCGGTAGACCAGGCTGGCCTCGAACTCAGAAATCCGCTTGCCTCTGCCTCCTAAGTGCTGGGATTAAAGGCGTGTGCCACCACCGCCCGACCAGAGAGATGGTTTAATATAATAAGATATTATGTATAATTTATGTGAAAATAGAGTACCATTTGGTGTTTTGTAGATTGTATCTGATTTCTAATGAAGATCTTAGGATCAGTGTTTCTTAGATACTAAATGTTGACCATGTGAGATGAAACTAGCCTTTAGATGGACTGATAAATATTTCTGTTACCTTTACAGCTACTTTTACATTCTAACATTAACTAGCATAATATGCTTTAATAAAACATTTACCAACCTAAGTCTTACAAAATAATGACAACACTTAAAATTTTAATTCAATTAAGACAGATTAAAGTTAGGTTTGCTTATGTATACTAATGAAGCTTCTACATGCGTTATTCAGATACCTACAAAAACAAATATCTTTTTATTTACATTAAATACAGACTTTGGAGATGTCACAATCATGAAGACTATTTCCCATTTCCCTATGATGATAGCTGGGAAACACCAAATATTACCATATCAGAGATGGTCTAGACAATCAAGCGAATGAGTGTTTATCTGGACTGGTTTTCTCTGTAGTTTTACCTGCAATTTCAGCACTGTCTTTCTTGTGATACTTCCTATTACAACAACTCACGCACACTATTGCTTCTATCACTGTAGATTTAAGTTATATTGATGCATGTATTGGTCAGAATTTTGGACGACTAAAATAGTTGTATTGGAGATAATTATAGAAAATTGTGATTTTTCTTATTTGTCTCCTTTTTGAATCATTAGCCTAATAAACTCTGAATTCTGTGACCTCTATTGCTACATGGGAGTTTGTGTGTGTGTGTGTGTGTGTGTGTGTGTGTGTGTGTGTGTGTGTGTTGCATACCAAGCTACCATATTTAGTCTTTGTTAAATATGCTTGTCTTTCAATATCTGTATAATAAAATGCCACATGGTTCATCTGAACAAATTTGGAACACAGTTTGTGCACATGGTAGCTGAATCTTCAATCCATGCAAACTTCCCTCTGATAAGGTCAAGTCCCTGTGTAAACAGTGTCTTTTGACATTTGTCAAGCTTCTTGCTTTCTCATAGTCTTAAGCTACTATATGTAAAATTCACCATAAAATAAATATATAATTTTAAAAATATAGAAATAAGAGAAATAGTAACTATTTCAGTGCTGTGGAAATTGAGTAAGACAATTACATTAGTCAAGACATTGCTTAATGAAATTCATACTGACTATGTGATCCTTTTAAAATAGTACCTTATACTTCTAAAAATAAAATATGTGAACATGATTCTCTAGATTCTATGAGTCTTTTCATTAATATTTTTCCTGGAATAAGATAGAACATAGGGTTGTAATTGTGCTAGGGAGGCTGTCTACCATAAAATGCATTTCCAATTGTGAAGATGATTTATAAAAATTCTTATTGAGAATTCTTACACATCCAGTGATCATCTGCATGATCATAGGTAAACATTAGTGCTTACTTATAAAATCAAGGTCTTCGGATGCAATCAATCTGAGTGAACCAAGCTATGTTGTGTGTATGTGTGTGTGTGGGGGGGGGATCTTAGCAAGATGTAGTCAAATTTGAACCATGCAGTCAGACTTTTTAATGCATTCATAATACCAGGTTATAATGCCTGTTTTCAGACTACACAGGATATATAAGACTAGTGTCTAGTGATGAACATTCAGCTAAGTTTGCATACTTAGCTGAAGTCTATGCAATACAGAATCACACAGGTGGCATTTATGCTTCACTGGCTGAGTGATTGATTACCTTGGGTTCTCAGGAACTGAATGGCATAAAATGTAGCATACAAGACATACACTTAAACTTCAAAAATACTATAATGCATGCCTCCCAAGGCAGCTAGACCAAATCATGCAATGATGACAATAATCTATCTAGTTAAATGAATTTATAACTGGGAACTTTAGAACACTAGACTACATATGAGACAATTAGATTTGTGTAGTGTTACTTTTATGCCTCCAAAATTTTAGTGAGTTTTTCTTTAATGTAGAATTTACTGGTAAACATCAATTTATTTTTAAATTATCAACATTATGTTTTCAAACATTATAACATAATGCAAAATATATCTGTTGCTTGGTAGTAAACAAAGTAGGACTTAAGATCTCTTTTAGAAAATGACTGTTTTCATCGTGTTAAGTGGCATTTTGGTCACTATCATCAGAAGATAACAAGAATTGTGTTTACCCAGTAGAAATCTAAGAATTAACTCTAGCATATGACAGGTAAATTATCTGGAAAATCACTGTGACAGTGATACAGTCTTTGCCATATACTTTTATGGATAAGTCTCAAAATCCTAGTATCACAGAGCTATAAACAACAGTAAATCTCAGAATTGTCACGCCATGATAAAAATCTTGCTAGTCATCAAGGGAGAGTTATCAGTTCATGTTCAAAGCAAAGACAGCACATTCAGTTTTTGCTTTCAGACTGTTCTCAATGAGACTGCTGAATGCTTCAGTAACATATGGCACATACATGGACCTCAATAATCCGTTTTTATCATATTTCTGTTTTTATTCTCTTTCCACCCTAAATGACTTATTTAAATCTATATACTCATACTTCTCACATACGTCGAGTATGAGTAGGTGGCCAGTAAAGTTTTGTTAAACTTGTTTTATAATGACTTTTAAAAATGAATCTCTCCTTGCTGGATGATTTAGGGAGACTGAATTTGTGATTTTATTCATACTTAATATGCTGCTCAAACACACTTCAATTTTCTACCACCTCTTGAGTTCACAAAGCATGAGTATGAATTCCCAGCTCAGACAGTGAAAAGCACAGCTGTGAAACCACAGGGTAAATTTGCAAACCCTCCTGTTACTTGATGTAGTTCAGTTAATTACTGTTTATTTTGAATAATTATGCTATAGCTTGTACTTTAAAAAAAAACATTGTGTTTTTCATCTGAGGAAATTGATAGAAATATTTATCAATGTCTTTATGTAATGCTTTAATTTCCTCCAGATAATCACTGTGGAATGAAAGATTTAGTTCACTAGGATCCATAATAAGCGTTGATCTATGCTTAGTCTTCCCTTGTAAGCATGTTTTTACTTTATCTTTGTTTTGATGAAGCAAGCAGTGTTAGCGTTAAGCCTGGGAATTCCAGTTGCCATCTGCTTATCCACCTGCTAAATCCTTGCATCATCTGATATTCAGCTATCATTGAACAAAGACACCTCTTTTCGTTTCTTTCTTTTTTCTTTCTTTTTTTTTTGTTTTTTTATTGGATATTTTATTTATTTACATTTCAGATGTCATCCTCTCTCCCCATTTGACACCTCTTTTAATGTTAAAGGAAATCTGTGAAAGAGCTGGCTTATCAGGTTTGCATTATCTCCTTGTACGTGTATGTTGTTTTTATTCACATAATTAAAAACTATATATTCCAAAGAAAAATAATTTCTTTTCTAATTTTTTTTTACTATCATTAAAAAGTATCTTAAACACAATCACTCTTGTAGGGTATATTCTCCAAATTACTAATGATAGATACATTAAGTAAAAGGATAATTTCTTTCTAATCCTCAGTTGTGGAAAGAAAAGACAAGCACTTCTAATTCAGTGTTCCTTCCTATTCTTCTGCTCCTCATCTCTTCCCACTCCCTCCAAAATCACTTTAGACTAGAGCACTCTTTATAATATGCTATTCTTTTTTTTATAAAGTTTGACTAAGAAGCTGGAACTGACCACATTTTTAAGGTCATCTATAAGCAATGTTCATGACTTCAGTCAAACAATAATAGAAAATCCTGTACAAATGTATTTCAAAATGTAAGTAACTTTATTTATATCAAATTCAGGTTTTACTGTATTGTACAATTAAGTTTAAAATGATATTTCTTGTAGAGGAAATATTGGTGAATTAGTCTATAAAGATTGTTGGTTCTTTTCCTCCTGGCAACGGGCAAAGAGAAACACCTTTGGTGTTTGTTGTTCTTGTATCAGTCAGGGGCGGAGCAAATGGCATTCATTTGTTCTTGATGCCTGACTAGGTGGCTAAAGGTGTTTTATGCAGAGAATTCATAAAATCTAAATAAAATCAAATTTGTGCAGAGCAACATGGAAAGAAACAAACAGAAACATGTGAACCACCATGCCACCCACATACCTGCCTGTTTGTGCATGGCACAGGCAAGGCATAAACACCTGCTTGTTAATATGTTATACAGTCTGGATAAAGGATGTCACACAGGGGCTGATCAGCTAGCTATGTGGCCAGCCTGAAGCTTGAGTCACCACAATGAGCAAGTATGTGTCATGTGGGAAAGAATGGGAAGTGGAACATCTTGACAATTATGAAAAAAGATGGAACTGAAGACTTGTGATGGTTTGTATATGCTCTACCCAGGGAGTGGCACAATTTGAAGGTGTGGCTCTCTTTTAGGAAATATGACATTTTTGGAGAGGTGTGTCACTGTGGGTGTGGGCTTTAAGACCCTCAACCTTGATGCCTGGAAGTCAGTATTCTGCTAGCAGCCTTCAAATGAAGTTGAAATCTCAGCTCCTCCTGCACCATGCCTGCCTGGATGCTGTCTTGATGTTCCTGCCTTGATAATAATGGACTGAACCTCTGAACCTTTAAGCCAACCCCAATTGAATGTTGTCCTTACAAGTGTTACCTTGGTCATGGGTCTGTTCACACCAGTAAAACCCTACCTAAGACAAGACTCAGTGGTAAAAGGTTTAATCTCTTGTGAATGGGCCAGCCCTACCACTTGTAGCCATGAAGAGGAGCCATCCAGAGCTGCCACTGAGGAACATATCAGATTCTGTAGCTGTGTGGTGGCAGGGGTCGCTGTAATGCCTGTGATTTATATTACTTTTAGAGAACATGGGAGATCTCTGTTCAGGGCAGCCACTGGGGACCATCTGGATGTCTAGTGGCTATATAGAACTGGATGTACTCCTCACTGGATGTGGTCCCCTGAAGAACTGTTTTGATCTCTCAATACTGATGACAGAGGTATGGGTGAGCAGGCCTCAAAAGTATGAGCTGACCACACCATTGCTCTGCAGTGGAGTGTCATGGGTGCAGAGGTGATACTTTCTCTCCTTTTGCCAACTCCAGCAGTCAGGAAAGTTACCTAGAGGTTCATGAGCTCAGGAAAGCAATCTATCGCTGCTCTTCATTTGCTATAGTGCTTGGGAGATCAGGTCCTAAACCTTGCCTGAACAGCACAGCAGAGCCAACTCTGGTGATGGACATGCAGATAAGCCAGTCTTAGGGCAAGAAAATGGATGACCTGGCCTACCACATGTTTACTATGAGGAAGCATTGGTGTGTAGGTGAGGCACCCCTCCCTTTACCCCTCACCACCTGCCATAGTCGGTTGGTCCTGGGGTCATGAGAGCAGGTGATCTGGCCCTGTCCCTTTTTGAATGCAGCATTAGGGAGAGTTGGCAATGTACCTTGCCTTGGCAGTACAGTAGGGTGAAGGACCCTGATGAAGGAGGCGCAGTGAAGGAAGCCCAAGATAGAGAATGTAGGAGAGCTGGCTCTGCCACTTAGGTACCTTGTTAGGTACCTTAGGTGTCTGTTAGGTACCTTGCAGGTGAAGGTGATGCCTTCTCCTTTCCCCCTAGCTATGTATGGTAGTGAGGAGATGGGCCTTGCGGGGCATGAAAGTAGGGGGGCTAGGCCTGGCCTCTTATTGACATTGGCACTCAAGAGATCAAGTCATTCATCCCACCTAGGCAACACAGTGGAGCTGGCTTTGATGGTGAAAGCATGGGTGAGCCAATCTGAAGGGTGATAGAGCTGGCCCGGCCCCTCATAGTCTAGAGTACTTGGGAGAATGGGCCCTGAACCTTCAGGTGGCAGCACAGTGGAGCTGTTCCTGCTGTTGTGAGTACAAGAGAACTATTACTGAGGGCAAGAGGGTAGTAGAGCTGTCTCTTCCACCAGCTGATAGTCGCATTAGTTGGCCTAGCCAGATCAATGCAGGAGAGCTTGCCTTAGTGATGCAAAGACCTGGTCTGTTAGGATCTGGGCCAAATTGGGGAAGGAAGAATATAATGAAAGTATAGTTTATATTAAAAAGACATTATAAATAAAAACCTAAACAAAAGAAGTTTATGAAAGTAATCCCAGAAATAAACAAAGTAATAATATTTATTATCTAAGAACATAACTTGGAGAAAAATTTCTTTCATTGTCTGAATATTCTTCAGTTTAAGGTGTCTTTATTAATTGCCATCTACTACAAGAAGAAGCTTAGTGATGCTCTGATAAAAACATATAATCAACAAAATTGGAAAATCTGAATGAAATGGACAATTTTCTAGACAGATGCCAGGTGCCAAAGTTCAATCAGGATCAGGTAAGCAACCAAAACTGTCCCATAACCCCTAAAGAAATAGCAGAAGTCATTAAAAGCCTCCCCACCAATAAAAGCCCAGGACCAGATTGTTTTAGTATAGAATTCTACCAAAAATAAATAAAAAAATCCTTCAAAGAAAACCTAACACCAATAGTCTTCAAAATATTCCACAAAATAGAAACAGAAGGAACACTATCCAATTTGTTCTATGAAGCCACAATTACATTTATACTTAAACCAAACAAAAAAAAAACCAACAAAGAGAACTTCAGACCAGTCTCCCTTATGGACATCAATGAAAAACACTCAATGAAATTCTCACAAATCGAGTCCAAGAAAACATCAAAAATAATCATCTATCATAATCAAGTGAACTTCATCACAGGGATGCAGGAATCATTCAATATATGGAAATCCATCAAAGTAATCTTCTATATAAACCCCAAGGGGGAAAAACACATGATCATCACATTAGATTAGAAAGTACTTCACAAAATTCAACATCCCTTCATGGTAAAAAGTCTTGGAAATATCAGGAATTCAGTTCCCACACCTAAACATAGTAAAAGCAATATACAGCAAACCAGCAGCCAACATCAAACTAAATGGAGAGAAACTTGGAGCAATCCCACTAAAATCAGGGACTAGACAAGACTGCCCACTCTATCCCTACCTATTCAATATAGTACTCAAAGTCCTAGCCAGAGCAATTAGACAACAAAAGGAGGTCAAAGGGATACAAATTGTAAATAAGTCAAAATATCACTATTTGCAGATGATATGACTTAATTGATGCCAAATATTCCACTAGAGAACACCTAAACTTGATAAAAACAATTTCAGCATTGTGTATGGATATGAAATTAACTCAAACAAATCTGTAGCCTTTCTCTACTCAAAGGATAAACAGTTTGAGAAAGAAATTAGAGGAAAGACACACTTCACAATAGTCACAAATAACATAAAATACCTGGGTGTGACCATAACCAAGCAGGTAAAAGATCTGTATGACAAAAAAAAAAAAAAATCAGGTCAAGTCTCTAAAGAAAGAAATTGAAGATATCAGGAGATGGAATGATCTCCAATGCTCATGGATTGGCAGGATTAATATAGTAAAAATGGCCATCTTGCTGAAAGCAATCTACAGATTCAATGTACTCTCAATCAAAATTTGAACTCAATTCTTTATAGAGATAGAAAGAGCAATTTGCAAATTCATGTGGTGCCCCAGTTCCACAGGGCATTGAACTGGGATCAGATGACCTGGAAGAGAGAACTGGAGGACAGGGGTACGTGAAGAGTGATGGCTTGTCTATAGTCTAATTTTTTCACACAGGTTATATATACATAGAGGCAATATGAAAATATTAACTTTTTCACACAGGGGATGACTCAGAGTATAGGTGTTCTCAGGGGGAGTACAGATATATTCCAAAACAGGGTTTTGGTTGGGTGGAGGAGCAAGGAACAGGTCACTATGACTCTGTCTATAATTCATTTGTTCTTATTTAAGCTGGTATTTTCGACCAAGGCTACCTATCCACAAAACCTATGACTACTTGTTCTTATTCAGGCTGGTAGTTTCCCACCAAGTGTCACCTCCTGATCCAACCAGCAGACAGAAGACAATGGACACGGGTTCTTCTTCCCAACACGATTTATTCAGGAACTTTGAAGTATAGTAAAAAGCCCCCGAGCTTTAACTCCCAGCCCTTAAATATCTGTGTCCTCTCCAATCAGAACCTGCCACGCAGTCATTCTTGATTGGTGTTGAGCGCATATGTCACATGGCCCAATCTTATGTAACGATGAACAAGCAGAATGCATGTGCAATAAAGCCTAGCCTACGTGCTACCCTGGCTTCCTGAAATGGCTTGCCAACACGCCAGGGGCGTCTGGAACCCACCCAGGCTCCATCTTGAGTTCCGCTCCCCAGAACCAAGGTTGCCTGTTTACAAGGTCTATAGCTATCAGTTCTTTAGTCAGTGTTTTCCCACAGAGACCAAGTCTTTGTTTCAGTAGGCATGTATGGTTGATTTAAGCCAATGGTTGATTTAGGCCTTCAGTGTATAAGCAAGTCTGCACCTGACATCTTCTCCCTTCTCTCAGTATAGAGGAATCATGGCGATTCTAATCTTGTAAAGGTGGAGATAGAGGCTTGACCTCCAGTAATTAAAGGGGACCTTGTAATGGCTCCAGTCCTCCTGTCATTGTCCAGTGAGGCATGGGGACCATACCCATTCTGATGTCTTTTTCCTGGAGAGGGGATACTTTTGACCTCAATGCCTGTGCAGTCAGGCTTGTCCCTCAGGGAACCCAGAAAGATATTTTAAATTTTTATTTATATTCCCTTGCAGTGTTTAGCCTTGCAGCCTAAGCAAGATTTTAGATTGCCAGTCAGAGGGGGTTCTGTGCGGCCCCTCTCTGCTTGGTCTAGAGGCAGCAGTCCCCTCTTTTAGGTTGAGTGGAGATGGCTTTTGGGAACACCCTGGATGGAGTAACAACCTTGTCTTGAGTCTCGAGGTCCTCCATAGGTAACTTATGATAATGTATGTGAATAAGTTTTGCTGTCAAATTATCTATCTATTGTTTACAACATTAATAAGCCCATTTATGGCCCATGGACCAAAAGAAATAAGCAAAAATAACCCAATTAATTGTCCTGAAATGGAAGGAAATAGGGTTGACAACCATAGAAAGGTTTAAAACCAATTCTTGTACCAGCTCTCATCTTTCTCCCTCTCTTTCTCTCTGTCTTTTCTGAAGGCCTTCTCTGACATTTTTCATGCTTTCTTTAACAATCCCTACCTTATCTATGTAAAAGCAACATTCTTCTTTAAGGGTTGTACACAGTCTAAACTGTACATAGTCTTTTCTGTTATAAAAGCGTAAATCAAGTTCAATAAAGTCCTTTCCAGTTTTTGGAGGACAATTTCAGACAAGGAAATGAGGGATTTCACCAGATTAATGATGTCAATCTCTAGCTGTTTGATGTCCTTGTCAATGGCCCATCCAAATTTTGAGTAGTGTAAGTCTGGAGGCCAGCATCAGGATTAGAACCTTCAATAACAAATACCATGGGTGATTCATTTTTACCTGGAAAGGAAAAGGAAGGGAATACTCAGGGAGATATCTCTTCCCTGGATGTCAATTGTTATTCATCTTATTTATAATTGGGTCTGGCTTTGTGGGGGATATCTATTTATTTCATTAATCTTTTTGGCAGTCATTTAGCTGTGCCTTCTTTGGTACCAAACAGGCATATCAATTCTCAGCACCATATGAGAACTGGGTTCAGGCCATTCCATTTAAAGGTAAGAAGGTCCTTCTACATAACTGTGGAATAGTTTTTGTTGGTCTCAGCATCCCAAGGACAATCAGCAGCAGATTTGTAATGAGCTTTCAGATTTAGAAAATTGAGAATGAACAAGGCATGATGGAGAGTATTTCTGGGAGACTCCTTGTTATGGTGTAGCTCTCCCTTTTTTGCTTTAAAAGCCAATTTTTTTTTTTAGAGTTTTTGTAAAACTAGGGAAGAAGTGCCAGTAGCTGTTTTCCCCATATTCAGAGAGTTATGAAGATATTTTAAAGTTTTATAATATCTATTTTATAATACCTTGTCTTTGAAGATTGTAAGAAACTCCAGTAATATGGGTAATATTAAATTGTTAACAAAACATCTCAAATTTTTGACTGTAATAGCTAGTTTTATCTATCATAATCTGACATGGAACACCAAGCATAAAAAGATAATATAGGCAATAACTAATTACATTTCTAATTGTTTCTCTTGTTAAAGTAATTGTAACTAGAAAGCCTGAAAAGATTTCAAATCACATATACATATTTCAAGTTTCTAAAATCAGAAATGAGTAACATCTACTTAGCATAATTGATTAGATATAAGTCCTCAAGTATTAGCAATATTATGAAAAAACTGAAGATAATAAAAACAAATTTTATAATTTGACTTACACACTCTCTAAAAATATCAAATTGTTGTCTCAAGCTATTATTATTAAACATAGATCTGTAAAAATGTACCATCTTTTGGTGATGTTATGTAATAGATGATTTTTTAAAATCTTGATGACGAGCTTATCACATATTTGACTATCAGAAAAAGGCCTAGTAACAGTCTCATTATAAAAGAACTAAAATAATCATGAATATAATTTAATTTTTTTTATAAGATCATCATGGAAAGAAACAAGTTTTTAGCCAATTTAGCAGTGCCAGTTATGAGTTTCATTTCATGGAGTTACCTTTAAATCCAATATAAAAGTAGGTGGCTATTCTTATACTATTTGTACCACCATTGAACCAGACATATCTCACTCATATGTGGCTTTTGTAGGTGGCAGAGTTTATAGCTATGTGATATTGGTGTTTACTTTCTCCTCAAGTTGTGCACAGTTGGGCAGAAGCTTGATTTCCTTATACTTAATGATATAAATGGTAGTTGCTTCATTAGTAGTATTGTATCATTATTTTATGAGAAGTATCGTACCCTTCTTTTAATACTTTTGAAAACTTACTATATGCAATACCTTATATCTGAAACAGGGTTTTCAATGACCAATGTAATTCTACTGCTTTATTAACTTTAAGAATTTATGCTCTAAGGTCTATATGAGGACTCAGTGAGAAAAAGGCCTTTGTCACCAAACCTGAAGACTTACGTTCTATCCATTGGACTCACATGGTAAAAAGAGATACCAACTTGTCCTCTGGCACTGCATACATAGTACACAAATGCATATACACACATGAATAATAATAATGATAATTATGATGATGGGTACTATATTTACAACAAAATTACTAAACACACACTTGTTTTGCTTGCTTAGCTATTCACATTCTTAGAAAAAAACATTTACACATATGTGTGATCTTGGGATGTTGCTATAGATGGCATAGTAAGTACATGTATAGCAAGCCTAGTTCTCCAGGTTCAGTCTCTGACAGAAAATAAATCATGTATTGGTTTTTATTCTAAAAGTCATTTTTACTGGAACTGGTTAAAATAGATATATGTAGCTTTGTTTCTTATGTTTATAAGTTAATATAGTTTGTTAAATATTTCTCTAGATCCAGTACCAGTCTTTAATTTAACAGTTGAATGTGGATTCTCACATTACATATCTTATAACATATATCAGATTAATATTCCAAAATATATTTTTCTTAATAACACAGGATTTTATAGTTTGAATGATTAATATTGTTTTGAATAAATGCTGCTAAGTATAAAAATGACTAAGACCCCAGGAAGAAAAAGTACCCATGTAGTAAGACAAGCTATCTGGTTCATATCTCTTGAAAGAAAATTTGGTTTTGATTTTCACAAGCTATTCTGTTAGGCACATGTCTTAAATACAGTGAAGCCATTCATTGATACAGTGTGAAGTATCTCTCAAGAATGCATTATTATTCAGGGAGCAACTGAATATTTATTTCATTCAAAGTTAGAAGGATTTCCATATGCCCTTATAATTTTTTTTTTACTCGTTAGGATTCCTTTGAGTTAAAATATTATGTAAAAATTTTTTTTTCATTTTGCACCCAAGAAATTTTCTTTTTATATATTCTTTCTTCAATAACAATGTCGTATTAAGGGGTGTGGAATTTGAGAATTATTCTTTGTTCATTAGCGTGTTTATATCAATAATCCACGGGCAAAATGAGAACATGAAAATAAACAGAGAAGCACACTACACAAGATGTCTGTAGTTATAGTGATTAAGTCAGAGGTATTTGATAATACTTTTACAATTTTTTTGAATAAAACAACACCTGTGGTGACAGATTTTAAGAACATGAAATTGAAAATATCCACCCTTGCTGTTGACACAGAGCAATGGCTGCCAGAAGGAATGTCACCCTTTTGAGAAGTTGATCATCAAACATAAGGAACAAGTCTTAAGAACATTTATTATTCTATCTCAAAGAGAAGTAGACATGAATTTTGATGTGTAAGATTTTCAATGAAAGTATAGAACTGCTTTTGAATTAAAAGTGAAATGAATCTAAAGAAAATAATTTAGAATCTTGAATAGTTAAAATCTGTAGTTTAATTTTAGTAACTGTAATATGATTAGTAAATTCGAGGTGAAATAAATTTAGAAAGAAATATTTACCAAATTAAGTAGAATGAGCTAAGCCTGATAGTGCAGACCTGTATTCCTAGCACTCTGATAACTGAGTTAGGGAAATTGAGAGTGTCAGGTTAACCCAAATAAAATAGTCAAATATTGAGAACAAACAAACCAAAAACAAAGCTATGTATTAAAAATATACAGTAACACATACATAAAACACAGAATACATAAATGAAAAGAGAAATGAACTCAAAGTTTTAAAGTTTTCATTTTTTCTCTAACAAGTATTGATTACTACTATATTTAGCATTTTATTTTATTAATTAAACAAAAATCAAAATACAATTAATGAAATTGTTAGAAATAATATGCTTGCTCAAGTTCAAGTCTACAAAAAGCTATTGCAATAAATAAACAGAGCATTTTTCTACAAGCAAATTGTGTATAAAAAACTTGTTCATATATAAGTTTTATATATCAATTTATTTGTTTATACTCAACTTATCCTGTCTTACACTGGTTAAATATAAACATCATTGTTCCTTAAATGTTGAAAAAAGTATATCATATGCTGATAAATTTTTATTGGAATTCATATTCAACATGTTTATGTACTATAAATAAAATTATTTACTAGGTTTTGTGAAAACCAATACATCTAAAATATGTTCACTTTACTATTGGATATAATTCATTAGAATGATTCATAGTCATGAATTTAGTAAACTTCTAACTTTTGACATAGGTATCCGTTAATGATGTCATTTGAGGAGTTGGTAGAACCTGTTGGAGGTGGTACTAGCTGCGCTGCTCACCAGAGTGTTGGCATTAAGATTTATAACTCTGCTACCAGTTCATCTCTAATATGTGTGTGGGAGGGTTGAGATCCCAAATGAATGATTATCCCTGACTGAGTACCATCTGAGCCATCTGCCCCTGAATCTTCACCACATTGTTTGACTGGGAGCTGAAATATATCTATCCTCCCTTAAAATGCTACTTTGCAGATGTGATGACAGTAATTAGAGAATTAACTAATATAAATTTTCATCTTTATTTTTAGACTTGGAAGTTGTTGACTGAATCTATGATTTTAAGAGATTGTCAAAGATTTCTAAGAGTTTACTTTTTTTTAATTTTATTTTTGAGATTATATTTAAGACATTTTCCCCTTTCCTTTTTTGCCTTCCTCCACTATTATATATCTTTTCCAAGTCTCCTTCAAATTCAAGGCTCCTTTTTAAAGTCCTTGTTACTGTATGTGTATACACATAACCTGTTCAGTTCATATCATATTACAGCTCTTTTCAGGACTGACTGTTTGGTACTGTGCTATGCAGTAGGCCAGATCACCTTTCCTGCTCCCAGCTCTCCTCAGTTGCATATAGAACTTTGTGTAGAGTTGAGGGTTCACGAGCTTTATTCCATTTTGGCATGTCCATTGATGTCTTCCTTATTAAACACACATTTCACAGTCGTGTTATAGAGACTTCGTAGGTATAGCTTCTGATATTACCAGAAAATACAATCTCACAGCAAGTTTCATGATCATCTGATTCTTAACATCTAAACGATGGCTGGTACTGGATACCTAGTCAGCTATTCACACTAATGAAATCATAGTTATTGGAGTAGCATGTACAAAGTTTATTTTACTAAACCAGTTTTAAAAATTTTGAAGATTTTTGTAACAGAATATAAAAAATTATATTAAAATTAATATATGGTTATATTGGTGCCATACTGGTAAATAATTAATTGAAATAAAACTACATATAAAGTAACTTCTGATGAAGTTATCTTTGCAAAATCAAGAGAAAAAATAATTTTATTCATGGTAAATATTAGCACATTTGATTGTTATTGTAAAGAAAATTTAACTACCTTGACCCTAGATTCTTACAATATTAAAAATATAATATATCTAAAAATGCATAAAATATTTTTAATGGAATACTCAATAGCTATCATTATACAACAACTGTTTGGAGGGAAAATGTATAAAATTGACAAAATGGAAGCTTGTAATATTACAAATATTCTCTTATAAACTCATGGTTCAGTGTTTAAATATCTTTGTCTCAAAAAATTATGTTAAGTCCATCCAAACACTATAAAATATCATTATTATTTTAATAATTCATAAAGAAAACAAGGAAATACCTTTCAATAATTGAATAAAAATATGCTTCAAGAAGTCAGTAAACTATTATTGGAAAGTAAACACAGAAACATTGCTGCAAGCAAGAAATATTAGTATCATAGATATGCTTTTCATGGGAATGCAGGCAGAAAATAAAATACATATAGTTTCTTTACAGAAAGCCAACATTCATACCAAACATCATTGTACATAACTTTTAAACATTCAATTTACATCTCTTACACATTACGATAAATAAGTTATTTGCTCTGTTCTAATTTTAGTTCACACTACTGAGATAATGTTGCTCTCCGTACTCTTACATACTACTTTCACTGAACATAAAGGCCAGGACATGTGCAGTATCAACAGCAAAGTGAGTGGCCTAATCAATACTCTCCAACTCTTTCACCTGGATCTCTCCAAATCCTGTTCTCTTCCTTGGGTATCTAATATTCTAGAATATACAACTAAAATTTTTTAGGTTCTTAATTTGTAAAGGTGATTGAGTAAGGAGAATAAGAGGATAATCTCGTCAAAGAAAATGCATTTATTTATTTTTTATTTGTTTGTTTATTTATGAAATATTCGAAATCTCCCCACACATAAATGAAAGTCCACCAACCACAGAAGTACCAAGAAGCAGAAAGAGTCTGAATTTCTCATTGGTACTGAGAAGACCAAAGCATGTCAGCATCTCTGGTTGTTGGAACTGGAGTATTGTTTCCTGATGCTTGCAGAAACCCAGCCTGAGAACTGGTGGGATTGTTTGTCATAAAAAGGTACTTAATCAAGTACCTTTTGATTATTTGACAACTTTAGGAAGTGATCAGAGAACAGAGATATTAAATACCAATACAAATACTAAACACATGATTCATAGAAAATCCTGAAAAATTCTTTGAGAGATGCTTTTACTACATACTAAATTTTCTTTTAATTCATTTTGTCTGAGATGTTTTCTGCTCTTAATTATTAATTAATTAATTAATTTATTATTTTATAAAGAGACCTCAGAACAGGAGAGTAATTAATATCTCCATTTTAATTTTTTTCTGCTAAACCGTAGCTTTGCAAAATTTTTTGAATTAATGTATTTTTAGTTTTTAGCTTTTTTTATTTGGGGTTTCAGTGTTTTTTTGCATTGATTTTTTGGATTTTGGGTTTTTTTTATTATATCATTAATCGTTTCTGTCATTTACATCATGGATGATATCCCCCTTCCCAGTTACTTCTCCACAATCCCCCATCTCATCTGCTGTCTCTCCCCCTCCTTTGCCTCTATGAGAGTGCTCTCCTACCTAGCCACCCACCCCTACCCCACCAGTCCAGCATCCTCCTACCCTAGGGCATCAAATCTCCACAGGACTAAGGGCCTACTCTCTCATTGATGCCAGAGGCGGCCGTCCTCTGCTACATATGGAGCTATCTTAAAGACTTCGATGGTTTCAGTTCTTCACAGTGATTTCAGTGTCTCATTGCTTATACTATAGAGATCGGTTTATTCTTAAAAGTCCTATTAAAACATGGTTTGACAAGTGCATGTGCATGTGTGTATGAGTGAATGTAGGTGTCACAAGAAAATCCTGGAAGTTGCTTTCTTCTTTCTTACCTGTTACATACAGCATCTTTTTGTGTTTGATATTTTTGACACCATGCTAGCTGGCCCACATATATCCTGGGATTTTTCTATCTCTTTTTTCTCTATTGCCAAAAGAACTCTGTAACTACAGACACATGTTTTCTAGGAAAACAAACTGAAGTCCTCATACTTTCTTCACAAGTATGTTATTCACTGAGCAATCTCTCTAGTCAAAAAAAAAAAAAAAATTTATATTTAATGCTTTCCAAGTCAGGCCCTTGTCAGCTTTTCCTATCTTAAATTAACCACTATATATTTAAGACCATACCAAATCTAATGACAACACTTCTTGGAGACTTGGTGTTAAATATTTTTCTAATAAAATCTGCTTTACTCTTATTCATCTGACTTGTGGTTTATGTTTTAAAATTATTTGTGATAGAAGAGTATAATATTTTACTCTTTAATATTGCTTTTCTTTATTTTCTCAAGAAACCTAACAGTTTACCTTTAGTTATATTTAGAACTATTTAGTTATATTTATGTTTAGTTTAGTTATATTTATATAATTATTTAGTTATATTATTTATATTTAGAACATATTGCTTTGAGGATCTCAGATTTGTTTATCATTGAATACATATCTGTTAATTATGTGTTTGTCTTTCTTCAAATTGAGAACAGTTTAATAACAATCAATATATATATATATATATATATAATTTTATTTTTCTTTACTCATTTTTTCTTATATATTACAACTCAACTGCATTTTCTCCTTTCTTTTCTCTTACCAGTCTCACAATAACACCTCCCCACGCCCCAGATCCACTTCTTCTCCATTTCCCTTCTGATATCCAAAGAATATCTCCTCACTGTAGCGTAAAAATTTACAATAAGATGGGGCACACCCTCTCATATCAACACTGGGTAGGACAAGCAGTAGGAGGAGAGTTCCTGCAAACAGGCAGAAGAGTTAGAGACAGTCCCTGCTTCCACTGTTAGAAAACTCATATTTTCATCTTCTATCCTACCAATGCAAGGACAGTACTTATTTTCTCTTAAGGCATTGTGATAAAATAACTTTAAAGATCAAAGAACAGATAAGGGGAAGCAAAACTCTGAATTAGATGTGCTTTTTGTTCTTATCAGATGTGATCCTTTTAGTTTTGATTTTAGTAAAGTAATGATTTATTTTTGTCATCATGTATACACTGTCTTCCATTTTATTTATTTATTTATTTATAATTATCTTTAACCTTTTTAAAGATATTTTATGTATCTATATTTCAAATGTTATCCTCTTTTTTACAGTCCAGTCACTATCCTGTCCTCTGACAGTTCCTCATCACATTCCTCCTCTCAAGTTTCAAGAGTATGTCCTCACCCTACCACAACCCTGCCAGGCCTCCCCTTCCCTGGGGCCTCAAGTCTCTTTAGGTTTAGATGCACCTAAAAGTGCTTCTTATATGCTTAATTATTTTGCAGATTATTTAAAAGTAATTTAAAATATGTTTTAGTGGTTTCCTTCCTAAACATGGTCATATAATTTTCAGTATTAAAATATTAAATGTTTATTAAAATAGAGGATGATATTTCTTATATATCTTTAGAAAAAAGCGTATTTACAAAGTTTTTGAGATAGGATCTCACCCTGTCAGGCAGTCATAGAACTGTAGACAAAGTTGGAGTATAACTTTACATTTTTCCCCACTGTAGGTAATATCATTTAAGAACACTGTATGAAAACTCCATAATTTCCTTCCATTAGAAGATGATGATCAGAAGATAATTATAGCATAAAAGAGCAATATTCCTGTCTAAGCTTGCTGCAGTGGGTTTGTGAGCATGAGCCATCATATGAATATTTTTATTGAAGTAAAATTATGTCATAAAATTTGGTAAAGACACAGACTCACATTCACTTCTAAATTTATAAGATAAAATGATAGTACTTTTTATTTTTCTCTCATATGCTACATCATGATCACTGTTCCCCTCTCTTCTCTCATCCCAGTCTGTCCCCTCACCTCCCTTCTCCCCTAAATCCACTTCTCCACTTCCCTTGAGAAAAGAGCAGGCCTCCCAGGGACATCAACCAAGCATGACTTAAGCTACAATACGATCAGACACATATCCACATACCAATCTTAAACAAGGCAACCTAGCAGGAGGAAAAGGGTCTCCCAAGCAGGTAAAAGACTGAGACTGGTCCTTCTCCCACTGTAAAGTCCTACAAGAACACAAAGCTACAAAACCCTAACATATGCAAAGGATCTAGCTCAGACCATGACGACCTCCTGTCCCAGAAGAGGTGTTCGCCTTGAGACTATAGAATGATGCATGGTCTGAAAAAGCAATAGCTAGAATTGTCATGATTATAGTAAAGTATTAGTCATTTAAAGCAGCATATTATTTGCCTAGATTAGGATCTATTTTAAATGAATCCTGGATGGCAGTTCTGATACATAAAATGAGAGTCAATCAATCACATGGTTTTTTTTTTAGGGGTTTCTGACTTGTACTTTATTTATTTATTTTTTATTTTCATATTCTCTGTGAAGGAAAGAAGGACTTTAAAATAAGGGAAGCCCAACTCACTTTCTTCAACAAACACATCAGAACTTCAACTTTCATGTTAATATTTTATAATCTTGAACCTTATAAATTTTCAATTTTCCAGAAAAAAGTTTAGTACAGAGGCAGTTGCTGATTCTTTGGGAGTCTTAAGGACTGATTTATTTAAAAAGTAAAAGGAATCGAATCATGCGGGGGATATTTTATGTAACTCAAGACTGCTTCAATCTAAAGGTTGGATAACATAAAGAAGATGAAAAATAAATTTCAAACTTTTGAGACTGTTATGAAAATGGTAACTGCAGAGAAATGCCTGTTATCTGGTTAAAATAAGTGATGGCTAAATGGTAAAAATATTTTCTAAGTTAAAAAAATAAATCATTAAATTAATTGCTTTAATATAATACCATTTTGATGCTATTTATAAATATTCATTTCTCCAGTTGAACCAGCACCATTTGTTGAAAATGCTGTCCTTTTTCCACTGGATGGTTTTAGCTCCTTTGTCAAAGATCAAGTGACTATAGGTGTGTGGGTTCATTTCTGGGTCTTCAATTCTATTCCATTGATCTTCCTGCCTGTCTCTGTACCAATACCATGCAGTTTTTAATCACTATTGTTCTGTAATACAGTTTGAGGTCAGAGATGATTCCCCCAGAAGTCCTTTTATTGCTGAGAATACTTCTTGCTATCCTGTTTTTTTTGTTTTTTTTTTTGTTTGTTTTGTTTTGTTGTTATTCCAAATGAATTTGCAAATTGCTTTTTCTATCTCTATGCAGAATTGATTGAGGATTTTGATGGGAATTGCATTGAATCTGTAGATTGCTTTTGGCAAGATGGCCATTTTTAATATATTAAGCCTGCTAATCCATGATCATGGGAGATCTTTTCATCTTATGAGATCTTTGATTTCTTTCTTCAGAGACTTGAATTTCTTGTCATAAAGACCTTTTACTTTCTTGGTTAGATTCACACTAAGGTATTTTATAATATTTGTCACTATTGTGAAGGGTCTCATTTCCCTAATTTCTTTCTCAGCCTGTTTATCATTTGAATAGAGAAAGACTACTGATTTGTTTGAAATGATTTTATAACCAGCCACTTTGCTGAAGTTGTTTATCAGGTTTAGGAGTTCTCTGGTGGAAGTTTTGGGGTTACTTAAGTATACTATCATATCATCTGCAAATAGTGATATTGTGACTTCTTCCTTTTCTATTTTTATCCCTTTGACTTCCTTTTGTTGTCTGCTCTAGCTAGGACTTTCAGTACTATATTTAATAGGTAGGGAAAGAGTGGGCAGCCTTGTCTATTCCCTGATCTTAGTGGGATTGCTTCAAATTTCTCTCCATTTAGTTTGTTGTTGGCTACTGGTTTGCTGTATATTGCTTTTACTATATTTAGATATGGGCCTTGAATTCCTGATCTTCCCAAGACTTTTATCATGAAGGGATGTTGAATTTTTTCAAAATCTTTCTCAGCATCTAATGAGATGATAATGTGGGGTTCCCCCTCTTGGGTTTTTTTTTTTATATAGTAGATAATGTTGATAGATTTTCATATAATGAACCATCCTTGCATCCCTGGGATGAAGCCTATTTGATCATGATAGATATTTTTTTCATATGTTCTTGTTCTTGGTTTGTGAAAATTTTATTGAGTATTTTTCATCCATATTCATAAGGGAAATTGTTGTGAAATTCTCATTATTTGTTGTTTCTGTGTGGTTTAGGTATAAGCGTAATTGTGACTTCATAGAATGAATTGGGTAGTGTTACTTCTGTTGCTATTTTGTGGAATAGTTTCAAGAGTATTGGTGTTAGGTCTTCTTTGAAGGTCTGATAGAATTCTACATTAAACACATCTGGCACAACTTCTAAAATCAGTCTGGCAGTTCCTCAGAAAATTGGACATAGCATTACCTGAGGACCCAGCTATACCACTCCTGTGCATATACCCAGAAGATGCTCCAATATATAACAAGGACATAGGCTCCACTATGTTCATAGCAGCCTTATTTATAATAACCAGAAGCTGGAAAGAACCCACATGTCCTTCAACAGAGGAATGGATAAAAAAAAAATGTGGTACATTTACACAATGGAGTATTACTCGGCTATTAAAAATGATGTATTTGAGAAATTCTTAGGTAAATAGATGAAATAGAAAATATCATCCTGAGTGAGGTAACCCAATCAAAAAAGAACACACATGGTATATACTTTCTAATAAGTAGATATTAGCCGAAAAGCTTGAAATCGCCAAGATTCAACTTACAGACCACATGAAGCTCATGAAGAACAAAGACCAAGTGTGGATGCCTTGGTACTATTTAGAAGGAGTAACAAAATACTCAAGGGAGCAAATATAGAGACAAAGTGTGGGACAGAAACTGAAGGAGGGGCTGTCTGGAGACCATTCCACCTGGGTATCCATCCTATGTGGATTCACCAAAGGTAGTCGCTGATGTTGATGTCAGGAAGTACATGCTGACAAGAGTCTGATATAGCTGTCTCCTTAGAGGTCTGCCAGAATCTGACATATACAGAGGTGAATGCTCACAGCTAACCAGTAATCTGATAAAAGGGTTCCCAATGGTGGAGTTGTATAGAAGTCTGAAATAGCTGAAAGTGTTTGTGGCTCATGAGGAGAGCAACAATACCAACCAACCAGAGATCCCCAGGGTCTAAACCACTATCCTGGGGCACATAGGGAGGGACCCATGACTCTAGCTTTATATGTAGGGGAGCATGGCCTTTCGGGCATAGGTGGGAGAGGAGATCCTCAGTCCCATGAAGGCTGCAAACCAGGTGTGGGGAATTCAATGGTGGGGAGGTGTGAGTCGGGGGGTAGGTGGGGAACAGCATCATAGAAGCAGGAGGAGGGTGGATGTGATAGGGGGTTCTTGGGTTGGGGGGAAATGGGATAAGGGAATAAAATCTGAAATGTAAATACAATATCCAATATAAAAGTTAAAAAAAAAGCAGTAGTTTTCAGGGTCAATAGAGCAGGATATATCTCAGTTGTTATGTTAAGTGCTATGGATTATTTTTTTGTGTGGTTGCTTGATACTTTTCCAAGTATTTATGGGAAGTAAAATAAGAAAATACTAGCCTGCCTTTGGTAACTATTATGCACAAATATAACAAGTAACTCAAAGGAAAATAACAATTTCTTAAAATGCTTTACAAAGTCCTTGAGAAACCATCTCCAATATTATAAATATATTAGAAAGTGTTAAAAAGAAGAAAAATGTAAAACCTAATAAATTATTAAATATGTCTTATGTCTCCTTAAAATAATTCCTACGTGGTCATAAATAACTTCTATGAAGCAAACTTATTTCTTGTCCAGTGTTTCTGGCAATGTAAACAATGGTCAAATACAGCAATATATTTATAATGTAGTAAAAAATTAATGTCTTATTTGGAGATAGGTGAGAAGGTCAGGCATAACTAAGTTAATTAAGAAAATTAGTTACCAATTGAAATGCTCAACTAGAACACACCAATATTGAATAATAGAATTGAGTATTATGTCCAATCATGTCTTCTAAAGATTTTTTTCCAGTGGAATAGATTAACTATATAATATACAAGGTAGGATGAAAGATATGTTTTTTCATCTAAAGATTTGTAGAACTCTTTACTATTTAGGTCTCAAAATATTAAATTTATATGTAGCCAGGAAGAAAGAATGTTAGATTATTCATAGCAAAAATGTAAATAGATGAATCACAAGGCAAAATGGGGAGGTATCTCTGATTGTGCTTTTTCATATCATTTATTTGTAAATACTGAACACAATAGGAGGTATTTTGTATTTTTCTCGAATATTATCTATATGTTGCTATAAACCTATAGTTCAGTTTTATCTTAACAAAGATTAATAACTTTGATAACATTTAGCATTTGAATTAAATTGATATGCTACTTACATTTTTTTTTTACATTTTGAAAAATAATAAAATTGATCATCTTATGTTTAGCCTATGATTTAGGATAGTTAGCATATGAGTAAATTGGGGCTGAATTTTTTTTTACTAATGTTTTGTAATTATTGATATCTTGTGTTATATTTGAGTATTTTGTTGTCGAAATTTAAGCTTTATTATTTAGACATATATTTTGTTTATTTCTAATTTGTAAAACAAACTTAATTATACATTTAAAAAATATTCATTCTAAATAAATTATGCTAGTCACAGTTTATTCCTCATTTCTTCTGCCAGTTTAATATTGTACTGTTCTAGATGTGTCTGAGGAGAAATTTCATATTGTCAATGTTAATTTTCTTCCAGAGGTCAGTGCTTTAATATTTTTTGTCCTTGTTTGAGGCTAAGTTAAACAAATGTGAATGTCAAAATTGTAGTGTTGCTTTTAAAACCACAGAATAGTTAGCTTACTTATATTTGCCTGCTATGATTTACAAATAAATTATACTTAACATGAAAGCCTTTTTCAATACATTATATGTGTGGCCCGAAAAACTATTTCAACAGGTATGGGGTTAAAACCAAGAACAATGACCTGAGTTCTGCACCTAGAATCCATTTAGTAAAAGGAAAGATCTGGCCCCTGCCACTCAGTCCAAGTATGAAGGAACCTTCCTCACATATAGTTTTTTTAAAAATTTGTTGAAAATGCTTAAATAAAAACTATGAAACATTGTATCTGTATAAACTTAAATGTGCAGATAATGACATATATTAGCATATAGGACATTGCGATGATTAAATTTGAGTTGACAATAATTATAGCTTTTCCTAGGTCATGTAGCACAAGGTTAGAGAGCATTAACCTGTGTGCCTATGTTGATTTAGGAGAACAATGATGCTTTATCAGTAACTTGACCAAAACCAGTATACATGAGTTTTGAAATATGATGATTCGATAAAAGTTGAAAAGAGAAATAAAATTAATTTGATCAAGAAGTAATTGTACATCCAGAACTGAGTTTTACAGAAAAAAAATATGACATTAGGTTCACTTGTAAATCAGATAATGGTTTGTATAACTCGGCTCTGTGGTATTTATTTAGTCATCAAAAAATTTAAAAAGATGTGCGACAAAAATAGACAAAACAATATAAACATGATGAAACAGCTTAGATTTTATTCAGAATTATTCTCACAGTATATGTAGCTAAGTATCTCCTGTGGCATCAAAATTTGAGATGGCTTGTCACACCAATTAGCCATATTAAAAACCTAGGATGGATGCTTACAGACCATTCTTTTTACATCAGTATCACTTATATTTGGTGGAACAGCACTTCAAATGAAGAGAAACTCTGTGTCAGTGGTAAAAATAGTCATTGTCTCAGATTTTAAGGAGATGTCATCACTGATTTGAAACTCACCATTAGGATGTGTGACACTGTCAATCAGACATACTGATGGTTTGTCCAAGTTTCAAAGCTGACAAAATGAAATTATTCTCTCAGCTGTTTTTAAAGCTTTCTTTATATTCTAGTTTTCAACACTGTTCTCCTACCTTGAAATCAGATTGAAATGAGTGAAGAATAAGTAGTTTTTTTAATCATAAATATTTGTGTCTAGGTAATATATTATTGAACTAATATTGAATACAAATAAATAAGGCTGGCTAATTTGTGGAGGCCAGGATTTAATTTTGTTTCAATTTGACATCTGAATTCATAGGATTAGTAATAATATTAAAGTATTTTTTTTATATTTTGTTTTACCAAATTGAAATCACTGAAATGTGACAATAGAAATATTGGATGAATATTAGAATTTTCATTTATAATCAAGGTCACCATATTCAACCATAAAAGGCATACAGTTTTTGATATTATTGCTTAAGTATGAATAGTTGAAGAGAATATTATGGAATACATCATATTTTAATGGAATCCATTAGTTTCATGCTAAATTAAAAATAATATTAAAAAGATTCTTTAGTTAAGATTATATTTTTTAATTTATTTTCTTACTCTTGCTAAATTGGAAAGAAAGAGTCATGTTTAATCTTTTTGAGGAATACAATGCCTTTCTATAATCTTTCATACATAGAAGGATGTTAGTTTCTGTATTGCTGGCAGTCACACATTCCAGAAAAAGGGAAAGGAAGAAGTAGAAAACTTTTTACATTGTGATATGAAATATAGTTACAAGAAATATGAGGGAATTGACTTCATCCACTTAATCTGCAGAAATACACAGACACACACACACACACACACACACACACACACACACATACACACACATTTAAACACAAGTTTCACATATGAGAACAAAATTGTGGGATGTTTGTGCTTCTAAATTTGGCTTATTTGGTTTAATAATGGTTTCCAGTTCTATGTATTTTCATGTATGTATTTTGGTTTCTTCTCTTTCTTCCTGAATAGAATTTAATTATGTGGTATTGCATTTTCCGTATCAAGTTTTCTGTTGATAGATATCTTAGAATGGTGAAAAATTTTAAAACAAATGTAAATGGTACTGGAATAAATATTGATATGAAGGTCACTCTGGGGAATAAATTACAATTATCTGACGTATAAAGTGTTAAAGTGAAGACAGGTCATATTACCTTTGGACATGTGCTTTCTTGGGAAAAATCCATGTTGAATTTTATAGTCATGTACCAGTTTCAGCCATAGAAGCAGTAAATGTTGTTTCCTATTTTCTTCCAGGTCTGGAACATGGGCCCTTCTTATCCTGATGATATCCCTTCAGACAGGAATGAAATGCAATTGCAAAGCAGTATTCATTTACATTTTCCTGACAGCTATGGATGTTGAATGTGCTTTCAATATTTATTGGCAATTTTTATTTGCTCTTTAGATTACTACATCACCAGATCATAAGCCCATATAGTATTTGAGGGATTGGGTGGTTTAGTGTTTATTTTTGTAGTTCTTAGTTATTCATATACAATAAGTATTATTTCCTGTCTAATGAATATTATAAAATATCTTCATTTTCTGAAATATGTTTCTTCAGTCAGGTGATTGCTTCCTTTATAATATAGATCATTTTTAGTTTTATGTAATTCCATTGGTCAATTCTTGGTCCTTTTCTAAATATTCTTGCCTATGCCTTCATCTTTCAGTCTTTCTTATGATAGTTTTGTAAGTTTAGATCTTATATTATGATCTTTGATCTATTTTCAAATTGATTTATTTGTTTTCGTGTGAAGCATCAGTGAGTTGTATTTGATTGTGTTCTTTTACAAACACTGAGTGTTCTTTGCATCATTTTGTACATGGGTTCTCCCTTATTTAATGTAACCTTCCAACATATTTGTCAAAAGTTCAGTAACATCGGTGTATAAATTTATTTCTGCATCACATTATTTTCATTTTTAAATATTTTTATTTATTTACATTTCAATAACGTCTCCTTTTCCCATTTCCCCTCCCTAGAAAACTCTTATCCCATCCTCCCTCCTTTTTGCTTTTATACCATGCTAATTACCTGCAAGTATTAATGTCAGTTCTAGGTTGAGGAACTTGCAATACAACAAATGCAAATAGTCAAGGAACAAGCAGGACAATAAATGAAGTTCCATGAACACTCCTGTGATTGCTGTTTCTAAGGACTTATCAGGATGATCAAAGTAGCTGAGCCTACTTCTTTGTCCTAGCCTGTGTCACATTTTTTTATTCCCATGAAAACAGATCTCTCTGTGATAATGCAGTGTTGCCTTTTACTTTTTAAATATTACTCAGTATTTTAACTTCAAAATTCATATTGTGATATTTCTAGCATGGAAGTTCTTAGTTGAATTGCTTTCAGTATTTGAGGTCTTTTGTGCTTCTATGTAAGTTCTGTGCAGAATATCATTCAAATTGTGATGAAATAGCATTGAACCTCTCTATATTTTTCAATACTAAACTTTGGAAATGAGTGAATAAAAAAATTTGCCTTTCAAAATTAGAGTTTAAATTCGAAGAAAAATTTTTATATAATAGGCAATTTATATTAATTTGTTAACTACATGGTGCCTTACCCTTATGAAAAAGTAAAGGAACTTATATCACCCATTGCTGAAAAATGTCTAAAAGATTATGAAATACTTGACTGAACTTAATGAAGTGTCATGTTATTTAAAATGTCCATTCATACCAACCATATTATGATGTAAGAGAAAAAACACAAATGATTGTAAAATTGAAACATACTCTAAATTAATCCTGTTCAGACATCCTTAAAAACACCATATGCATTTTAGTTGTTTTTATTTCAGGAAATTGCTTTGTGTCAGTCATGTGACATATTTAAATATTAAAAAGAAGCAAAGTAGCACTTGAACCACAGTTTCAGAAGTATAAGTCCTTCTCCCTGGCTTTCATTGCTCTAAGTGTAAATAAGACCAGTGTGGCCCAGTATGAGGCTGACTGTTCACCTCTGAACTCTTAAATGCTTGTCAATAAAGAGAGAGTAAAAGGCAGCTAAAGAAAATGAAGAAGAGGGAAAGGAACAGGAGAAGTGGAAAGGTTAATACAAGGGTGGGGGAGAAAGTATAGGTGGAAAGGGAAGAGAGGGAAAGGAGAAAGAAAAAGAAAAGGGCAAAAAAAAACTGAAGAGGAAGAGAAGGAGCACAAGGAAGAGAAACAGAGAGAAACAAAATTATTACAGACACCAATTTCATTAAAAAAAAAAAGAAAACAATCAAATATCTCTGCCTCCTAAAAGTTCATTTAACTATTAATTAATCAGCTGAAAAGGCTGGAAAACACATTATTTAATCACCACTAGGACAATATTTTCTGATAACGATGAAGCCTGCATGATGTATAACTGTGAAGAACGTTTCATATGGACACTATAAAAGCTGTTGGTATCTTTTAATAGAGTTCAAATTGTGATGACTATTTATTAGCATTTATCATATTTCCCTGTATGTATCATATTACATGCATGTAATGATTAAATAGCTGCTTTAAAATGAAAAATTGAAAACACTTAGAGAAAATGTGCAAAACGATTATGAGGATGCTTACAGTTTGGGGATTTTGCTACAAATATTAGGATTTTAAAAGTCAAGATAGACAAAAGGGTAGCTTTGTGCTTTGATTTTAGGGTTTCTCATATCTTATTTTGCTACTGATTGCTATGTTTGACTGACAGATTTTTAGAAAGCAGCCCTAGTTGTTCTGGGAAAGATCTCTTCACAGATATAACTTTCAACCTCCGAGATAATAGTAATACATAGCAAATCCATAAACCTGAGCTGTGTTGACTTTGGTACGATAGTTCAAATAGCAATTTGTGCTGCACTGTGTCTAAAATTTTTTCAGAATGAGTTCAAATATGAGTTATTGGACACAGCACCCAAGAGAGCCACATGCTTCAGTTTCTTGTTTATAACAAGGTACCTTGGTCATAGAAGGTTAAGTGACTTTCCCAAGGTTACTCAGGGAGCCATACTCAAAGTTAGAAATAGAGCCCAGGAGTCCAGTTCAACTCTGTGACTCTGGGAAAGTTGAGTATTTAAAAACTGACAGATTGACTATAATACCTTGAGGACCAAGAAGTAGAAACAGTTCTCCTTAAGAATAAAAGAACATTTATTCATTATTACCTTATTTTACAAGATAATTACAATTTGTAAAAATTAACTGAAATGTTGAAATTTGTATTGCTTGCAGTTTTTATATACATAAAAATAGTTTTGTGCAAACACACATCCATTTCTTAAGCCCTACACCTCTACTTCCCCCACACACTTCTATTTCCCTCTACATCTCTGTTTCCTCATAAATTTATGTGTTTATTTCTATTTTGTTTTGTGTTTTTGTAGCATAATGAGTCAGTCCACTCTGTGCTGCCATTATGAGTATAGGTATACATTTATCTTACGATCATGGGTAGTCTCTCTCCCTCTACATGTGGGTCCTTTGAGAAAACTCATTCTCCTCCTAGAGTGATCAATTAATTTCCATTCATTTGTGCGATTTATTAACACTCCTTCCTTCCATGGTGGATTTTGCCTGGACTGATCTTGCACAGATGCTTTGCAGGGTATCTCAGATGGTGTAGGGTCACTGGTCCAACTGCTCTCTTGTGTCCAAAGCACATTGTTTCAATGGAGTCATCAATGTGTTTGAGTTTCATAACCTTCTGTTCTCCTCTTCAGCAGTGATTCAAAAGACTTGGAAGGTAGAGATACGATGTAGACATTCCATTAGAGCCTAGCAATCCACAGTCCCTTATTCTCTGTACCTTAACAGAAAATGTTTGTAAATCATTAGATGAAACTGCTCTAATTAGGATTAAGAGATTATCACTTTACTATATATGATAGCTATAGTGATATGTCATTGGTAGGTAGATTAATAATATTTGCATTTTCAGAATAATAGCATGGGTTCTCCCTCAGCTCTTTTCTGGTACAGTTGGGCTATAGAGGGCACTGACAAAAAAAAAGAGTAGTTCCATCTCCCTTTGCATGCTTTCAGTGGAGACAGAAAGAGCAATAATTTATTCACATTCATTGGAATGAAAGATATCTAATGTATATATTGCCATACAGTAATATTGGTTGAAATTATGATTTATCTATTTACCATGCCACTTAAGGACAATCAATACTCAAAATAATGGAATGTTTAACTTACTGTTCACCCATTAATCTGGTTTGATTCCAATGACATAATTAGGAATCAATGTATTGCTTTCTGACTCTAAAGTATCTGTTTAACTGTTTAATGAAGTGCAAATATATCTCAAGTAAAGAATGACTAAAGCTGTTTTCTCTTCCACATTATAAATGCACACACACACACACACACACACACACACACACACACACACACACTTTTAATAGCCTTTTTATTTAAAAAAAATAACTGAAAATTTTTACTTTTCCAGACTTACTCTTTCTGAGGCAAGAACTTTTTTCACAGTCCTTTTCCTGATCTGATTGATACAAGTGGTGATGAGCTGAAATGCAGTTGCCATGGAAACTTACCCACAAAGTTAAGGCAAGACCATAACCAAATCAACTCCTGAATCCTATTGGTCAATATGCTCTTTAGTGATTGAAATATGAATTCATATCTTTCTTTTATTATGTTTCTTTTTACCTAAAATAATTTTGAAAATAGAAAATATTGTTTGCATATTAAATAATTTTATGACTAGGTTATTGTTTTATTATTCATATGTAAAGCAGGGAATTGAATGTAGAATCCTGTACATTGTTACACAATGGTTTATCCTTTTGATTTTTTAAAATACTTGATATTTTTTATTCCTTGTTTCTATTTTATTGATTTCAGCTCAAATTTTGATTACTCCTTTCTTTATTTTCTTTTGTGTTTGTTTGTTTTTCTTTCTTTTTTATTGTATATTTTATTTATTTACATTTCTGATGTTATCCCCTTTCCCCATTAAGCCACCCCCCCAAATTCCCATCTCATCCCCCTCCTCCTGCTTCTATGAGGGTGTGTTCTGACCTACCCACCCACTTCTACCTCCCAGCCCTTGAATTCCCCTACATTGGGGCATCCAGCATTCATAAGACCAAGGATCTCCTCTCCCACATGTTCCCTACAAGGCCATTCTCTACTACATGTACAGATGAAGTCATGGATCCCTCCCTATGTTCTCCCAGGCTGATGGTTTAAACCCTGGGAGCTCTGATTAGTTGGTATTGTTGCTCTCTCCATGGGGCCACAAATCCCTTCAGCTCCTTCAGTTTTCTCTCTAACTCCTCCACTGAAAACCCTGTGATTAGTTCAATGGTTAGCTGTGAGCATCCATCTCTGTATATGTCAGGTTCTGGCAGACCTCTAGAAAGACAGCTGAGACAGCTATATCAGGCTCCTGTCAGCAAGCACTACTTGGCATCCACAACAACATCTGCCTTTGGTGACTGCAAATAGGTCATTTTGAGTAATTTTTACTTTTATTGAAAATAGATTTTTTTTCTCATACTCGGAATCATTCTGATTATAATTTCTTCTTCCTTTACTCACTCCAGTTTGACCTCACCTCCCTTTTCTCCAGATGTACTCCTTTTCTGTCTCTCATTATAAAAGAATAGGCTTCTAAGAGATAACAAAAAAACATGATAAAATAAAGTAAAGCAAAACCTGTCATATCAAAGTTGTACATGGTAACCCGAAAGAAGAAAAGAAATCCCAAGAGCAGGCACAAGAATGAGAGACCCACTTTTTCTCACAGTCAAGAATCCCAAAATTATACTAAACTAAAAGTTGCAATAATCATGCAGAGGGCCAGATGTGGAAACATTTAGACTCTTAACTTGTTTCTTCAGTCTTTGTGAGTTCCCATGAACCTTGCTTAGTTAATTAAGAGGGTCTTGTTCTCTTGGTGTTCTCTATCACCCCTGGCCCTTACACTTCTGCCTCTTCTTCCTTGATGTTCTCTAGAATCTGAAAGAAGGGATTTGATGGGACGTCCAAATTTGACATCCTGAATCATAATATTGAACTGTGTATTTTTGGATATGTTACTTTCTACTTCTGGGGAAGCTTTTCTGGTGATAAATGAATAAGGCACTGATCTACGAGTTTAGCAGAATATCATTAGTGTGTTTAGAATAATATCCTTAGAATATCATATTACCGATTTTTTTCCAAGAGTGCTTGACTTTACCATAAGTCTATGTGTTATCTAATCTCTGGTTCTGCTACCCAAGCAGTGCTGGATACGGGTGTCATCTTGTATAATGGGCTTTAAGTCAACTCTTATATTAATTGGCTATTTGTACAAGTTCTATGTCTCCAGTGGCCTAGCATATTTTACAGGAGAGAGTGTGGGTCAAAGGTTTGGGTTTACATTTCTCTTTTGGTAGTTTGAAGAGTATCTTCCTACACCAAAGACACTAGAATATGAGGGTAGAAGTAAATCCATGCAGTCACTGCTGTCAATGAATTATGTGTGTATTACCCTTGAAAATGGAGTCCTGCTGTCCATTTGAGGAGGAAAATCTATTATCATGGGAAGAGTCTGGGGTTTGGGGGAGATAACCAAAGAAATTGAGTTTCATTCAACTCAATTGAATGAAACGTAGACTGGCTACTGGAAGCCTTGTTAGCTGGTTAAGTGATGGCCAGTTGAGATTCTATATCCTCATTATAAGAAGGGCTCAATAAAATCAACTTCATGCACTAGTAGCTGCATGAAGTTTAGTGGGTAGTTTCCCATGTCATTCCTCAAATATCCTTTTATTCCAGCTGTCTCTCTTCACATTCTCTCCTCCAACCCTTCACCCCAGCATCATGTTCCTGTACCCTTTTGTACCTCAATACGTGCATAAAATTTATTCTATTTTTCATCACAGTGTGTTCCATGTGATCCCCTAGAAGATACATCTAAACATAACCTCTAAATCTAAAGTTTGTTTTTTATTAACAGTTAATAATCAAATATAGGCAAATACATATCATATTTATATTTCTTTATCTAGTCCACCTCACTCAGGATGATTTTCTTCTAGTTTCATTCATTTGCCTGCAAATTTCATAATACCATTATTTTATTTTTTAGTTTTTTTTAAAATTTTTAATGGATATTTTATTTACTTACAATACAGATGTCATTCTCTTTCCCCATTTCCCTCCTTAGAATCCCCAATTCCATTCCCTCTCCTCCTTTATGCTTTTATACCATTTTGATCACATGCATGGATTAAGGTCTGCTCTAGGTTAAGGGTCTAGCAATACAATAGATGGAAATAGTCAAGAAACAAGCAATGCAATAAACACAAATAGTCAAAGAAAAAGCAAGGCATTAAATCCAATCGAGATTCTGCACAGAGTCTTACCTTACTAGCCTAAGACAGACGTGTATTGCTTTTGATTATGCATATTTTATGATGGGTAAGGTATGCATTCGTGTCAGAACAACCTACGACAGGCTCAGTCTTGTTAACAAAATAAAAAAAGGGAGAGAGATGGAGAGCCTTTGGGGCTGCTTGGCAAGAATCTGACATGGGTCAAGGACAAGAAAATGGACTGTTTGGCAGAAATATGACATTGACCCAGGACAAGGAAGTAGGCTTCAGGCAGGAATCTGACATTAGGCTAGAACAAAAAAGTAATTTCAGGTAGAAATCCAAATCTTAGGCTAGAACAAAGAAATAATCTCAGGCAGGAACATCAATATTAGGCTAAAACAAAGAAGTAATTTCAGATAGGAATCTAAATTTTAGGCCAGAACAAGGAAGTAGGCTTCAGACATGAGAATGACCTTTGGCTAGGACATGGAAGTAGGCTCAGATACTTTGGTCATCCTGATAAGCCTTTAGAAACAGTGATCACAGAAGTGTTCATGTAATTGGGTTTAATGCCTTGCTATTTGTGTTTATTCTAATACCATTATTTTAAACAGCTGAGTAATATTTCATTGTATAAATATGCCATATTATTTTTATCTATTCTTCTGTTGTAGGACATCTAGATTCTTTCCAGTTCTGACTGTTGTGAATAGAGCAATAATGAACATGGTTAAGAAACTATCCTTGTGCTAAAGTGAACATGGTGAAGAGTCATGAGGTAGAATAATTGCCAGCTCTGAGGAACTGTCATGATTTCCATAGTGTCTATACAAATTTGCACTCCTACAAAACAAAGGACAAGTTTTCTTCTTGTCCCATATCCCACCAGCAGGAGCTGTTACTTGTGTTATTGATCTTAGTAGGGATCATTGTCAGCAAGGATCCAAGCCAAGGGTAATACCCACCCAATTATGACAGGTATAAGAGAAAATCTCAAACTAGTTTTGAACTACATTTCCCTGATGGCTAAGGCTGTCTTTAAATGTTTCTCATTCATTTGAAGTTTTTATTTTGATTTCTCTGTTTAGATCCATACACCATTTTTCAATTGCATTGTTTTCTTTATTGACATCTACTTTCTTGTGTTCTTTACCTGTTTTTAATATTAGGCCTTTATTAGATGTGGCATTGGCAATTATTTTTTCCTAATCTGTAAGCTGAAACTTTGGCTTATTGACAGTGCCCTTTGCCTTACAGAAGATCTTCATTTTCATGAAGTTCCATTTTTTAATTGTTGATTTTCTTTTTTTTTAAAGTTAAAACAAAGTAGTAAAGTGTTTTCTATATGCAACCCTCTTTAATATTAATGTGTGAATGATATGTAAGAATCATTTGGTGAAATTATCAATTATATAGACTAACATAAATAATTATCCATGTATATTGATAGTGAAAATCATTTAAACTGTTAGTTGTTAAAGAAATTATGGATGAGTGTACATATGAAAGTTTGTGTGCTCATATAAGCACCTATGTGTGCACGCATATCATAGCATAACATATTCTTGAAGCGTTTGAGATGATTCTTAGTAAATGCATAACTAATGAAATTTTCTCTGTTGTCTTTGTTTATAAAAGGGTTGATGTGATGAAATGTCATACAATCTAAGAATAAAGACTAAGTGTTGATTTCATATTTATTCTAGAACAGTGCTCTGTGTTTAGATGTTTGTTAATCAAGATATATTACAGTCTGAAGAGTAGACACTTCTGTGAGGCTAGAGAATGAGGGAGACAAAGCATAGTGCTTTCCTTATTGCTTATAAGATAGAAACAAACCATTTAAAAAAAATCAAACTCCTTATTTCAAGAAAGAAAAGCATGATTTAAATATAAAGAAGTAAACATTTAAGTATTAGCAAGCAAAACTGTATTTACAGATTTGTCTTTTTAAATGAAAACAGGCATCAATCATTCAATTCCTTTGACTAACAAAGTTAGTATTTGCTATTTAAAATATCAGGGTGAAAACATTCTAAGATAAAACTAAAACATGTTCATGGAATTGATGACAATTAATGATCATGAGGAGACAAATCACCTTCATGACATGATTTTCAGTTACATTATTTAAATACTCTACTATGTAATTAAAATTCTCAGCAGACTTTAAATTATTGCAGAGCTAGAACTTCTGGAGGCATGCTGTTTGGGGTGGCATAAAACTGGGAGAATGGAGCCTAAAAATGAGATAGACTAAAATCTCATTCCATAGCCATCTTTTTTTATTAATAACTTTATTTGCTTATATTTCATGTGCTATCTACCTTCCTGGTTACAAACCACCATCTCATAACCCCTCCTGCTACGCTATGCCTTTATGAGAGTGCTCCTCCACCCACCAACTTCTGCCTCACCCATCTAGCATCTCCCTATTGTGGGAAATCAAACCTTCCTTCCCTCCCATTTATGTCAGATATGTCTGCCTCCTGCTACATATGTATCTGGAGTCATGGATCCTCTGTGTATACTTTTTGTTTGGTGGTTTAGTCCCTGAGAGCTCTGAGCAGTCCAGTTAGTTGATTATGGGGTTCTTCTTATAGGGATACAATCCCCTTCAGCTCCTTAAGTCCTTCCTCTAGCTCTTCCATTGAGAACTTTGGGCTCAGTCTTATTGTTGGCTATGAGTATCTGCATCTGTATTGGTCAGGTGCTGGTAGAACCTCTCACAGAACAGCCATATCAGGCTCCTGTCAGTAAGCACTTTATGGTATCAGCAATAGTGTGGGGATTTGGTGTCTGCAGATGAGATGGATCCCTAGGTGGCGCAGTCTCTGGATGGCCTTTCCTTCAGTCTCTGTTTTTGCCCTTATCTTTCTTTTGGACAAGAACATTTCAGGATTAAAAATTTTGAGATGCATGGGTGGTCCCCTCCTCAACTTGGGGTCATGCCTATCTACTGGAGGTGGTCTCTACAGGTTGCATCTCCCCTTTGTTGGAATTTTCAGCTAAAGTCAGTCATTGGGTTCTGTGAGCATCTTGCATTCCTAGAATCTGAGACTTTCTAGTGGCTACCTCCAGTTCCCCATCCTCCAGTGCTACATGTATCTATTCAATTTGTGACATACTATACTTATCTACTTTCTCTTCCAATACCTGATCCTGTCCCCCTTCTCTACCTCTCCTTCCTCTCTCCCTTCTATGTCCCTTCCTCACTCTACTTCCTGTGATCATTTTGTTCCCCCTTCTATGTAGGATTGAAGCACCTACACTTCTGTCTTTCTTCTTCTTAAGTTCCATATGGTTTGTATGTTGTACCATGGGTATTCTGAGATTTAGAGCTAATATCCACTTATCAGTGAATACATACCATGTGTGCTCTTTTGTGTCTGGATGACCTCACTCAGGATGATATTTTTAGTTACATCCATTTGCCTGTGAATTTTATGAAGTCATTATTTTTAATAGCTGAGTTGTACTCCATTGGGAAAATGTAACACATTTCCCGTACCTGTATCCATTCTTCTGTTGAAGGGCATCTGGGTTATTTCCAGCTTCTAGTTATTAAAAACAAGTTTACAATAAACATAGTGGATCATGTGTCCTTGTTATATGTTGGAGCATCTTTTGGTATATGCCCAGTACTGGTATAGATGGATCTTTAGGTAGAACTATTTCCAATTTTCTGAGGCACTGCCAAATTGATTTCCAAATTGGCTTTTCCAGCTTGTAGTCTCAAAATCAATGGAAGAGTGTTCTTCTTTCTTTACATTCTTTCCACCGTCTGCTGTCACCTGATTTTTTGATCTTAGCCATTTTGGTTGGTGTGAGGTGGAATTTCAGGGTCATTTTGATTTGGATTTCCTTGATGACTAAGAATATTGAACATTTCTTTAAGTGTTTCTCAGCCATTCGAGATCCTCGGTATGTCAGAGCTCCTGTGGGATTAAGTTGCCTTTGGATAGCAATAGCCATCTTAATACAGGACATAAGATAACTTAACAGTGTTAAACAAAGATATATGACCAAAGTTCATTTTAGTCCGAGATGTGTACACTCCCAAGAGCATGATCACATGAGGATAAGACATTCTGAATAATAATGAGTTAGATGATGAGTAATCTAATGTATAATCCACTTCTATCTTATAACTGGGAGAGGAATGAAAGCTCATGACCAAAACAACCCATCCTATTGAGGAACAGAAACTACTAGAATCTTGTTTGTTTCCTTGTAATTCTCACAAGGTCTCAGAAATCTCCTCATACTGCTGCATTCATGAACCCTTTCCTGACAGAAGCATAGGTCAATTAAATATTCATATGTATGTGACAATATTTAGGAATTGTATTTAACTCACATGCATTCTTCAAGAAGTTTGAAAACATGTGAATGGTTAAGGATTGGTGATTTTATTTGTCACATATATAACATATATGTGTAGGACATTGAGATTTCACAGTGAATTTTACATAGTTTGCTAGGGACCTACAGATAATTCATGATTTTCCGCTGAGGACATTTTTGTGAAACTGCCACCACAAGACATTTTTCTGGCTTGTTCTGTTATTGTGTTTTCTGAAAATTTAAGTGTAGAAAGAATTTATGATAGATTATTTTCCCAAATCTAATGCTTCGTATTTACCAACCTTTGTTTCCTATTTTTCTCTCCTTATAGCAATGGAGTCTTATTCAGGATTTTAGACTATGGAATATTTGTATATTCTGCCTTCTAATGATTAGGACAATCACTGCTTACTTCCCTAAAGCTCTTTTTTATTTTCTCACCACACTCAACTATTTCATAGTCATAGCATCTATTAATGAGAGTTAATAGGCCTGTCTTAATTAGTTGCCCTGCTATATTTTAAGTACTAACAATACCAAAAGTACTTACATCATATAGATTGTTGTGCTGCCAAACACAAGGAATGTGCACTTTTCCTAGTACATGTAAAAGATTTATTTCCAATTCAAGGATAGGATTCAAGCATAAATTTTCCATATTCTAATCAATCCAGTCTTCTTTTTAGTATATCTTTCTGTTATCTGAAATATTTATATGATTTGGTTTGTCTTTTTCTAATAAGTCCTGTGCTTATGATATATATTATACATATACTTATTATGTATACATACATATATAAATAAAATACATATATAGAGTGCATAGTTTCATAAGAAAATATTTCTTGTAATACACTTTGATCAACTCTCATATATATGATAAACATTACATATAGACATATTGATATAATACAATACAATATATATAATATATATTAATATCACAAGAATCTGCAAATGAATGAAAATATAAAAGTTTTATGCATAGATATGAAACATTCTTTTTTTATCTATCATTTCTATCTTACATTAGGAATAGCAATTTACTAGAATTCGCTTTTCTCTGAAATTTTGCCTTAAAATTTTCATTTCTTTAATAGACGCTAGCCTTTCTGGCTGGGGAAGAAATTCTCAGTATAGTTTTGATTGGCATTACTGTGATTATTAAACGTGCTACATGAATATGTACTTCTGTTTTGGAAACTTACTGTTCATTTCATGAGTCTATTTGTTGATTGGACACTTTGTATTTTAAGGCTTTTTGCAGGAGGCAGGGTTGGTACACAGTGATTTTTTTTAATTTATTCTTTATGTTAATCTTTTCTTAACATAGGTAACAAAAAAAGATTAAAACTTCAGTAAATTTTACCGTAACTCAATTGGTTTTTTTTACTGTACAGAAGCTTTTTATTTTCATGTAATCTATTTGGTCTATTGACTGTTTTCACAGTCATTCCCGATACCCTCATATTGAAGAGTTTCCTGTACCTATTTTTTCTCAGTTTCGGACTCAAATGTTGTACATTCAAGTTTGATCCACATCCATTATAAATTGATTTTTGTGTAGGTAAAGTAACAAGGCTCCAGCTTTGTTTGTTTTCCTACATGAGGACAGGTAGTTTTCTCAGCATCATGTATTGACAACACTACTCTTTTTCCAATAAATGTTAAAGGAATTGTTTATATTAGGTACTTCTATGTCATACTATGACATACTTTATGTCAAAAATCAGAGTGAATGGATTTTTGAAGAAAAATTGAGCAACTAACATTTCTCAAATCTCACATTCTTCTATAAACAATTTAAGTGTTTTAAATATTTAACTTTTAAATTGTTTTACCCTTTATTGGAAACAGATTTTTTTTATGCTAACATAATATATCCTCACCTCCATCTACTCATTCCAGTTTATCCCAATATCTTCTACCATCCAGAAACACCCCCGGTTGTCTCTCAATAGAAAACAAACAAGCTTTTAATGAAATACATTGGAATATATCAGAATTGAATAAAACCAACAAGCAGAAAGAAAAGAACCTGTTTCATGTAAACCTGTGTGCAATGGTTTGTACATGCTCAGCATAGGGAGTGGCACTAATACAAAGTATGGCCCTGTTCTAGTAGGTGTGGTCATTTTTTGGAGTAGGTGTGACACTGTGGATGTGGGCTTTAAGACCCTCATCCTAGCTGCCTAGATGCCAGTACTCTGCTAGCAGCCTTCAGATAACTATGTAGAACTTTCAGTTCCTCATGCACCATGCCTGCCTGGATGGATGCTGCCATGTTCCCACCTTGGTGATAATGGTATGAAACTCTGAATCTGTAAAAAAGCCCCAATTATATTTTGTTTTTATAAGAGTTGCCTTGGTCTGGGTGTCTGTACACAGAAGTAAAATTCTCACACTACAGAAGCCTGTTCAAGTGTCTTTGATCCACATAATAGGATAGGTTGTAGGTCAGCCTACATTTTTCTGTATTCCAGATTGATTTTAACCTAGGTGTTACAATTCATTCGTTCTCACGACAAAGAGAAAGCATAAAGCATACTTACATCATACATGTTTTGATTCTTCAAGCCTGCTGAACAATGTCATATGTATTTCTTCCATTCATCAAAAGCAAGAACAAATTCTAAAATTCTAAATACTATGTTTTATCTTCAACAAATTGAGAGAAGTAGGAGAATCAATATCTGTTTTCAGTGATATATTCTAGCATGATCTTCTTTTTTAATAACCACTGATCATGTCCTTCAGTGAAATATATTCAGATTGGCTCAGTGTAAGAACATGAAATTCTCATTTAACTATATTACCACACTCAAAGCCTAAGATACTATGATATTTTCAGCTGCAGTGGAGGTAAAAGTCATTTGTCACCTTCTCAATTCACTTACTCAAGTTTCAATAAAAAATTTGGAAGAAAACAGTACATATAAAACACTCCTATCTTGCAAGAGTAAGGACAGAATATTAACAGCAATTAATGATAATGGCAATCCTGAAGTACTGTTAGTTTAACATTGCAAATCATTACTATAGTGAGTTTTTATAAGGCTTCACACTAACATTTTTATTGACTGTTTTATTTATCTACATTTCAAATGTTGTACCCCTTTCCAGACTCCCCTTCTCAAAATCCCCATCCAATCCCCTCATCACCATTGCCTCTAATAGGGTATTTGTACACCCACTCCTGCCTTACCTTCTAACATTGCCCCTTTCTGAGACATCAAGACTACACAGGTCCAAGGGCCTCCCCTCACATTGATGTTAGATAAAGTCATCCTCTGCTACATGTGTAGCAGGAGCCATGGACCCACAGATCTATACTCTTTGGTTGGTAGTTTAGTCCAGGGGAACTCTGAGGGGTCCGGCTGGTTGATATTGTTCTTTTTTCTATGGGGTTGCAGTCTCCTTCAACTCCTTCAGTTCTTTCTTAACTCTTTCATTGTGGTCCCCAGGCTCATTCTAATGTTTGGCTGTGCATGTCTCAATTTGTCTTAGGTTCTGGCAAAGCCTCTCAGAGGGCAGTCATACTAGGCTCTTGTCTGAGAGGACTTTTTTTTTTTTTTATATCAGCTATAGTTTAGGGGTTTAGTGTCTACTGATGGAATGGATCCCAAAGTGGGACAGTCTCTGTATGGCCTTTCCTTAAGTTTCTGTTCCACTTTTTGTTCCTGTGTTTTCTTTAGATAGAAACAATTCTGGGTTAAAATTTTTGAGATTGATGAGTGGCCTCTTCCCTCAACTAGGGGCAGTACCTATCTACTGAAGCTGTTCTGTTCAGGTTCTATCTCCCCTTCTGTTGGATATTTCAGCTAGTGTCATTCCCACTGGGTCCTGAGACCCTTTCACATCTCTGGCATCTGTGACTTTATGGTGGTTCCCCTCATTCATCAGCCTCTTGATGCTTCATATTTCTATTTATTCTACTGACCCTCTGAACTACTCTCCTGTATCTTCCTATAACTTAACCAGCCCTCCTATCTCCCACCTAAGACTCTCCCTCCCTCTCCCTCCCATGATTCTTTTCTTCCTCCTTCTAAGTGGGATTGAAGAATTCATACTTTGGCCTCCATTCTTGATAAGCTTCATATGGTCTGTGAGTTGTGTCAGAGGTATTCTGATCTTTTGGGCTAATATCCATTTATCAGTGAGTACATACCATGTATGTCCTTTTGGGTCTGGGTTATCTCACTCAGGATGACATTTTCTAATTCCTTTCATTTGCTTGCAAAGTTCATGAAGTCGTTTTTACGAGCTGAGTAGTATTCCATTGTGTAAAGGTACCATATTTTCTGTATCCATTCTTTGGTTAAGGGTCATCTGGGTTGTTTCCAAGCTTCTGGCTGTTATAAATAAGGCTGCTATGAACATGGTGGAGTATGTGTCCTTGTTATATGTTTGAGTATTTTGGGGGGTATATGCCCAGTAATGGTATATCTGGGTCTTCATTAGAATTATTTCCAAATTTCCAAGGAACGACCAGATTGATTTCTAAAGTGGTTGTATCAGCTTCACTGATACAATGAAGGAATGTTCCTCTTTCTCTACATCCTCCACTTCCTTCTCAGCATCTGCTATAGCCTAAGTTTTCTATATTAGCTATTCTGATTGGTACAAGATGGAATTTCAGGGTCATTTTGATTTGTATTTCCCTGATGACTAAGGATGTTGAAGATTTCTTTAAGTGCTTCTAGGACATTTGAGATTCATCAGTTGAGAATTCTCTGTTTAGTTACAAACCTTACTTTTTAATTGGATTATTTGTTGTTTTGGAGGTTAGCTTCTTGTGTTCTTTATATATTTTGGATATTAGCCTTCTGTCAAATTGGTGAAGATTTTACTTTTTGCAGATGATATGAGAGTATACAGAAGAGATCCAAAAGAATCTACCAGAGAACTTCTACAGCTGATAAACAATGTCAATAAAGTGGCTGTATATAAAATTACTTCAAACAAATTAATAGACTTCCTTTATACAAATGATACATAGGCTGAGAAATAAATTAGGAAAAAAACAGTCTTCAAAACAGTCATAAATAATATAAAATATCTTTGTGTAACTCTTTCCATGAAAATGTAATCTCTATACAATAAGAACTTCAAATCCCTGTGAAAAAAATCAAAGAACTTCTCAGAAGATAGAAAGACCTTCCACGCTCATGGATTGGTAGGATTAACATAGTAATATGGCCATCCTACTGAAAGCAATCTTTCAATGAAAAAAGAATCAATGAAATCCCCATCAAAATTTCAACAAACATCTTCAAAGACATTGAAAGAGCAATTCTAAATTTCATATGAAACCAAAAAAAAAAAAAAAAACCATAAAACAAAAAACAAAAAACACCCAGGGTAGCAAAAATGATTCTCAACCATAAAAGAACTTCTGGAGGAATCATCATCCCTGATATCAAGCTATACTATAAATTAATGGTGATAAAAATATCATGGTATTTGTACAGATACAGACAGGTTGATCAGTGGAATGGAATTGTAGACTCAGAAATAAAACCACACGGTTATAGATACTTGATCTTTGACAAAGAAGCCAAAGACATATAACAAAAAAAAAAAAGAAAGCATCTTCAACAAATGGTGCTGGTCCAACTGGAGGTTTGTATGTAGAAAAGTTAAAATAGATCCATGTTTGTCACCTTGCACAAAGCTCAAGTACAAGTGGATCAATGATCTGAACATAAAACCAGATAAACTGAATTGAATAGAAGAGAAAGTGGGAAAGAGCCTTGAACTCATCTGCACAGAAACAAATTTTCTTAACAGAATTCTAATGGCTCAAGCTCTAAGATCAACAACTGATAAATGGGAACTCATGAAGCTGAAAAGCTTCTGTAAAGCAAAAGACATAATCAATACAAAAAATTGGCAACCCACAGATTGGGAAAATTCTTCAAATTAGCTTTCCTGAAAGCTATTTCTCCATTGACTCCTTTAGGAAACAATCTTCTTCTTTATTTTTCCCTGTAGATTTGTAATTACAGGTAAGATTATAATTAAATACTATCACCTTAATAGAATTAATAAAACAATCATTCTTTAAATCACCAAAAATAGAAAGAACAAACAAAATAAAGAAAAACAGAAGAGAAGAAGAAGAAGAAGAAGAAGAAGAAGAAGAAGAAGAAGAAGAAGAAGAAGGAGAAGGAGAAGGAGAAGGAGAAGGAGAAGGAGAAGGAGAAG
>JANHMN010000001.1:236492409-236503823 GCA_030674055.1 Rhabdomys pumilio | reverse complement strand
AGTGGGAGGGGGGGGGGAGGATGAGGGGGAGGGGGAGGGGAAGGGAGAGGGGCAGGGGGAGGAGGAGAGCAAAATAAAAACAACAAAATCAATGCTCTGATGTCTTAAACTGCTGTGGTCTCTAAATGCCATTAAAATTATTAAACTATTAAAACAAATAAACAATATTCTAGTAAAGGACTTAGAATGTAGCCTTTTATATTCACACATGGTCTATGATGAGCAAACTTTTTGTGCTCTACAATTATATAGGCTATAGTAAAATGCTTTTATGTGTCATCACATCAGGTCAAATTACTTGTTCAAATATACAAATTCAAGCATAATAATTGACCTAGTCTTATCCAAGTTTTATAACTAAACTAAATTCATGTCTTCAATTTTGTTCTTAATTGGCAGAATAAATATGGTTATAATATTCTGTATTTACTTAAACAATGTACTTTCTGGATTCATTTTACTAATTTCTTTTAACCATACAGCTTGGTTTCTCATATTACCTAACTTTTTAAAACTAGGTTCTCCAATGTAGCAAATAAAACACATCTAAATCCTTCTGTCTCTAAGATTTTTTTTTATATTGAGTATTATAAAAGCTTTACCACTATATAATGTGTTCTCTTTTAACCAATCTTTAAAATTCCTTCTCTGCGTGACACCTGGCTACAAAGCCAATCATAAATATTTCAGGCTATAGTTAGTAAGCTACTTCAGTGGTAAAACTTCAAGAAGCATACAATCTCAGAGGCTTAAACCTGTAAGTATTTCTGAAAAGATAATAGTTGTATGAAAATGTTGTATGCAAATCTGAAAAGGTAACAAGTTTTTTTTAAGAAATAAAATATGTGGGCATGTGTGAGCATGTTTGTGCATGCATGCATATCTCTCTCTGTCTCTGTCTCTCGCTTTTTCTCACTGTGTGTGTGTGTGTGTGTGTGTGTGTGTGTGATATTCTCTTTATGGTGGCAATAAATGACATTTTTGATATAAGTAACTCTCATATACCAATCCATATTCCACCATGAATGACAGTCACTAACTCTGCTACAATATAGAAGTTACATTAGTATCCTTACCTTGCTATAATATAGAAGTTATATTGTATCCTTACCTTGCCTTGATCCTGTTACTACACAGTACTGTTGCTAAAGAAATTTGGGCTTTGTTAGCACCCATGAAGATAGTTTTCTTTATCCTGATTATAAAGGGGTCTTAAGTCTTCACATTTCTCCTTAGATATTTTATCTATCAAGGCAGTCAACCATCTCTGGATCTTCACTCATTTCTGTTTGCCTTTCTCCATCAGTACTCAGGAGTACAATTTATGTAATTCAATTCTTACTTTAAATGCACTGTACTTTTCAGAAGAGTAAACAAGACTAGAGCGGTCCTTGAAAATATAAGCCAACAGCTTGACCATTATTTTTGTTTTCTCTGTTTTCTCTTTTGCTTTTATTCCTGTGGTTTGAAAAATGGATCTACCATTTCCCTAACTCAACAGCCACTTTTTTTGCATAGTAAGACACCTGTCTGCTGCATTGTTCTGGCACTATGTCATCAGTGTTTGCTACTCAGTAATTTTAAACAAAAAAGAAAAGAAGTTTGTCGTGTTTTACGATTTTTAAAACCATACAATCTTGTTTGCTGTTTCATTGACTGTCTCATCACTATTTTTTTTTTGACTTAACTTTAAACTGTGCTTCACTCTGGGTAGTAATTTGCCATTGACTAATTGCCATTCAAGTAGTCTCTTCCTTAGTGCCCTATGCTTCTTTGATTATCACACACAATATCAGAATACATAGAAATTTACAAACACCAGCAAAGATAGATGTATGTGATTACACACAAATTTTTCTTTTCTTCGGTTATATTTATTTTATGCATATGAGTGTTTTACTTATATGCATCATGCGCCATTTTGTTGCCCCAATACACCAGAAGAATGCAGTGGATCATCTAGAGCTGTAGTTACAGGTGGTTGCGAGCAACTATGTAGATGTTAGGAGTCTAATCCATGTTCTCTGAAACAGCAACCACTCTCCTTATTTGCTACCGCTTCAGAATAGCAAGCCCTCTTTCTTAATCAACTTTGACTTCATTCCAATTGTGCAAGTCTGGTAATTTGTTGAATAGCTTAAAGGTGTGTATCAATTTACTATTATTTATGAAGGAATGTGGCACAAATTCATAATGTGGCTGTTCAAATTCTGCATTATACTAGTTTTAATATCAATATAAAAATTAAAATGAATTAACTTTCAATATAGTGTTAATTTATATGTAATGAATAAATACAATACATCCATATTAGACCAATAAAGTCTTGAATTATTTTTTCTTTGTGACAAACTTTGGTTATTTAAATATAGTTATTTAAAATTAATGAACAGAAAATTCTGTTTTATTATCCTGCTGGGTCTGTGTTTTTAGTCTTTTTGTTTTAGCTTTCTACATATTCTTTGTTTAACATTCCAAATTATATGAATTTGCAACACTTATATTTTCTAAACCTCTTTTGGTATTACTAATAATTGCTTATGCAGATTACTTATTTATTGCTGATGTTGTATGTTTTAACAAAAGGGAGACCTTTTGAGTAAACTGCATAGCATCACAAAGGGTATTCCATTTACTCTGACTTCAGGATATTCCTGCAGTGAGCAGGGCTTTTGGGATTTCCTCAAGAGCAAAGTTGCTGATGTACCCTGAGCTGTCACTTTTTCTGAGCCACAAAGTGCTGTGAAGACTGCTGCTTTTCTCTTTTAGGAATGTTCTGCCTGTGCTCCACCAGGAAATGAGCAGTCAGTGGTAAGAATAACATGTTCAGAAGATTACCATATGCAAGAGAATGAAAATATTTGAAATTTATTTTAACTTGTAGAAAAGAAAATTTATACTGGATACAAAAGAAATAAGGCATATATATACTCCTATTTTGTATAAAATAAACTGTGTAAGAAACATGTTTATAATTCTGATTTTTCTAAAATAAACTGTCATCTTCTAATTTGCCTTTTTGGTACGTACAAATACATAATATATAGCTCAGTACCAATATGCTAGAATGTGTAACCCTCTCAAGAAACATAATAATCATACTAGAATTCAGGGCTTCATTATTTCATGTATTCATTTGTCCAGGAATTCTGTTTGTTAGAAAATGTTTGTAAATAAATAAAATAAAATAAAATAAAATAAAAAAAGCCCATCAGAAAGCACAATCCAGAGTTATGTTGAAAAAAAAACATGATGTAATATCAATGAGAGAATACAAGTTAATAATTCTGTTTCATACACATGTGAATGTAGCCACGGAAAAAATACACTCTATGTATTAAAGAATTATATGGAGGTCTTATACCTCCTCAAAACAGTATACTCACTATATTTTAAGTGCCCATGAAAAACATTTATTTACCAGCATTGCAGGTTGTCTCTCTTATTCAGGGAAACTAATCAAATTGATCGTTTTTTAGTTTTATATGTGACAGCTTCAAATCAAAACCATGGTTAATGCTTTTAAAATGCATGACCTGGTTAGACTTTTTTCAGGATGACTTGAAATCTATGCAAATTCTTTTAGAATTTTGAAAGTATGTATTGTCATATGACTTTCCTGAGGAGATGTAAAAATAATCTATTCATACTAAATAGGTTGCTGACGATAGAATGAAGAAACATATACACATTAAACTTATCGAACTCAGACTTTACTCTTATTTGAGTGTGCCGGGAGGGCTACTAACAAGAGCACAGGTGGCTCAGAGGTAATAGCAGCATGGAAAACCCATCTAGCAAAAGGTGCATCTTGTTCAACCTGCTAGCAGCTTAACAAATTGCTATTTGTTCAAACATTGAAATGTGGCAATTTGAATTTTTTAAGTTTCAACAACTTCCTGAGACTTGCATTAATATAAAGTATTATGGAGGTAATTATAAAAGAAGATTTTATAAATACTACAGGAGACTTCGGGCAATCACTCCTTAAGGCACACTATCCAAATATCGGCAGCTGATCCCCTGGGAATGTGTCTCAGGTGGTAGATGCTTACTTAGAATTCATGAGCCCCCGAGATTGATCCTGCACAATACCTTTAGCAGTGTGTATTGATGCATGACTATTGCTCCTTGATTTTTGTAGAGAAAGTTAGGACTTCAAATTCAATCTTGGTTACAAATCAAGATTGATACCAGCCTGGAGTATATGAGACATGTCTCAAAATAAAATTAGTATTCTTTATAGGGGAAAATATAGCATATTGTGGAAATTTATTGATAAGATAAAAGGTGAATTCTGGGAAACCAGGATCAAGCAAAATGTTAAATGAGTATCAAAAAAAATTAAACTGAAATTAATGAATCACTAATTGGAAATTAATAGCAATCTAATATTTAAGGAGATTTAGTATCTTATTGTGGAATAGTCTTAATTTCCTAAAAGATGAAATGGTATCCAGTTTATGTTTTATAAATTAATTTATATTAAATATTTTATGATACTGTGAAATAACAGTCTTGTGCACTATACAATGTTTCAGGGAATAAGAACTAAGTAAGGAGATGTTTATGAACCTACATGTATGGTGGATTATAAAACATAAAGGATTAACATGCTAACAATGAAGGTAGGGAGATGGTCAGGGGTAAAAGTGCTTGCTCTACAAACATGAAGACCTGAGTTTGAATCTGAAGCTTTATGTAAAAAGTTGGGAAATGATGTATGTGCTCATAACCTCAGAATTGGTTTACAGAGACTGGGATACTGAGGACATCCTGATCACTCAAATTATACAAAGAGAAAGATTGTCTCAAGGCAAGGAAGACATGTGAACTCTAACTATGCCCTCCTCATGTGCATTCTCATTCTCAGAAATTTAATAATGACTGATCATTATTATATTTATAATTATTATATAATTATATATCACATATATAATTATATAATAATTATAATTATAATAATTATAATAGTTTAATATCGACTCTGGTAAAGGTAAGTATAGTAACTATTTAAATTTTAATGGATTTGAGATGGCTGACTGATTTCAAAATTTATAAAAAATTGGAACAAATATTATATGTGGCTTCTCATGACAACAGTAAAAAAACCAAACAACAAGAACAACAAAAAACAATTATTTCCTCTCAGCCTTATAGGCTTACAGAACAAAAGTATTAAGCCTTAATACACTATGGAAACTTTAATGTAAAGAAAACATTACAAATTTGTAGATGCAGTTTTCATTAGTATCAGATGTTTAAATTTCAATATAAATAAGACACAATGTTGTTTTTAGCTTCAGGATGCAATTTTATTCAGTTGTAGTTACCTTTCTTCTGAACTCTTAATATAGTAAATTTGGCAGATTGCTTATTGGATAAAATATGCATCAAAGCAAATATGAGATTAAAGCATAAAACAACTCAAGCCCCAGCGTATGTTTAGAGAATAACTCCACATCTGCTCATATGATAGGATAGCATGTAAAATAGCCAGCTTGGTGTTTTGCAAAATCCATGTGATTTAAAAGTGTATCTCATTATTTTAAATACATAAATAGGAAGGATGTTTACTTATATTCTATAGCTAGACTAAAATCATATAAACAGTCAATTTAGGATACATATATGAAGCAATTACTCAGTTCATTTCCTTTGTTTTATTATAAATAGTATGTTGGTTCTTAAAAAACTTTATCAATACAGATGATCTTAATTTTAGATGTAGTCTTGGATTACAAGAAAAACAATGTATCACTATGTATTTATTTGTTCTGTGATTTTTTTTTAAACATTTCTCTTTCATCTCATTCTACCTTCTTGATGAATACCACTTATCCTTGTAGAATTAAGAACCTATGTAGATTTAGTGCCTCTAAATCTACATAGGTTCTTAATTCCACAAGGGACTAAACCACCAACCAAAGAGTACACATGGAGGGACTCATGGCTCCAGCCACATATGTAGCAGTGGATGGCCTTGTTGTCTATCAATGGGAGGAGTGGCCCTTAGTCCAGAGAAGGCTCGATGCCCCAGTGTACAGGAATGTGAGGACTGACGGTGGGGAGACAAAAGTGGGTGGGTGGGTTTGGGAACACCCTCATAGAAGCAGAGGGAGGGTAGATGGGATAGGGAGATTCCAGGGGGAATCCGATAAAGGAGACAACATTTGTAATGTAATATATATATATATATATTAATATATATATATAATAATAATATATATAATATATATAACATATATATATTTTATATATATATATATATATATATATATATATATATATATAAAACCTATGTAGAAATAAAGAATAGAACAATGTAGAAAACACAATAAACAAATGTAAATATGCATACAAGAAGAAAGAGAGATGACAAAGAGCTATGGTGTGAGTGCTGGGAACTGAGCCTGATTTTAGAAAAAACATTAAGTTCTCCTTATTGATGAGCCACATCTTCAGCCCCAGAAAAGTGTTCTTGCATATATCTGTTTGGGTTAGGCCTATATAATTCTGATTGTACTTGCTGTAAGCTAAATTTAGTGAACTTTTGTCCAGGATATTCAATTAGCTTTACCTTCTAGGTTTACTAAATGAGAGCCTCCAATATGGAAGTCTGTCTCCTTAAATAAGGCTCTAATTTACATAAAGTTAATCTCTTCAGCTGACTAGATACAGTCTTTTTTAATCACAGTTTATACCTTCGGAAAAGCTATGTACTCACCATCTGAGAATTAAGAAAGCATGGCAGTTGAGAAGAAAACACACATTTCCAGTTGCCCAAACTAAATTATGGATTATGACCTTGTATATGATGTTTGACTAATGTAATTCTCTGCTATCCATTATTGTCAAAAATTATCAAAAACTGGGTAACTGTATAAAGCAATCAGGTTTATTCATATCCCAGTTTTAGATGCTGAGAATCCATGGTACTGGGCCTGTTCATTCAAATCCTGGTGAGGAGATAGATGTATGTCATTGTGGCAGAAGCACATTTGGAATGAAAAGCTTCAGAGCTACAAAAAGACACTCATCTTGTTTACTGTATAGTAACCCTTTCATGAGAATTACCAGTGGTTTACTGGAGTTAATTCTTATGGAGGCAAACATGACAACTATCATCCTGTGCTCCTCAAATTTTCTGTAATCTCTTACCTTGCCATACTCAGGAAAAAGCGCTCCACACATGCTCTCTTACTGGGTTGCACAAACTACAACTAAAACTAAGCAAGCAATTTTATCTCAGTACTCAATATCTTACTTTATAAAATGAGGGCCATAATAATACCAATATCATAGATGGCTACGAGTAATGCAACTATTAAAACACGCCCAGTGTTGTCTCATTGGATCCACACATTCTCTGCATTTTGACAAACTGAATCTTTGTAGTGATCTCCATCTATTGTGCAAAGAGGCTTCACTGATGATGGGTGAGAGCTAAAATTTACTGTGGGAATAAGAAACTTGTTTCAGAATATGATTAGATAATATATTAGTTCAGAAAAATGGCAGTATCGATTTACTCTTATGGATAAAGGCTCTCCATCTAAAGGTAGCAGGTTAGGTTTACAGTACCAGGCAAGATTTACTTCCAGTTAAATGGGCCTCAAGTTAATTACCCAGCTATATGTTGTTACACAACCCCCCCCCCCAAGGTTAAAAAAAAAAAAGAAGTCACTGTTGTACTCTTGGTAATAATTTGCTGGTAGGTCATTATTGTGGTAGATAGGAATTACAGCAGGGTATCACTATGGATGTTTTTCCAGTGGCTTACACAATCTTTTCTAATATTATGAACACTTGTCCTCAAGGAGGAGGCCTTCGGGTATGTTTCAGTTTGATCTCTCCAAGTTCTTAGTCTGAAGTGGGCAATATCTTCAACAAAAGGACCAGACATTTTAGATATGGGAGGCAAATGAAGGCAAAGGCAACAAGTCACATTGTTTTGGGGAATCTCTTTTGTTCCCTGACCAGCTACTTAAAGGGAAGTTTATTTTATCTGGTACTGGTGTATCTAACAAGGATTCTTTTATTATTTGTTATTTTACTTATTTACATTTCAAACTTTTTATCCCCCTATGCAGTCTCTCCTCTGCAAACTCCTGTCCCCTCCCCCTCTCCCTAACTCTTAAACTCAACCACTAGATTGCAATTGGGTTCTGAATAATGTTTATTGTTTTTTATGCTTCTACACATAGTTATTAGATTTCTTTCCATTTTGTAGTATTTGGATTTTATATTAATACTTGTAGATGAATTTGCTTGCAAATTCATGTATATTTTGTACCAGAAAACTTAAGTTGATTACAAAGAATTAGTAAAGATTTTTCTGAACCTATATACTACAACATTATCAAGATGAGATGAATCAGTGGGGAACACTTGTAATTTTGGTGTTATTTTCTATGTAATCGCCAATGTAGTTAATTGTGTATTGATACCAGAATTTTCATCATAATATTCAAAAGTCATTTAACATTTCTATGTCTTTTTTAAAAACGATTGAAGCTTAAGATTTCTACCAAACAAAAATGACATGAAAAATACAATATGGAGAGAAACCATTTTTAATGAGACAAAATTATAGATAGATAACATCATAATAATATTCTACTTATACTTCATATACAAATATGATCCTTAACATATAAATAAGGTATGGATATATGAGTATATGTTTGTAGTTTATTGTGTTTCATTTTGGGTTGTACTAAATTATTTTGATTAATAATAGAGTCTGTTATAATGCTGCATGTCTTTGTTTTAAAATATATTTTGTTTCATAATATTTTTGATTAAATACAATATTAATTAATGAGTGAAATATGATTAGATTTAATTATGAATGCAACAATAAATTTTAAAGAAATTATTACACAAAACCAATACACACTTCTAGAAATTGGCTATAATTAAAGGAAATGAGAGAGCAAATACACTTTTTACAATCATATATATGTTTCTGACACAGTAACCATGTTAGATGTCTGTTTACTTTTTTATTTTATCTGCTTCTACATTCACTGCAGCTCATTGGAAATTCAAAATAACCAACATTATCAAATCACTCACATACAACAGTTTATAAGAATTCATACTGCATTACATGTATTGATAGTGTATAGGTGTTTCAGAGCTATGGGAATATCATTGGAGGTTTAGAGATTCACATTATTCACATACACAGGATGATAAGGGAAGATATGAAACACAGCGTTCTTGTTTTGCACTTTATTTTATACAGCTTTGAACTAGACAGACTCTATGATGATATTCTCTGCTGCCACACTGAAAATGTCACATTTCTACATATCTTTATTCTACATTTTATTGACTAATAAATAGCATTATAAATCTTGCTACAGAATGCAACAAATTTATTCTGACATTCTTTAGTCAAACAACAATGAAGTTTATTGACACATAGAGTAATTATTTCTGATAAAGTTGTTCATTCATTATACTTTTAAGCTATTCTTTTCACTCTGTTTATTAAAAACTGGCTTCTCATGCTACTTAAGTCCATTCCATTATTAAAGAGAAAACTAAAGTTTACAACAAGAATGACCTATCACAGTCAACTCATTTTATCTCATTTATTCAAGAATCATTTTCCATAGTCTTCTTTCAGTTCATCAATCTACATAAAATATAGGTCTAAAGGCATAGTTTATAACTGTATATCAAATACTGAAAATGTTATTACTATTGTATTTTGCCCATATGTGCCCTTAGAGACTGCATAAGACTGAATGTAGTTTCTGTCTTTCAAATTTATTTCCTAACATTGCTTACATTATCTAGCAAACAAATGTAATGTATTTTGCAGAGAATTCTCTCTGTATATATTTTCAATTATAAATGTTATAGCATACACAATAAAAAACAATCAAATGCACTTTTTTCAGTGTTTGTATCAAGTAATAAACTGAATTTATTTCTCATATCTCCATATTACCATGTATATAAAATACAATGTTTAAATATCCATTTTTATGGATATGGAATTTGTTTTTTAATATTGTTCAAAGTGCATCACATCAACCTGTAATATAAATTTCTGCGTTATTCTACCAAAAAATAATGCAGAGTAGGAATCTTCTTTTTGGTAGTTTTCAATTATTTTCAAACATAAAAACAGAGATTTCATACTGTATGTTTATTAAGAAAGTCTAGTGACAGATTTCATTTTGTCAATCAACGTTGACAAGTCATTCTGTAATAGTATGCACCCCAATTTAGTTACAAGGTCTTAACATTTCTCATAGGCTATATTCCTTCAACTTTATTAAATATTTTCCACTTAGACAAATTTAGAAGTGAAATACTTCACTGCTGGTGTAAACCATTTTGCCCTTTCATTAAATTACAAACAGAGGAAATAGTGTGAAAAGACAGAAGCCTTTTTATTTAAAAACCTGCAGAAAAATTTTCCCTATAGTCAGCAAGGTGATAATGTAAAATAGAATCACTAATGTCACTTGCTGGAAGGATCTATTCATTTCTCTTTCTGATTATTTTGTCAGCAAAGGTCTTTGAAACATTATTTTAAAGTCTAGAATTGCTTTTAGTATTTAGATATCAAGTGTATTTTTTATTTCCAATGATACATATCTCTAAAAATGTATGTACATATGTATATATGTGTTGTCTATTACTTTGGGCTACAATTTATATTTATTCACATTAAAGGAATTCTTAAATTTGTTATATTTAGCATTTTCTCCTTATGTAAGTGTTTCAGTAACTAGAACTCTTCATAAAATAAATATAAATAGTAAGCAATAATTATCATGAATATACTTTTAAAATGAGAAGAAAAATATGACAATTTAAATTATATATCAAAACTTTATAGAATCTATTTTTAAAGTTCTGTGAGTGTCTATCTTTGATGGCTTCAGTCTTACTTGTCAACTTGACTATATTCACAGTTGCTTAGAAACTTCATGAAATCTCCTACTGGATATGGCTTAAGAGTGTTTGTAGAGATGATTGACATTTGACAGCAGACTGAAGGGAAGGGTAAAAATCATCTTGAACGTGAGTAGTGCTGACTGGTAGATTAGGAATTAGAAACAAAAGAAGGAAGCTTACCCACTTCTTAAAGAGTGTTCTTCTTAAGTGGTTACAATTTTGGTTTTGCAACGATTTATAAAATCAAATGCTGGCCAGCAGACTGTAGAAATTCAGCCCTTAAATACATGTTCAACAGTCATTGGTAGTGAGCATTCGTCTTTTATGTCAGATTAGACTGTCTTATTTATCTGACTTTCCTACTCTACCATCTACAGAAAGCTAAGGTGAAAACTCCTGGTTCTAAACCATGTAAGTGATCCTATTAATTCACTTACTATAACACACACACACACACACACACACACACACACACACACACACACACA
>JANHMN010000001.1:236368865-236483674 GCA_030674055.1 Rhabdomys pumilio | reverse complement strand
GTGTGTGTGTGTGTGTGTGTGTGTGTGTGTGTGTGTGTGTGTGTGTGGTGAAAGCCTGAAATTTTAGTTTTTGAAGAGTAGAAAAATTTGGACAAAACTATCTTCTCCCCAGATTTTTGTGTTTTATTCTACACTCAAGCCTCTTTCATATTCACTAAATAGGACAGCATGACTTCAAATTCATCATAGTCTGTCTTCTCCTTTTTTCTAAAATATTCCATGATAAACTAGAATAAAATGTAAAATAAAGTCTAATTTTTATTGTTTTTTCCTATTTCTAAGAGGAAAGCCAAAAAAAAGCCAGGTTCAAAACTAAGTGTTTTAGTCAAGAGAGATGACAGAGGTTCTGGTTAGTCAACAAAATGATGGACTGGGTATTAAGACTATCTTGTACCTCACTGGTACAAATAGGAATAATTATGCTCTAATTGTATTTTGAGAGAAAAGTTTTATTTTAACAAGAAGGGTGATATGTAGGAGGAGCTGAGGAGGAAGGAGCACCGAGAGAAAGAGATGGAGTAAGGAGAGGAGAAGATGAAATAGAGGAGAAGCTAGGTGATGAGAGAAAGAGAGAGAAAGTGAGAGGGGGACATGGAGGGAGATGTTCACGTGTCTCCACCAGTCAAAGATAGTTTATATATCTAGGTTGGGCATTGGGTTACACTTATGATTGAGCATTACCATACCTATAAAGCCTTTGATTATCATTTAAAAACATTGTATAAAAGCAAAAAGGAAAAGGGGGCATGGATAGTGGTTTTCTAGGGAGGGGATATGGGGAAAGGGGATGACATCTGAAATGTAATTAAAATATCCAATTAAAAAAAGAAAAAAAAGAATAGGATACTTCTAAAAGTATATTTTTTAAAATTCAAATTTATGTACTTAGCTTATTGTTTTACCCTTTGAATATATTTTTTTCAATTTATCACTATTGTCATTCAAGTTGTTTGTGAATTTTCAAAATACTTTTTAAGTAAGTGTTTGAAATAAAAATATAATTATATGATTTCTCACTTTCTTTCCTACCCTTTTTTTCCTCATCTGTGCTCCACAACTTTCCCAAATTTATTTGATAGTCCCAAATAAACACTCTGGTTGGAAGGAATAAATCTCATGGGGCCTGACAATGGATTACAACCATATATGTAATGCTAACATATATACTTAATGATTTCCATATACATATATTCATTCCATGAAATATTAAAAGGCACCAGAATTGTAATTTCAATTACATTGGCTTCTTAACACCTATATTTTTAGATTAGATTCACAATTTTATGATTACTATCAATATATTAAACTTTGATTAAGTAAAATCAAAATTCATGGTAATATAATTGATATAAAATGAAAATTACAGATGGTTGAATTTTTATATTTATGTGGTAACATGAATTATTTTATCTATTTACAAAATAATGTACAATTGGTTAATTAAGTTTCACTTATTAGTTTGCATCTTATGACCATATGAAATATTTTTATCTTGACAAGTCCCTTAAGAAACTGGTGAAAGATTACTTATTCATCTTTTTCTACAGTTAATAATAAGCTTATGTAATATGTTACAAAGTGTTATCTGCCTTTTCCATAGCAAATTGGTAATATTGGCTACATATTAAGTGCAGCCCTTTAGTAAAGTTTATACTGTGTGATTATCCTTGTAGATAAGATGCAATTTAATCCATTATACTCTATAATTACAGTTCTTTAGTGATAAATCTATTTTAGAATAAAAATTATTCAAGCACAGATAAAACAAAAAAATTAACTCTTTTATAAAGCTCTTAGCATTTTTCCTGTGTGTGTGTGTGTGTGTGTGTGTGTGTGTGTGTGTGTCTGTGTGTGTGTCTGTGTGTGTACATGTGTGTATGTGTGTGTTTAAAATGTAATAATCCTTGGAATATAAACCCAGGATCTTTTAAAGCACAACAAGATAATGATCTATACTAAATACTCCCACCTTATTTCCATCTGTACCCCTCCTCTCAGGAGGAACAGTCTTGAGAAATGAAATTAGAATTTTTGGCAGATTCTGAGTGAACACTGCACAACTGAATTACTTGCTTGGGGCACTCAGGACCCATCACCCACGTAAACCCTGCCCCTCTGGAATACCAAACCTGAAAATCATTCCACTTTGCTCCAGTAGTCACAAATACTTAGAGTGAACTTAAATTGAAGGCTGATGGAAAAGTTATTGATCTGTTTAATTGGCCTCAAATATACAAAGATTCACAACGGAAACATTTTAATGCCTCATGGTCCAAACTCTGTTTACATTTCAAATCTAATGGCAGATGTTCTGAAGATTAGCAATAAGAAAGATATATGAGACAAAGTTGGTGGTTTTTGTCTCTCTGTCTATTCAAAACAAAATAGAAACAAATCTCTAGAGACTAATAAGTTCTGACAAGTCCCAACACTCAGAAGAGGGCATAGTTAGTGAGTTATTACAGACGGTCATAATTCAGGCCATTTTATCATTAACTATTCTGAATGGTGCTATAAGGTAGTATTAATCTGAACTGTGCTTACATAAAACACAGTTTAAACATTTGACAGTCATTATATATAATGCTTGATTTAATATTAAGGCCAATAAACTAAAATATTTATAGCTATGAAACCAAAAATAGTTTCTGATATTATATTGTGTGTTTGTGCTTTTCGTCTTTACATTCTTTGAAATTTTCTTTGTGAAATATTCTTGAAAAAAGGATAGTTTTTAAACAACTGATTTAAATTCTTTATGAATTGGTCTTCCAAATTCTTCTTTAGTTAAAGCACATGTCTATTATATATGGAGCAATGGTAAAAAACAACTTCTATAATTTGAAAAAATATATTTGCTGGTGCAGAATAAATTATATCTCATTTTAAAGCAAAGAAAACCCAATTAGATATTAATCAGACATTTTCCAGTGAATTATGGTATGCTGTGATGTTACTTTTTTCTGGTGTTTCTTGTAGTATATTCTGACATCTTTTATTTTATGACTGAAGTTTGCACCATTGATGATTACTTAATGACTTTTATTTCTCTGGTGTCAGTTTTCCTTCTCATGAAAGATATCTCAGAAAGTTAATGTTCTGCTGTTATTACAAGATAATGCAGTCAAACTTCATTACTAAATGAAATAAACAATATATAGTGTGCTGAATCTAAAAGAGGGATTGGGAAATTTTGAACAATATTTTGAATTTATGTATCAGCATTTTTCCCAGTGGTACGGATCATAAGTATTCCATAAATGGCTTTTGTATCAGCCTTGAAGAATGGGACACATTTGCCCCCAAATATTCAGACAGCAATCAGCATCACATCCATATTCATGTCTTTTAATACTGTCATTCTTTGCATCTAGTGATGTTCCTACATCATTATTTTATAATATCTTTATATGTGATGCTCTCTATGCTTCACTGTTTTATCTTAAATAGCTCTTATAGCCTTCTATTTGCCAGATAAGGAATCCATATCCTTCATAATTTGCTCAATTTTCTACTGATCTGTTTAATGTGTACTGATATTTATAAGATGTTGTCAATTCTATTCAAATTCTATAGCAGTGAAAAAATAGCCATGTATAGCTAATGAACAAGTCAGCTGATTAAATGAGTTTTTCACTTTTTAAGCGTGTGCTTTAGAAGACTATGTATGTCAAAACCAAAGAACCATGAAAGCAGTCATTTTCTTTTACAGGGTAGCATAATAGTGCTCAGGTATTGTACCCTCTCACTGCTATCATTCTTGAGCTTTTTCATAGTCTTTTTAAAATTTATTTACATTTCAAATGTTATCCCTTTTCCCAGTTTACCCTACAGATATCCTCCCCTTTCTCATCCTCCCGCCCCTGCTTCTATGAGGGTGCTGCCCCACCCACCCACTCATGCCTCTGCCTCCTTGTACTTGCATTCCCTTATGCTGGAGCATCAAGGGTTCCCGGGATCAAGGTCCTCTCCTCCCATTGATGTCTGACAAGGCCATCCTCTGCTACATATGTGACTGGAGCCATAGGTCCCTCCATGCGTACTCTTTGGTTGGTGTTTTAGTTCCTGGGAGCTCTGGGGGTGGGGGGTCCAGTTAGTTGATATTGTTGTTCTTCCTATGGGTTGCACACCCATAGTTTCAGTTCCTTCAGTTTTTTCTCTAACTGTTCCACTGAGGACCCTATTGGAGGCCCCCGTGCTCAGTCCAATGGGTGACGGTGAGCATTTGCTTCTGTATTTGTCAGGCTGTAGTAGAGCCTCTCATGAGACAGCTATAGCAATCTTAAAGCATCCTCTGTATATTTTCTCTTAAAATTTCATTCCTCCCTTCTCTGTATCACTTTTCTTTCAGCATGTCTAGCCACAAATTTTACATTCTTTCTCATGATTACTGATGTCCTAATCAACACTTATGAGTTAAACATATTTTTATTGTATTTCTTCGTTTTTGAATACAAAAATAATTCTTTTCCCAGATAAAAACAAGATAGAAAAGATGGATGAAATATATGTTTGTTAAGTTTTCATATAATTTGTATACATATGAATGTGTATATGCATACATATACACATACAAGTCTATCATGATATATATTTAGAAATCAAATATATCTACATATCTATTTATATATAATGATAAATTTTCATTTTACCTTTTTATTGTCCTATTTGCAACTACTTACACAGAAATAAAAAATATATTCTAAAATTAATAGTTCTCTTAATATTTTTATTTTGCTTCTAGTTTCAAATAATTTCTACCTCCATTCAAATCAGCATGAATGCATTATAGGAAAAAAAAAGGCAGATCAAGCTAACACTTAAAAGGAAGATTAGATTGCATAGCAGAGGACTGCATTGTCTGTCCTCTGTAGGAGAGGATTCACTAATCCTATAGAGACTTGATTCCCCAGGGACAGGGGATGTCTGGGAGGAGCACCCATGCACTGCCTTAGCATTCCTCTATGCTGAGGCATTGAGCCTTTACAGGATCAAGGGCATCCCCTCCCATTGATGAGGTGATCCTTTGCTACATATGCAGCTGGAATCATGGGAGTTAGGGGAAGCACTGAAGGAGCTGAAGTGGTTTGCCACCCCATAGGAAGAACAAAAATATCAACCAAACAGAACCCTCCAGAGCTTCCAGGGACTAAACCTGTATTTCTTTCAGACAGGACACATTTGGGTCAAAAATTTTGTGGGTGGAATACTTTTTATCATCACTCTGCTGGTGATTCTAGCTGGCTACAGGAGGGCTCCTTTTCAAGTTCCATGTCCCTACAGTTAGGCATGTGGGATAAGGTCACCAGAATTGACTCGTGGGAGCCTCCTGCAACTCAGGTCTCTGAGACTTCCTAGAGAGTCTCTCCTCACTCCCCAAGCCAGTCAGCTGCAGATTTCCATTTATTCTTCTGGCTCTCTGCACTTCTCTTTTGTCTTTCCCAATACCTGGTCCTGCCTCCCCATCTCTCCTCCCTAGATTCTCCCCTGCCTCTAACTCCTATAACTATTTTGTTTTCCTTTCTAAGTGTTATTCAAGCATCCTTGCTTGGGCTTTCCATTTTGTTTAACTTTTTGGGGAGTGTAAGGTGTATCATGGGTATTCTGTACTTTTTGGCTAATAATCTACTTACCAGTGAGTATATACAATATCATGCCTTTTGGCCCTGGGTTACCTCACTCTAGGTGATAATTTGTAATTCCATACTGTGAATTTCATATTTTAATAATAATGCAACTCACTTGAAAATTCTGAAACCTAAGAATTTCCTCATTTGAAAAAAAATTGTGTGCCTATTGAACTAATCTGTAGAAAAGACTTTCAGTTTTCATATAAGTTCTAATTATTTTTGCACATGGCTGTTTTGTTTCAGCTATGAAAAATTTAACAGGTATATAAATGAATAGTAACTTTTCAATTCATCAATGTTAGATAATAGTGTCCTATCACTGGATAAAATATAATGTAAAATAAAGGTGAAAGAATCTACCCACATATTGGTTAAGATAACAGAATTATAATATTCTAAGTGTTTTTATACTTGGCACATGTGCTCAAGGGCATGGATACAATTGTCCTTTGGTTATCAATCCTGAATATGCCTAATCTTGGTAGCTAGTAAGAATCTGGTCTGTTAGTTGGGACAATTAAAACCATTGGCTTTATGTGGTGCTACTTTGAATCTGTTATGTGCAATATCCGACCCCTCAAACTTGTACTCACAGTACTCACAGCTAATAGTGATGATAATAATTATCTTTGATCATTTGTAAAATTGTCAAACAAAATCAACATTGTCCAAGATATTTTTCAGTCTTACAAGATGATTTGTTTTCTTAGTAGTTTATTCTTTCTTAGTCTATTCCTCAATTTGCATTCTCTTAACTTTCTTTCTTTTTTTTTTTTTTTACCAGTTCACACACCCAGGAGTCCTATAAAAATACAAAACTGAAATATATATATATATATATATATATATATGTATACATATATATAATTGTATATATATTATATATTATGCATATATATTATATGCACCTTTTACAGAACTTTGTCAGCCTTGTGCTTGCAGCTCCAGTGTCTGTGAGTTCATATTGACCTTGCTTAGTTGATTCAGAATGTGTGATTTTCCTGATGTCCTCCATTCCTTTTGGCTCTTACATTCTTTCTATTACCTCTCCCACAAGATCCCTGATCTCTGAAGAAAAGAATTTAACATCCCCCCTCTCTCTCTTTCTCTCTCTCCATGATATCTAAATGTGGATATCTATATTTGATCTTATCTGCAGCAGAAGGAAGTTTCTCTGATGATGGAATGATGGCTGAATAAGGCACTGATCTATGAGTATAGGATAATATTATTAGGTACTATTTTATTGTCACTTTTTTAAGGCCAGTCGTTCTTGGTTTTACTTTATGTCTCTGGGATATCTAGTCTTTGGTTCATGGTTACCAAACAGTGTCATAGATGAGTTCCATCTCATGGAGAGAGCCTTAAATTAAATAAATTTTTTTTGGGGGGGGGTGTTTCCTATAAGTTTCATACCACATTGCCCTTATTTCACAGACTAGACAAATTATAGATCAAAGGTTTTGAGAATGGGTTGGTGTTTATATTTCTGGGAGCCTTCAGAGTAATTACTGTATCAAAGATACTATTTTATCAGGGTGAAAATTCTCTGTAGGAACCAGCTTGACCTCTCTGTGTTCAATGAGGTGTATGAGCAATGACTTCAGCAATGTGTCTCGGCTATCAGTTTGGAACAACCTATAGCCTTTCATCAGCATGAATTTTTAGGGAATTTCCACAGGAACTTTTTGAGCAATATCTCAGTTGCTTTAACTTCATTGGGTGAAAAGAATGATAATATTATCATTCATGGCCAGTTGGGACTCTGTTTCTCTCATTATTTGAAGATTTCTTTAGCATCATCTTGTACATTTTAGAAAGTTTCCATTGTACTAGGTTTTCATACCACTTTCTCAAATACCTCTCAATAATAGATGTCTTTCTCTGTGTTCTCTCTCTGTCCTCCCACTCAACACCTGATTTTTCCATTCCTGTTTCCCTGCCCTAGTCTATCTCTTCTATTTTCTTCTCTCAGGGAGAAATACAGGTTCTTCCTAGACCCATTCTCTATACCTAACCTCTCTGGGTCTATGGATTATAGCATAGTTATCATTTACCTAAGAGATAATATCTATATTTTAGTGAATATTTGCCATACTTATATTTCTGGGTTTGGGCTACATAACTCAGGTATTTTTTTTCTAGTTCCATCCATTTAACACAAAATTCAATGTCATTTTTCTAAAATAACTGAATAATAGTTGTGTAAGTTATCACATTGTCTTATCCATTCTTCTGTTGAGAGACATCTATGTTGTTTCCAATTTCTGGCCATTACAAACACAGAAGAAATGAATATCGTTGCACAAGTGTCCTTGTGGTTGGATGGTGAGCCCTTTGGGCATATTCTTAAGTGTGGCATTGATGAATCCTGAGGCAGATCAATTCGTATCCTTCTTTGGAATCTCCATACCAATTTCCATAGCGTTTACACTTTTTTTTGCATTCACACCAACATTAGTGCTATGTTATTGATATTAGCCATTTCTAAATGTAATGGCTCAATGTAGTTTTGGTTTGCATTTCCCTACAGGCAAATGATGTTTAACATTATAATTCATAGCACTAGTAAAATTATAGTTATGAAATAGTAACAAAATAAATTTATGGTTGGGGTTCACCACAATGTGAAGAACTTTATTAAAGGTTTCAGCATTATAAAGGTTGAGAAGCACTGGTTTGTGTTATATGTTTCTTTCTGCATTTCTTTGTTTATGCTTTGTCTGCATAATCTGTCTACTGGTGGGAGCAGTACATTTAAGTGTTGTAGTAGCAGTGTGTGAGGGTCAGTATGTGGTCTGAGCTGTCTTGGTGTTTCCTTTAAGAAAATTTCAAAAGTCTTATCTGTTGTTCACACATGTAGTCCATTTAGTCTGTGGTTCATTTTACTGATTTATCATAGTTTTCTAATTCACTTGTATGATAAGATTTAATTATATGATTAATGACCTTATTTAGCAATAAGAAGTCATTGTGCTGCTCTGATGTGAAGAGTCCTGATTTATCTGTGCCTTTATTTTGGTGGTAACTTGCTTTAATATGATTTGAGGATTTGAATTGGGCAAGCACAGACTTACCATCATTCTTTTTTTAAATTAATTAATTAATTAATTCATTTTTTACTTTATCTTATTCTTTTTATTCAATATTAATTTATTTGCATTTCAGATGTTATCACCTTTCCCCATACCCCCCATTAATCCGTTATCCTATCCCTCCTCCTCCTTTTTTGCCTTTATACTGTTTAAGTTACATGCACTTATTAAGGTCAGTCCTAAGTTGAGGAACTAGCAATACAGTAGATGCAAATAGTCAAGGACCATGTCATTTTAACTTTGCTTGATTTCATTCTATTTTTTTCTAAATATGTCAGTCATGAATCTTTTGAAAACATCATCATTAATTCCTTTAAAATTATGTCAATTTTAGTTCCATTATAGTATACTTTAAATGTTAAATATATGAAAGCATTTTTAAAAAGCACGGAATAAAGAAATCTAAATTCTTCTAGCTAGTATGCACTTCATATACATGCCTTTATCTATTCTTCCAATACCTCGCTTACTTGATGGAGTGGGAATTATCTATATGATCTTACAGGTGTTTTTTTATATATATATATTAAATGAATAGCTATAGCTCATTACAAGATAAAGAATTGACAAATGATTTCTTTTTATCAGTTTTGAAGTTTACACACTCTTCTCCTTAACAATTTACAGTAATTTGTTTTCTTTAGTTACTGGTTATGACAATTCTGTGTGTATGTGTGTGTCTCTGTCAGTCTGTTAGTGTCTGTATTTAGACCAAAGGTCCACATTTGTTGTTTACCTCCTACACTCTTGCCCTTATAATTTGGTGCAGAATATCTAATTGAAGAGGAAAACTAATTTTTCAGCTTGACTGGATGCCCAACATACTCCAGGTATCCTTCTTTCTCTGCCTCCTCAGTTGTGGGATTTTAAGTATCTGTTATTGCACATGGTACTTTGTGGGAGAGATAAATATCTGAACTCAGCAAGTAGGGTATCTACACAGCAAGCACCCTACTTACTAAATCACCTCTCAAGCCCCTTTGTGTATGACAATTTCATGCTCAGATTTTCTTCTTATTTTGATGTGATTTCAAATTGTTCAGGTTTATCTTGAGTAAACATCTAAATGCAAAGCTTTAAATGACTTGAAGGCAGTCTCTTGCTTGCTAGAATAATAACTGGCAGACCCAGTTTGGCCCAAGCCATTTATAAAGCAGATCTCTGTCTTTATGTTTTCTGATATTTGCTCATCCAGAAAAGTTTCTGGTAGATAAAAAATGTGATCTCCAATTGTCTCTGCCTTCTGATAGGACTGCATTTGAAAAACATTCTATAAATATTACCAGGACATGTGGGTTGGTTTTAAACAACTTAATATGACAATGATAAGACAGTGCTTATGATATGTTATATTACATTCCATTCTATATGGCAATCACTCTAGAGAATATATACACTGGATTCCTGTATAAAGCAATCAAGTAGAAGAAATCAATGAGGGAGAGAAAACTGAGTGGCCTTTATGGTCTTGGGGCACTTCTGTATGTTGAATAGATCCTGTAAAATCTCAGAATGCCTCCTAAGAACTGAATATGTTTTCTAGATAAAATTGGCAAGAAGTCTTGGCCTTCAGTTCATTAGATGAAAAAGAATTTGTTTGATAAGCTTTATTAGTTTATATGTTGATGCTTTCATGGTATAGGTTATCTACATTACCCAACACTTTATTGAAATTTTATGAATTCCTTATTAGGGAATGTGGATCATTTATAAATTTTTAGCTAAACTAGAGTTTAGACTTTTAAAGCTTATAATTGATGCATATTTATTACTGACTTTCAACAACAAGGAAGGTGTCTAAAATGGTCTGTAACAAGCACTCTGTGTATATGCTATGACTTTACTTCATATTCTTATGATACTCCTATCAGTGGAACAGGGTGTATTTCTATATATATATTTGCCTGTTCTTGAGACTCCCTTTTCTCCTATTGAATTGTCTTGTCTAACATTGATATGAGAACTTTGCCTTGGCTTCTATCTTATTTTGTCATGAATGGCTGTCCTCTCTTGGACTTTCTTTTCTGTAGAGGAAAGAAAGAAGGGGTAAGGATGAGGGAGATGGTATGATGTGTGAATAGAGGGGAAACTGTAGTTATATTGTTTTGTTTGAGAGAAAAATTTATTTCCAATAAATAGAAAGAAAACTTATAGTGTCTCAGAATTTGTTAAGATGTAACATTACTCCATAATGATGGAGTAAATTATTCTATAAACTTTCCAGACAAATTCAGAGTCAATTTCAGGTATATCATTTGGTAGAATGCTAATGTGAGACAATAATACAATGCTGGTGTGTGTGTGTGTGTGTGTGTGTGTGTGTGTGTGTGTGTATGTAACTGTATGTATAATTGAAGCTGAATTACAAAGAGGATCACCCTAATAGAAGTCAAATAAATAATAAAAAAGTAATAAGTGGATCTTTTAATTGTCCACAGGTTGTCTTCCCTGACATTCATCAAATAATACAAGCTAGTATTTCTAAATAGATAAGTATTTTCATCAGGGAGAAGAAGTGGTTTGGCTGACTTCTTACAAATAAATTCAATATCCAAATCAATGTAGCTGCTTAGGTTCTCTGAATTAACTTAAGTAACTTTGGGAAGTAGCATAATAGAGGGTAACCCAACTCAGATTTCTAGACACACACACACACCCTGAAGCCCACAAAAGGCACAAAAGTGGCACACCCATGCACATTTATGCGTGTGTGCACAGACACACATACAATACTTTTGTATTCTGAAGGGTCTGCTAAGAGTAATCCAATTGTGTTCTACATGCTATGCTTGTATCTCCTAATCAGCTTGGTACTTCAGATATATGCATATAGAAAATGCAAACTCCCTCTCAATTCCCAGATAATGATAGAGAATAGAAAACATGGGGATTCAGGAGTGACCTGAAAAAAAACTAGGCTTCAGACAACATATGATCTCTATCTTAAATCGTATCATTATGTATCAGACAACTTATGCCCATTAATGTTTGTTTTATGAAATATGAGGTCCAATATTAGCTGCATGTTTGAAATTTAAAACTAAAATCATAATGGTGAGTGTTTTATTTGAGGATTGTGTCAACACTTCTGGTTAATGGTTTGCTGTATGCTTTATTTGATGTCACCATAACAATGCCAGGTAGTTTATGCTTCCATTTACTTGATAGATTATTTTGTATGGAATGACTCAGTCTGTGAGTTACTCTTCCACTTAAGGATTTTTTGTGGTGACAATATTTAGTTTTGGTTTTTCACTGTTTTTTGCATTGAAGCTCTTTAGTTGTTATGATATTATAGGCAGCAGTGAAACATATATATGGCAATTATATATTCTGGTTATATAAACATATATGCATATATGTATATATATATATAAAAGTTTAGGTAAACTGTAAGAAAATTTTAGTAGAAAAGACACAAAGTGAAAATCATAGGTGTTGCTTAACTAATTACTTACCTGTTACAGTCCTTGTTGTAGTGAAGAATTTTTTGCAAGCCCATTACATTTTGCATCTCCATGATATCCTGATAATAATTCTTGTTTTTAATGAATTTGTTCTCTTTTTTGATTTTTCCAAATAGTTCAGCATATGATACCTTCCTTATCATTATCTAAATCATAATAGTTTTTGAAATGGGTACTTGTTAGAGATAATGTGATGCACAAAATAAAGAGGTCTACCAGCTGCTCCAATCTAGGGTGTATACATAGGAATTTATACGGCTTCCTGATACCAAGTCCAGTAAGCAAAATAAAATTAGTAGAGCTAGACAACCATGTGTTCTTTTAGGCAGATTCAGAGCACCAGGTTCCTCCTGAGGATTAAATCCAATCCAAAAGTAGTTGTTCAAGTGGCCTCAGCATGTAGAGATAATTGTTCAAACGTGTTTTGTATATAAAAATGGTATAATTAAAAAATTTGTATGTTACTTATAGAGAGCTGTGAAAGAGTGGTTATCTTTATTTCTTAACAAATTATCTTTAAGAAGTTTAACAGAGATCTAATCATATGTTCAGAGATTATTCTTCATGGTCACAAACAACAGTTTTCAAAACTGCTCTTTTCAAGTTGCTGAACCTTTCTCAATGGTAAACAAAATGCATTGGGTTAGTTGGGATTCCCTAGAGAAAGAGAACACATAGAATTAATATATCTGTGTCGTCGCTATCCGACCAGCAGATAGGAACGACACAACACGGGATTCTTCTCAATGCAGTTTATTCAGGAAGCTTTTACAATCTCTCTCAGGAAGCCCCCGATTTTTTCCGTGTTCCTTCTTATATTCCCCTGCCTGATCACTCAGAGCCTGCCACGTGGACATATATCAGTGGCACATGTCAAATGGCCTGATTCTGCTTGGCAGTGAGTCTGCACAGTAGTTCTGTGGATGTGGTTCTGTCTGGGGTGTGTGAGGAAGTCAGGTGCCATTCATAAGATTTTGCAGGTGCCATTCATAAGATTTGGCAGGTGTCCCAGGCGCCATTTTAGCTGGCTGCCACACCCGCTCCTCACAATCTGAATATCTATCTATCTATCTATCTATCTATCTATCTATCTATCTATCTATCTTTCTTTCTATCTATCTATCTATCTTTCTATCTATCTATCTATATTTCTATCTATCTATCATCTATCTCTATCATCTATCTATTTATCTATCTATCTATCTATCTATCTATCTATCTATCTATCTATCTATCTGTCTATCAAATTTGTTAGCATGACTCACAGCTGTAGCACAGCTTGTCCCACTATGCCTGTGTACCAACAGAAGGGCCAAAGGTCCAACAATTGTTTACTCCAGTAAATGTTAAATCTAGAAGGCAGGATGTCTCAGATAGTCTTCAGGATATGTTAGAATCCCCCAAAAATAGTTTAAAATGCTTGTGAGGGGAGAAATTTGCCAGGGAGAGTGAGGGGAATCAGGCAAAAAGAGAACAATATTCTCTTTTGAATGTTCTTTATAGTCTGTTACTAGGTGCTGTGGCCCAGAAGAATTGACCAGATTAAAGGTGGATCTTCCCACTTCAAATGATTTAATTAAAAACAATCCCTCATAGGTATACAGCTCCTTGTCTTTTAGTTAAATCCAGAGTTAGTTAAGTTGGCAATTAAGAATACCCATTTCAATGCTATATCCACTGTATTAGTGTATATAATTCACTACAATAATTTTACAATGTTTTTGTTGGTAAACCTAATATTTATGCTATAAAACTTTAAAATACATACATTACTTATTTCAGATGCGTTATAGTGAGTAAAAATCTAGTTTGCTTTAAATATGTACAAATTAAACTTCAGAATCTATTAAAGCAACCAAAATATATATGCTTTTTACTTCCCAAAATATTATTCAAAATCATTTTTGTCCTACCTGTGTGTATGTGTTTATATCTTAATACACTTGATAAAAAGTGTTACATAAAGTTCCCATTATATAAAATAAAATTGTACCCAGAAGCACATTTAACGACTACTTTCATTTCTCTCTCATCTAAGTATCAACACCTGGTGCTTGAACTTTATCCACTATAATATTTTCCAGATTCTATCTCCTCTCCCGGGGTTAATAAGTTATTTCTGAATCAGTGTGTTGAGCATGGCTTACCATTTATTTTTAACTTCCTCACATTTTATTACTGACACAAAAATCATGTTTTCACTACTTCATATTACATCGCTAGGTGAGTTGTCCATAGAGTCATTTAAATTCCATGTCTTTTTGCCCATCATTTTATTTATAAATTTTAGTATTTTCTAATTATGGATTAGTTATTTTAATTAAAATTATACCCACCTATTATGCATCATTTAAACAGTGTAAATTAAACTGTTTTCATTTCCTGAAGTATATACTAAGATTGTAGGAGTCAATAGAGTGAAGTTTTCACTTAATAATTCTAACTTTTATTATATTCAGCTTTTGCACCAAGAACTATTTTAATATTTATTTCCTATTATTTGATATTGTAAGAATATTCTTTAACAGTACTGAACCTGACACTATACTCAAACTAAAATGAAAATTATTATTTGAAAATTAACTTAGGCAGATGTTTGAGATTTAAATTTGGTTGACTGTTATATTAGTATTAACCGTTTCTATAGTGAATTGTTGTGTTCCATAAAATTTATAAAACATTCAAAGTTACCAATTAAACAAACTATGATAAATAACTCAGTAAAAGACTGGGTTAGACATTAGTATTTAAATTTGTTTGATTGTTATATTAGTATTAATGTTCTCCATAGCTGACTCTTGAGTTCTATAAAACATCCAAAGCTATCCAATAAAATAAATAATGGTAAATAACACTTTAAAAGCACATAAATTGGTTATCAAATACCAAATGTCAGTCTTGAAACTATTTGTACAAGTAACATTGTATAGACTGAGTATGTTGTATTTATGTATTTGAGAACATGTGTGTGTGTGTGTGTGTGTGTGTATATATATACATATATATATATATATATATATATATAATGTATGAATTATAAAGAGAATAAGGAGAGGTGTGGGAGGAAATGGAGTAGAGAAATCATATTTATTATATTTTATTTTCAAAAAAATTAATTAAAATATACTTAACTCATATAATAATTTCATATATTTATCATGCACTAAACATTTGCTGAACTCCTCAAGTATTCTCCTCATAGTTGTAGATAAAACATATTTGCAACAGACTAGAAAAATGCTATTATTCATGAACAGTTAAAAAAGAGTTCTGAAATTAATGATATGTAAATTTAATATCTTTAGAAGCTACACACATGTATCTTTTCAATAAGGTCAACTAAATGAGAACTACATGAAACCAATATCAATTTACGTAGAAGGTAATTTCATAGGTCCCACACCTAGGCTAAGAGCTACAGTTAATAAGTAGTTGATTACAACAATCATTTTTCTTCACGGATTGACTAATACTATCTCTATCTCTATCTCTATCTCTATCTCTATCTCTATCTCTATCTCTATCTCTATCTCTATCTCTATCTCTATCTCTATCTCTCTATCATATCTATATCTATATCTATATCTATATCTATATCTATATCTATATCTATATCTATATCTATATCTATATCATCTATATCTATATCTATATCATCTATATCTATATCTATATCTATATCTAATCTATATCTATATCTATCTATCTATATCTAATCTATATCTATATATATACATATATCCTTTTCTTTATCTCTCTCCCCCTCCCTCTCCTCTACCCACACATTAGTAATAATTAAGGAGAGTTACATGTTAAGAGAACCCAACTATCAGTGGTTTAAAGTTTGCTTCAAGAGTCAAAAAGAGACATTAATGAATAAATCATCTCTTTCAAGGCACATGTTTGTGAAATAAATTAGGTTATATATTTACAGCATGAATAGTTTAAGCTATAGTTCAATAATTCATTTAATTTTTAAGTATGCTAGGTTGATGATGGTTTTATCATGTATCAAATTTGAAACAATTTTATAATTTCGTTTAGTTAGATTGTATTTATTATATTTTCTAATGTTTTACTTGTTACAATAAAGGTTAAAAATTAAAATATTCATTCTTTTAAAGACACTTTCATGTGTTATTTAATTATAAAGTTCTTAAAAATTTAAACTTGAAATACTAGAGTTTAATATGAAAAATTGACCAAAGCAACCTTATTTAATACTTAGAAGAAACATGTTTAAAGATTATAATATGTATTTTCTAAACTTTTAAAGTTTTACTTATCACATTGTAAACATTGATTTTTCATGGGAAGAAAACAAAGCAATGAAACACATCTTGTGAATAAGAGGTGTTCTGGTGTAGAAAGCTCATTCTTAAATCTCATCCTGGATCAAAGGTTGATGTACATTAATCCTACCCAAGGTTGAGATTAGGAAATGATTTATGAGAATTGTACAAGAGAAAATTATATTGAACCAACACAACCATTTATCTTACAGATCAAAGACCTTGAAGAAAATGACTTATTTCAAGACATGTAGAAAAAAGTCAAAATGTGAAAAATTTTAGAAAAATATAAGTCTAGGTGAAAACTAATACAGAAAAAAAAATGTCTTCACCCTCAGCTTTTCTCAGCTTTTCTTTTCTGTCTTTATTTTTATTGTTTTAAATTTTCTTAATATAGAGAATGTCATACATGTACACAAAGAAAGCTGATTATTCCCACCTCATGTTTATCTCTAACTATTCCAACACTACACAGCATAATCATTACTATTGTTTTATATTTTATTTAATTCACTCACAACATTTACCTATTTTTGTCCTTACATATCTTGGTGTGGGACCATCCACTCCAACATTTACTAGTGGCTACAACCTTTAAAAAACAAACAACAACAAAAACAAAAACATTTTTTTTAACTCTACCATGTCAACTGCCATTAGGTCATCAGTATGGACTGGAATCTTAGAGTCTATGTCTAGAAAGCAGCTAGCTTGATTTTGTACAGGTTGGTCTAAAATATGCAACCCGTGTCTCAGCCTATATTTTAGACAATTCTGGATTCTAAGACTTAAGCATCTGTCACCCAATTTATTTAATAGTATCATCACCATTACTTAGGTTACTTGATAAAACATAATAAGTTGTTTGTTGATAACATTCACAAAACTATGAAACCTTTACTAAGCATTAAACTTTCCCACTAAATCATTTCATTAAACTTGTAGATCAGTCTTGATAAAAGGTTGCAGGTGGAACCATTTTCTCAGTTCTGTTTCAAACAAAGCTGGAGTCTTTCTGCAGGATTATATTTAATATCTTCAACTTTACACAGGAGTCATGAATTATAAACACAGGACTAGAAATATCAGGATTTCATTGGAGACATTTATAATGCATTTCTGACTAATTTTTTTTTTGCTACCTGTGATCTTATAGTACAATGCTGCTACACTGATCTATGCTCCTTGCGGTGAGTTTTGTGAATATCTATACCAGATGTTTATGTGCGGAAATATATTGCTGTGCTACCTACATGTACCTGATTTTCAGAACATGTCCTGAATCATGATACTGCTATGGGGCAAAATCTTGAAAGACAAACACAGCACAACGTATACTACTTTCAAATATTTAAAAGAAGACATGAAAAATCTCTGAAAACAGTAATGTTGATAAGAGATGACACAAAATACTACTGTAGCTTCATATATTTTAGACATTCTGTGGATTCTTTCTGATCTCTGTACATATAAACATTTTTCTAGTTGATATAAATGGTTCACTTTATCAACGAAAGTAGTTTTACTTTATTTCATGTTGTACACTAGAAAACTTCCAATAAAGTTGCCTGGGCAAGAAACACTTATTTTCTTCTTAATCTCAATAGGGAAAATTTCAATTGATACCGTATTTGCTTATGAAGTAACAGCCTGCTTTCTATAACTAAAGGGTGTTTGTATGAGATTTTGATGAATATGTTTCACTTCCATTACTGAGTTTGTTCCAGAGCTTTGTTACTGTATTGAGGTCTAGGATCTATACAGCCAGTCTCTTAAAACATTTGTATGAATTTAAAAAACTTGGCTAGCATTATCTCTTTTTTGATCAACTTCTAAAATTTTATTTTCTTGTAGTTTTGAATTCATTTATTATTGAAGTAGTTTTCACATGGTCTGATTTGTGTCATTTCTGTGACTTTTTCAGATTGACTAACTTGATACTCTGCTATCGAAGATCTATCTTAAGTCATCTTTTAAGACAAGAAAAGACTTCTCTAATTCGTATCCTGCTTCCTCAAGCAAATAATCTTTATTAAATTTACTTGTTAAAATATTCATTCCAATCTCCATCAGGGCCTTCAATCCTTCCTCCAACTCTTTTATAAGATTTCCTGACTGATCTCTGTCCAATGTTTGACTGTCAGTATCTGCATCTGTTTCAATCAGCTGCTGGGTAGAGACTCTCAGAGGTCAGCCACGCTAGGTTCCTATCTGCAAGCATAATAGAGTATCATTAATGGTGTCAGGGATTGGTGCTTGCCATGGGATGAATTTCAACATGGACCAGTTATTGGTTGGCCATTCCTTCATTACCTGCTCTACTTTTGTCTCTACATTTCTTTTACATGGGACAAAATTTGGGTTGAAAGCTTTGTGGGTAGCTTGGTGCCCTATTCCTCCTGGAGTTCCTGTCTGGCTAAGCAGCCTCTTCAGGTTCCATGTCCCCACTGTTAGGCATCCTGGCTAAGATCACCCAGGCTGACTCCTTGGAACCTCCCTAATTCAACATGACTGGGACTCCTGAGAGATTGCACCAACACCTTATCCCGGGGAGCAGCAGATTCACATTCATTCTCATAGACTTCTGAACATCTCGGTTGTCTCTTCCTGCACCTGATCTTGCCCCCTATTGTTTTTCCTCTCCCCTCTCTCATCCACTTCCCTCCCTCTCTCTGCTTCCTATGAATATTTCATTCCCTCTACTAAGTGGAATTCAAGCATCCTCACTTGGGACGTCCTTCTTGTTTAACCTCATTGTGTCTATGGAGTGTATCCTGTATCACTGGTATTCTGCACATTTTGGCTATAACCTAATAATTAATGAGTACATAGCATACATGTACTTTGGGTCTGAATTATCTCATTCAGAATGATATTTTCTACTTCTATCCATTTGCCCATAAAATTCATAATGTCCTTTTTTTTTTAATTGCTGAATGGTATTCTATTGTGTAAATGAACCACAATTTCTGTATCGATCTTTTGGTTGAGGGATATCTGGCTTATTTGCAGTTTATGGCTATTAGAATAAAATTGCCAACAGCTTATCTGGATGCCTGGGAGCTCTCAGCCACCAACCAAAGGTTATACAGGAGCTGGTACAAGGTCCCTGGCACATATGTAGCAAGCATGAAGCTCAGTCTCCATGTGACAACCCCAACAAGTGAAAAGGAGGGTCTTCCTAAAGCCATAACTTGACCTTGATATTCATTCCTCAACAGAGATGTTTGCCTGGCCTCCAAGGAAGAGGGTATGCCTAATCTGTCAGAGACTTGATGCACCAGGATAGATTTCCCAGGGAACCCACCTTCTCGGGGAAGCAAAAGAGGATGCAGGAGGGACTCTGTGAGCAGGGAACCGGGAGCTGGGATAACATTTTGGATGCAAATATGTGGTTAGATAGATAGAGAGATAGAGAGATAGAGAGATAGAAAGATAGAGAGATAGAGATATTTTTGTTTATTCATTTTCCATAATAATGTATGTAAAGATAAAAGCTCCCAAAATAGTAAAACTAGACATAAATTTCTGGACCATTTATGACACTTTATAAACATCATCTTTCTGCTGTGTGTGCGATTTACAGGTTGACGGCGACCAATCATTCATTGACACCTCAAAGTGATTTGGACTCCAGTAGCTCTGAAGAATTCTATCAAGCTGTCCACCACGCTGAGCAATCATTTAGAAAGATGGAGAATTATTTAAAGCAACAGCAGCTCTGTGATGTCATCCTGATAGTTGGGAATCGAAAGATACCTGCTCATAGGTATGGGAGTGTCAATATTGCAATTGTGTATTCATATTTATAAAACTAATAAACTAGTTTTTAGACTGCAGAATTTGTTAGCACTATAAGAAGTAGAAATTATAATTTCTTGACATCTTGGGTTGCTGTCACTCTATTACTTTACATTCAGGGGAAAATTAAAACAACATTTTAATTATTTAATTTACTACTAAATAAAAGAAATCTAAAGATTTAAAATAATTATTTTTATAATTTTTTATTAACTGTATATATTATATGCTTTAGTAACTAACTCTCATTTACCAATAACTCATTGATGTCACATTGAGAGAACAAATTAAAGCATTTTTCAATTGGGGTGATTTAACCCAAAGCCAGTCTAGATTTGAATTCTCTGTTTCATGATACCAATGTTGTCAATCCTCTCTCTGTTGTATTAGTCTGAATCTGTTCCTACTAGAAAGAAAAAGAAAAAAAACAGTTGTCTCATGAGTTTTTTTGCACCTGTGTCTTTGTCTCCTCCTGTGTGTGTCTAACATGTGACTGTGTGTCTGCCCCTAACAAAGGGTTTTACTCCTACTATAGTAAACAACATAAAGTGTGTTCCATAGGGAAGGAATGAGACACTTAATAGAAATGTTTACAGAGTTTTACAAAAATTGAGTTACTGTCTCCAACTCATCCAACCTGATCCAGAAAACTAACATCATTGTTTATCAATCAGTATTCATAAATGTTGCATCAATTATGGTAGATTCTAGAAAGTTGCTTTCAATGTCTATATTTACTGTTTTCAGCAAAAAAAAAAAAATACATCTATTACCTAGTTTAGGGCATGGAAGAATACATAAAGTATGATTACAGCTATACATTAGCTTATGTTGTAAAACCTGACTACATGGGATTCTAAGGTAAGTAATGTTGGCTGTTTAATTTTTATTTTTTATTGTTTTTGTTTTGTTTTTCTTTTTTATTGGATATCATTTATTTACATATCAAATGTCACCCCCTTTCTCAATTACCCCCTGGAAACCCCTATCCCATCCCATCTCCCCCTGTTTCTATGAGGGTACACCCTCCTACTCTCACCTTCATACTCTGGTATTCCTGTACACTGGGGTATGAAGCCTTCACAGGACCAAGTGTCTCTCTCTTCCCATTGATGTCTGACAAGGCCATCCTTTGCTACATATGTGGCTGTAGCCATAGGTACCCTTTGGTTGGTGGTTTAGTCCCTGGGAGCTCTGGGGTGTCTGGTTGCTCAATACCATTGTTCTTCCTATGGAGTTGCAAACCCCTTCAGCTCCTTCAGTCCTTTCTCTAACTCCTCCACTGGGGATCTTTTGCTCAGTCCAATGGTTGACTGCAAGCATCTGCCTCTGTATATTTCAGGTTCTGACAGAGCCTCTCTGGAGACAGGCTCTACATATCAGGCTCCTGTCAGCAAGGTTCCATCCAGTTTTGTTTTTGTTTGTTTGTTTGTTTGTTTGTTTGTTTTGGATATTTTATTTATTTACAATACAGATGTCATCCCCTTTTTCCATTTCCCCTTTTATAACCCTCTATTCCATCCCCCTTCCTCCTTTATGCTGTTTCTTAAAGCCACGTTACACAGTTTGAGTACAGAGGAGGGTAATATTTTTGAGTATTAACTTACTTCAAGATACATTAATAAGTGTGGGTGTAAGAATGGAAAAAGTGCCAGTCTCTTGTAGATATTTACAGTGTACTGCACCATCACAGATAACTATGGACAGTATTAATTATTTTTATTCGGACTTCTACTGTCACTAAAGAAATTATAATTTAACAAATATGCTTAATATCTGAAATTAGATATTTTGTTTTATCATTTGTTTAAACAATTCAGGTCATTGTGAAAAAAATTTTTAGTTCAAGTTTGAAATTAACATTGACCTTTTATACTTACATTTATGTAACATCAACTTTTAGCAAAAAAGTTATCTTACATTTACATATATTTAAGGAGAATATCTCCACACATTATTTCATAGTTCAGACTAATAATTCTACTTTCATGAACTCTAAATGATATTATATTGTTACAGATGGATTTACTGTAACTTTACATTTAAAATTACAATAATTTTAAAATTAAAATAATTTAAAAATAATTAAAATCATTAAATTACAATAATTGAACATGTATTTTATCTTTCTCATCATAATATTTTATATATTATACCATACTATTTATGTGTTACCACATTATACTGTAAAATTTTGAGTAAAGTATCCAGGAAGTATACTTATAATACACATGTATTACAGGCAAATAATTCATAATTGCATCTTAGTATCAATGGAGAAACTGAACATAATTTCATGTAGATAGCAAGAGAATGAAGTGTCTCATTTTTAGATTTCCTTGATTATATAGTTAATAAAATAGGAAATCTGCCTATGTGTTAAAATATTTTCAATAATTTTCCTATATATTAAATGTAATAAGCATTATGTATATAATATATATTTATATGTTATCAATACATATTACATGTCAACCCATTATAGTTATATTCTTCAGAATTTAATTTATTCTTACTTAATATGACTAAATTTACTTGTTTGATCATAAATTCATTAATTAGTGATGTTTATATTTGTTTAAAAACACATGATATCTCAAATATTGGTGAAGATCCTATTCCAGCTATTTTGTATCATTGCCAGTGTCCTTTACACTATTGCTCTGTAGTACAGCTTGAAGTCAGGGATGGTGATTCCTCCCAATGTCAGTTTATTGTTCAGGATTGTTTTGGCTACCCTGGTTTTTGGTTTATCTATATGAATTTGAGAATTGCTCTTCCAAGGTCTATAAAACTGAGAGTTTTTCTATGTAGAGTAGTCTAGGATGGCATCTCTGATTTTTCAGAGATTGCAAGATATATGTCCAGGCTCTTCTAGTGTTTAGTGTCTCTGTTAAGAAGACAGGTATAATTCTCAGATGTCTACTATTGTGTATTACCTGGGCCTTTTCCCTTGCCACTTTTAATATTCTTTCTTGTGTTTTTGATTATTATGTGGAGGGAGGATATTCTTTTCTAGTCCAGTATAATAAGAGTTCTATAAGTTTCTTCTGCATCTCTTTCTGTGGGTAGGGAAGTTTTCTTCTATGAATTTGGTAGGAATATTTTCAGGGCCTTATAGATGGGTCTCTTCACTTTCTTCTATTCCTCTTATTCTTGGGTGATGTCTTTTCATAGTATTTCAGATTTCATAGATGTTTTGTATCAGAATTTTTTTTTAGATTCAACATTTTCTTTGAATGAAATATCAATTTATTGTATTCTATCTCTTATGCCCAAGCTTTTCTCATCTATCTCCTGTATTCTTTTGGTGATGCTTACATCTGATTCTGTTCTCTTGATTTTGCTCTCTATGTTTTCAATCCCCAGGATTTGCTCAGTTTGTGTTTTTGTTATTGTATTGTGTTATTGCTCTATTTTCATTTTCATGTATTGCACAGTTTTATTTATTTTCTTCACCTGCTTAATTGTATTTTTTCTTTATCTTTAAGGGATTTATTCATTTCCTCTTTAAAGTCCTTCATCACCTATATGAGATTGGATTTAAGGACATTTTCTTGTCCTTCAGTTGCGTTAGGATATCCAAGACTTGCTGTAGCAGTGTAGCTGTGCCCTGAAAGTGTCATCTTGCCCTGACTTTTATTACTTTTGTTTCTGTGAGGTCCTTTAGCAGTTTGGATGGCTTTAGTTCCTGGGTGTTCCTGTTGTAGTAGTTATTAAGAGGGAGTTGTGATGGTTTGTGTATACTCCAGGCAGGGAGTGGCTCTATTAGATGTGGCCTTGTTGGAATAGATATATCATTGTGGGCATGGGCTTTAGTACCCTAATCCTAGCTGCCTGGAGATCAGTCTTCACTTAAAGACCTGCAGATAAAAATTTAGAAGTCTCGGCTCCTCCTGTACCATGCCTGTCTGCATGCTGCCATGCTCCCACCTTCATGATACAGGACTGAATCTCTGAACCTGTAAGCCAGACCCAATTAAATGCCCTTTATAAGACTTGGTCATGGTGTCTATTCACAGAAATAAAGCCCTAAGACAGAACTTGGTACTGGGAGTACAGTATTGCTGTGATAGGCTTGATCATGCTATTGTTTGGAAGAATGTAGATTTGGGGACTTTGGATTTGGAAAGCAGTAGAATGCTTTAAGTAGGTTTAATGAGACATTCTCATAGAAAGAAGAAAGACTTTGTTTCTGATGGTGTTTTGAACTATGCAATCCTGGGTCTAGAGGCTTCAGAGGAGAAGAGGTTTAGTCTGTGACAGAGAGACCATTCTTGTGATATTTTTTATGAAGAATGTAGCTGCTTTTTGCCATTGTCCATGGAATTTTCCTAAGGCTAAGGTAAAGAGACTCAGATTGATTGCATTAACAAAGGAAGTCTCAGAAACTCACATCATATACCTTGTTCTCTTGTTAAGTCTCATCAAGAGCATTTTAAACAAGCATAGCAAGCTTATAAAGGAAAAATATAAAACATATGGTTCCAGATGGTACTGGTTGTGAAGGTATGAAGGGGTCATGAAGAACAGCTGAGACTCAGCATTGTGAGAGACCATGGAAGACCTTTGGTGAAGGTATAGCTTCAGTTGCAGTTGACAGCACAGGACTTTAGGGGCCATGCAAATGATTTGATGCTTGACACTTTGAAGAGAGACTATGAGAGGCTACTGGTGAAGCCTAGTTCCAGTAGAAGATGCCAGTGTATTGTAGATGTTAGTACCATGGGATGATCACCAAGAACAGCCGCAGCAGTGGAGTAGACTAATCTGAATATAGATCGCAACTGAGGACAGAGCTGGAGAAGTGACACAAGCCCTTTGGAGGAACCCAGAAGATTATGTGTGGATCCCAAACATTGAAACAAGAAGCTGTAACATTGATGTTGCCTTGGTGACTCCAAGATGTTTGAAATGCCAGAGCCATGGGCCATCTGCCAAGGAAAGCTACTAATGAAGTGGAACCACCTCAAGAAAAAGACGTTTGCTGCAGTCAACAAAGATGAAAAAGGAGTTGGAGATCTGAAGACTGCTTTGACATCAGACATGGAGATGCAGAGTTTGGAGTTTGTCCTGCTGGTTTTCTATTATGCTTGGGGGATTCGAGTTAAGTAATTAGATGAATCTCAGAAGAGACTGTGAACTTTGAACTTTTAACCTTATTGAGACTTCTATATACTATTGGAAGCTGGACCGAATGCATTTAGCATTATGACATGTTTAGTCATGGTCCCCATAGACTCATATATTTGAACCAGCCTATGGGGATTAGGAATTGGAATGTGATGATCTGTATATTCTTGGGCTAGGGAATGAAACTATTAGTTATGGCCATCTGTACCATTGTGGGTGTAGGCTTTGGTACCCTAGTTCTAGCTGCCTAGAGGTCAGTATTCTAAAATAAGCCTGCAGTTAAAGGTGCAGAACTCTCAGCTCCTCCTGCACTATGCCTGCCTGGATGCTACGATGCTCCTGTCTTGATGATAACTAAACTCAGTCTCTGAACCTGTAAAGTCAGCACCAATTAAATGTTGTCTTTATAAGACTTGACTTGGTTATGGTGTCTGTATGCAGCAGTAAATTTCAGTGTCATGTCAGTGGTCCTGATTTAGTAGCCCTCTGATAGGTATCTTTGTACTGTATGCTTCCAGTTCAGCAGGTCTGTATGGTTCAGGATATGTAGGTCTGTTGAAGGTGGGCAGAGGGTGACTAGAGAATGGAGATTTGTTGAGGATAGCAGGCTTCACAGGACAGGTTGGGGTACCCCAGTGATCAGGAACATTATGTAAGGAATGGAAGCTAACCTGATTATTTCAGGCTCTGCAGGACGGATGAAGGTGGATGGAGAGGTAGAGGGAGAGTTTTGTCTTTGAATTCCTGAGAGTAGGTGTATATGGGAGAATTTCGAGGGATAAAATGAAATTATATTATTATATTTAAATTTCAAAAATTATTTTAAAAATACTCACTTTATTCATGGTTTGGTATTATTTGAGATTCTAAAACAAACAATCATGGGCAATGAATATATATATGGAATCCATATATATATATATATATATATATATATATATATATATATGTATATATACACACATTTGACATCCTTAAACAATCATGGAGAATAAATATATATAGTGAAATCCATATACATATATGAATATATAATCCATTATATCAATTGAAATGATTTTATGTTTATTGTTTATTAGAAAGGGTATGTTAGAGTATGCCCCATAGACTCTTAAAGCTTATTCATCAAGAATAGGGACTAAAGATAAAAATGAAGCATTAGTTGTCATGTCCTTAAAAATATCCAATTTAGGTGTCATTGCTTGAAATAATTTGCAATAAATTGGTTAAGTAGAAGGGTTTTTTGAAATTTATTTTATTTTATTTTTTCCCATTTGACATTGTTGTTTTTCTTTTTTCTTTTTTTTAAATTTAAATACATCTTTATTTTTTTATTCATTACTTTTTAAAAAAGTTAATCAAAGGCTTTATAAGTTTGGTAATGCTCAATAACAAGATGCCCATACAATCAGAAGTGTAACCTAATATCCAACCTAGATATACCAACTATCTTTGACTGGCAGAGATATGTGAACATCTACCTCCATGTCCGCCCCCCCCCACTCTCTTCTCCTAGCTCCTCCTCCTCTCCTTACTCCTTCTCTTCCTCTTCTTATTCCTCTCATCTTAGCTCCTCCTACATATCACCCTTTCTGTTAAAATAAAACTTTTCTCTCAAAATACAATTAGAGTATAACTATAACAATTTGTATCAGTAAGGTACAAGATAGACCTAATGCCCAGTCCATCATTTTGTTGACTAACCAGAACCTCTGTCATCCCTCCCAACCAAAAAATTTAGTTCTGAACCTGGCTTTTTTCTTGGCTTTAAAATGAATGGTCAGCTGAAAATCATCCTCTCAAATCTTTTTCTCTCAAAGTAAATAGCCGGGACTGCCTATGAGACTATAAATCTTCAACCCCATCAGAAATTCAGAATGACTGAATTAACTAAAATTATGGGAAACACAAAGCATAGCTTCTAAAACTTAGCCAATTTATAGAAACCACTGAACAACTGGACAGTGCCTATACTACAAAATGTTGGAGTATCTGATCTTCAGCCTTCTTGCCCAGGATCATCTGACAGACCTAGTGATGGAGAATTATTAAGGGCTGATTACTCTTTCTTGGCAGATATAATCAGTCGACTATTCTGCAAGTGTGTCCTTTTCTGGACGGTAATTTTTCTGTAGATGAAAAGAGGCAATTTTTGCCTAGTGACTGTCTCACCACAACTGGAGCAACTCCAAAGATGCTCAATTTCTTCTTATAATTCAAGACATGAAGCAGACAGGTCTCTAATAAAAATGAACATTAATACAGAAATGTTTGTAATGTCAATTCTGTGGACTTCTGACGTTTTGAAAAGCAACTATCCATGTAAGGCAATCTGGACTGTTGTTTGTTAACTCCTCTCAGCTATTTCTAAATAAGACATAGAAAACACTCTAACAATAAACTCAGAGCCATAAATTTGCCATAGGCCCTTAACTCACAGACTAACCATCTCAAATCAGTTAAAAAAAAAAGCTAAAGAAGGACTGGGTCTAAGCCTTGTATTCTTAAGTGTGTTATATAAGCACAATGCTTATGAGAGTAACAATATTAATCTCACTTTTACATCAATAAGAGACTCATACCAATGAAAACCTTAAATTTGAAATCAAAGTAAATTTTGTATCATTTAAGAAATTATAACTTCAGCTTAATAACAATTATACAGATTTTTACCAATAGGCTATGGCTATGCAATAAATCCTAGCTATTCCTCCCTTTATCAACAAAACCACTACTTTTCCCTAGAAAGACAGCCCAATATTAACCACCTTGGTCCCAAGCCCAGGGAAGAGGGGCAAGGGCAAGAGTAAATTGATAAGCCTCTGACACTGTGTCTTCACTGAATCCAGCTGAAACTCCAAGACATCCATCAAAGGTTCGAGCAGGTCTGCTCAGTTTGCTTGATGAGTAAATACACCAAGGCTGTGTAATCTGCAATATACAATTCTCAAAACAAATTTTAGTATTAAGATAACTTTTTGTTTGAATTCTGTAATCTAGTCTTTTGGCGGCCTGCCTTTGTCATGTTTAATCCATATAATTCTGGGAGTTTATATGAGGGTGTGTTCCCACCATCCTCCCATTCCCGCCTTTCTGCTCTCTAATTTCCCAACAGTAGTTAATCCAAACTTTCAGGAACCAAAGCACTCCACTTCCACTGATGCCTGACAAGGTCTCCCCCAACTACCTATACAGGTAGAGACATGAGTCTTTCCCTTTGTGTTCTCTGGCTGGAGATTTTAGAATGGCTACTCCAGCTTGTTTCTTAGGACCATTTGCTTGAAAAAAATTTTTTCCATCCTTTTACTCTAAGATAGTGTCTGTCTTTGTCACTGAGGTGGGTTTCCTGTATGCAGCAAAATGTTGGATCCTGTTTACATATCTAGTCTGTTAGCCTTTGTCTTTTTATTGGGGAATTGAGTCTATTGATGTTAAGAGATATTAAGGAACAGCGTTGCTTCCTGTTATTTTTGTTATTAGAGGTGGAATTATCTTTATGTGGCTATCTGCTTTTGGATTTGTTAGAAGAGGATTACTTTTTTGCTCTTTTTAGGGTATAATTTCCCTTCTTGTATTGAAGTTGTCCCACAATTATCCTTTGTAATGCTGAGTTTTTGAAAAGATATTGTGTAAATTTAGTTTTGTCATGGAATATATTGGTTTCTTCATCTATGGTAATTGGCAGTTTTGCTGGGTATAGTAGCCTGGGCTGGCATTTCTGTTTTCTTAGTGTCTGTATGACATCTGTCCAGGATCTTCTCGCTTTTATAGTGTCTGGTGAGAAGTCTGGTGTAATTCTGATAGGTATACCTTTATGTGTTACTCTGCCTATTTTCCCTTACTGCATTTAATATTCTATCTTTGTTTTGTGCATTTGGTGTTTATATTATTATGTGATGAGAGGTATTTCTTTTCTGGTCTAGTCTATTTGGAGTTCTGTAAGCTTCTTGTATGTTTATGGGCATCTGGTTTTTTAGGTTAGGGAAGTTTTCTTCTATAATTTTGTTGAAGATACTTATTGGCCCTTTAAGTTGTAAATCTTCATTCTCTTCTATACCTATTATTCTTAGGTTTGGTCTTCTCAAATCCAGGTGTCCTGGATTTCCTGGATGATTTGTGTTAAGAACTTTTTGCATTTTGCATTTTTTGACAGTTGTGTCAATATTTTCTATGGTATCTTTTGTACCTGTGATTCTCTCTTTTATCTCTTGTATTCTGTTGGTGATGCTTGCATATACGACTCCTGATTTTTTTCCTAGGTTTTCTATCTCCATGGTAGTCTCCCTCTGTGATTTCTTTATTGTTTCTACTTCCATTTTTATGTCCTGAATGGTTTTGTTCAATTCCTTCACCTGATTGGTTGTATTCCCTCGTAATTCTTTACGGGATTTTTGTGTTTCCTCTTTTCGGACTTCTACCTGTTTACCTGTCTTCTCCTCAAATTCTTTGAGAGTGTTATTTATGTCTTTCTTAAAGTCCTCTATCATCATCATTAGAAGTGACTTTAAATCTGAATCTTGTTTTCCTGATGATATGGGGAATTCAGGACTTTCTAGTGTGGGAGAACTATGTTCTAATGATGCCAAGTACCCTGGGTTGCTGATGCTGATGTTTTTGTGCTTGCCTTTCACCATCTGGATCTTCCTAGTGCTACATGCCCTGTCTCTGACTGGAACCTATCTTTCCTATTTTCTTGGTTATGTCAGAACTGTTGGGTGGGTATTACTACTGGAGTTAGAGCTGGGGCCCAAGATCTGCTCAGTGCTCAGGCGCAGACTGGAAGAAACCAGTACTATGGGCCAGGAGTGAATTCGGTTGTCTCAGTTACTTCCTGTTTGGGGCAGGTGCTGCTGTCTCCTTACCTGCACAGGTTACAGCTCCTGGGCAGCCTGTTTCCTCTGAGTTTTATGAGACTGGATGCAGAGCTGCTCCCTGGGATCTGCTCAGTGCTCTGGCCCAGACTGGAAGTAGAAGTTAAAGGATGATTGAATACAGTGATACTGTTTTACCATGATTTAAAGAAAATAATTTCAGTGTCTGAAATATTCGTTTTCTTGGGTTTTGTTTGTTTGTTTGTTTGTTTCTCAAGATATGGTTTCACTGTATAGCCCTAGCTGTCCTGGAACTCACTCTGTAGACCAAGATGGCCTCAAATTCAGAAATCCATCTGCCTCTGCCTCCAAAGTTCTGAGATTAAAGACATGTGCCACCACGGCCCAGTTTAAAATCTTAGTTTTCTGTTTGTATCAAATTGTGTTTTCTTTAAACATTCATCCAGATATAAATTTGCAAAAAAGATTTGTCTGAGAGATCTTTAATAACAATAAGGAAATTTGGATTTGAAATACTATGTATAATTAATTAAAAGATAATGCAGGGTTTTGAGGGGAAAAATCATGGTCTTGGTTGTACATCTGGCACTGTTTGACACAATTTGAGTATTTCTCAAATGAATTGGAAATCTTTATTTTCTCATTTTTTAAAATATTATAATGTGAAAAACCAAAGGCATAGAAGGTATTAATTGCACCTGATATATATTTGATAATTGGTAGTAGTAAAATACAAACTCTCAAAACATGGGTATATATGTCATTTGTCTTGAAAAACACAGGAGTATCAGAACCCAAAAGACTATCTGTCAAACATGTCATAACATGTTATATAGTGACCAAGAAGAGCATAAAAATAAGCACAGAAGAAAATATCAGATGGTCAGTGAAGCTGGAGCATTACTCTACACCAGAAATGAAGGCTGTGTGAAGATAAAGAGGAGAGCGGAGAGATACTACATACACTGGCCTGGTAACACCAGAGCACAGAAAGCATGTGTGCAAGTTTGCATATAAAATGCTCTTAGAAGAAACAAAAGTTCACAAGGGCAGAGGAATAAATGAACCAAGGATTCAACCCTGTCTTCTTCAGCTTTCCAGGGAGATATAGGATTTATTTGATGCACATAGACATACTGTGCTCCACAGAGGCAGCATTTGAGGCCGTGATGTAGCAGCATTGGTTACTATTAGCTCCGTTACTGGTCTAGAGGCGAGGATCATGTTGGCAGATGGAGAGCATTGGACCTTCTAGTGCAAGGGCCTTCTTGGACCAATGAAGCCTTTGGAAAGAAGTATCCTTTCCCTTTGCCTTATGTTAACACTGATTCAGAATGTCTGGGCCTTGGACATCGACCCAGAACAAACTAAAAGATAAGTTTGTGTTCTATTTCACATAGGGAAAGAAGTACCAGAAAACTTCCATGCCATCTGGAAGAACCCTAATGGCACAACAGCAACTGGAAGTAAGACTGTGTAAATATAAGAAAATTACAGGCAGTACACTGAATTTAGTATAAAGACAGCCAAATGCTGGTCGAACTTTTGGCCAGTGTATTACTTTTTCTTTTTTAATAGTTACTACAGTAGCACAGTACAATTTAACACCATCATACAAATTATTAAACTGTGCTAAAAAGGTGATCTTGCAAAAATGAATATTAAAGCAAAGCACAGAAATCCATATTAGTCTACAGTAAAGAACAGGTCGGAGAGTAGAAGTTACTGAATTAGAGGTAAAGCTGAGATTTAAAATAAAAGTCTGCACTTCTCTAACTTAAATAAAAGTAGGTTTAAAAAGTGTGAGGTTGACAGTGTCTAACATCATAATAAATTGAAGTGGAATATAAAAATTTTTAATAGATTTAGAACTACATTTTAGTGACCCCAAATAGAGATTTTCCTAAGTGGCTACATTCACTCACTGAATCAGTTTTTGCTCCAGCTTTCCCTACTTTAACAGAAGCTAAATATGCAAGTATAAAAATGTTAACTTTTGTCAAATATAAAATCTAGATTCTATTTCAAATCTTTTGTGTCACCAAATCTAAATGCAAAATTAACCTTTTCACACTACTATGACTGAGCTGGCAGCATTTTCCTAGAGCTGATACAGATTTTATTTGATGATTCAAACTTGTACAGTGTAGGTCACACAATATTTTGCTCTTCAAAATGTGACCAGCCTGTAATACCAACTTAGTGTGTAAGAACAAACTCGTTTAATCTACGTTTAAATACTTGTTCCTTGAGAGATGCCCAACACAATGTTTATGGAGATGACTACTATTTATCACGTGATATTTATGGAGACATTTACTTAACACTTCAATAAAAGTGATAATTTTATACTCACTTATTTCTTTGATTTGCAGTGAATATTTTGATATTTATATGATCTTTAATTGAAATTAAAATTAATTACTAGTATATATATTATTTCATATAAATATGTAAAGTATGTAAATAATGTCTTGCATACATGTATGACTATGTGCTACATATATGCTTGACATCCTTGCAATTAGAAAGAGGACATCATATTCTATAAAAATGATTTAAAGATGAATATGAGCTGTCTAGTGAATGGTAGTAATCAAACCCATTTCCTCTGAAAGAGCAGGCAGTATTGTTAACTGCAGAGCCATCTGTCTAGCTGAGATTTCTATTTATTATTTGTTATTAGTTTGTAACTAGGTCAAGCTAGTAATCACCCTGATTTAGCATCTCAAAAGATAAGAAAGCAAGTATGAGCCACTTTTCCTGGCTTTAAGTTTATAAAAGTAAGAATGAAAACTATTAAAAATATTTTTTTTGTATTGGTATACAAAAATAGCAAATGAGAAATATTTCCATTAAGTGGAAAACAAGGTACTGTGCATACAATAAAAGAAAACTTAAATGATGGGGTACTCTGAATTTTTAAAACACATTTTATTAGACATAGTGCGGAATGAGTTGGATGAAGAGGTGAGAATAGCAATACAGTTTGTGATCTTTGGCTTAAAATGGTCAGTCTCACTATTACATAAGGTCAGAAATTAAAATGAAAGTAACTATGGATTAGCACACAAACACATACATAAACATATATGTTTGTCATTTGTCCTTGAAGAAAAATGTGTGTGTGTGTGTGTGTGTGTGTGTGTGTGTGTGTGTGTGTGTGTAGCACTGAAAAAAATGATACAAATCTGTCCAGTTCAGCTGGACAATCAAGTGGGACCCTTAAACCCTTTTGAGAGGACTAAGATGCACGAGAAGATATGAAGTCACAGCAAGTCAACAAGTCTGATCAAGCTAGCAAAATTTTTGTTGTTCACACAGGTTATAGACTCTGAAAACAGGATATGAGGAGGGGTAGAAAAGGAAAGAGGGCTTTGTAGGTTGAAGAAGCTAGCTGAAGCTGAGGAGTCTAAGTTATACCTGTTGTTCTCACAAAGCCTTGCCATTACCAAGGGTTCTAAAATCATCTATCTAGCAGGATGTTGGCTAAATCTAGAAATCAGGAGGAAGGGTTACTAAGGTGGGTTGCTATGAGGCCTTGTTTGAAGTTCTGAGAACTGACAAGTAAATCATGGAAGGTAAGCAGAAAGAAGAGTAGTAGATAGGAGAGTCAAAGGTGAGTGTTTGCCAAGAGTAAGGCCTTACCATGGCTTCCCACACAAATCCTAAGACAAATCTAAAATAGTTATAAATAAATGCTACATTACAACATAAAAAAGTTGGAAAATCAAGTTTCTATTGAAACTAGTAAAGTCTGGATGATAATGAAGTACTGTCTTCTTCATAAATGAATGAAATAAATTTACTATCCTCTAGTAAGTAAAAATATTTTATGATTTCTTATAGATGAAACTAGAAAAATATTTGGAAGTTGATGCTTTAAAGAGAAATAATGAATATTAGAAAAAAGAGGAAATATAAGTTTTTATTACTAATTATACATTATATATTTAAATCCTTGCTGAAGTGGAATCGAGCAAGAAATTATTAAACTTTAATTTCATATAATTTTCATTAAATGGTACAAATGTATTTGATGACCAATTAGTGTTTGTTAAAGTAGGAAATCATGAAGTCATATAATAGCCAAGAGTAATGTGTAGCTTAGGTTTTAATGGCTCATTTGGTACTATTTATATTATACTTTCAAAAGGTATATTTCATTATATAGTTTATTTTTAATTTAATTCTGTGTAATAATTTCATGAATATATGCAATGTATTGCCACTAATCATTTTTTATAACCCTATAATTTTCCTTTCTCACCCTTGCTTATTTTGTTCTTTTTAAAATTTTATGGTGGCTCGGAGTCAGAGATCTTGGTGTCTAGGTCAGTTGAGAAGGCTGGTCTTTCTATAATGTTGCCCTCCTCCTCAGTATCTTGCAGCTTTTCCATAATTCAACCAGAGGCGTTCCCAGCTTCTGTTCACTGGTTGAGCATTAAGTGTCTACATCTGACTCTTTCAGCTGTTTGTTGGGCTTTTCAGAAGGCAGCCATGCTAGGCTCCTGTCTGTCAGAACAGTAATAGTGTCAACCCTTGTAGCCTCTTCTTGAGCTGGATCCCAAGTTAGGCCTGTCACTGGACCTCCTTTCGCTCAGTCCCTCTCTCTCTCTCTTTCTCATTCTCTCTCTCTCTCTCTCTCTCTCTCTCTCTCTCTCTCTCTCTCTCTCTCTCAATTGGATATTATTTACATTTCAGATGTTATCTCATTTCCCCATTTCCCACCCCTCAGAAACCCTCTATCCCCTCCCCCCTTCTCCTGCTTCTATGAGAATGTGACCCACCCACCCACTCCCATCTCCTTGCCCTCACACTGGGACATCCAGACTTCACAAGACTAAAGGACCTCCATTTTTGTCCCTGCAGTCCTCATGTTCTTCTCCCACTGTCATATTTGTTTTGTTTTGACCCATTAAAGATAAATTAAAGCTGCATATATGAGCATATAAACACAATTAAGAAAACTAGATCATGGAAGTTTATCAATAATTATATCAGTGAATAAAATTAGAAATATAGCCCTTCTCTAAAAACAATTAATTGTCTATACATCCTCAATTTCTTATACTCCCACACAAATCAATGTTAGAATGATGAAGGACACATGCCTTCCTTTTCTCTCCTCTCCTCTCCTCTCCTCTTCTAAAACATCCCAATATCCTCAGAAGAGTTATAGATACCTCTTATTTAGAGTTAAACACTTAGATCTCACTTATTTTCAACAGGTCAAGTCTCTTCATTATCTACTCTCCAGTGTAAAAAACAAGCTTCTTTTCCCAGGGTTAAATAATAGCATTAGTCCCTAGGTGTAACCCTGAATATTTAAAAGAATGTTTGGATACATGTTCAATTAGCAAAATAACAGTCATAGATTTAGTCCGTGTCATGAACAGTGACCGGCCTTTGACTAAGTTTACAGTAGTAAGCTTTGGATTCCTTATAGTAGAACAGGTATCAAATTAAAGTCTGTGAATATCTCAAAATCAGTCATAGTATATGCATAGTGTTTTCATAAAAAGATTTGTATTTCCCAGTAGATCAGTATTGTAATATTTATAATCCAAGCAGTATAGATCAAATTAGTGTTTCTTCTCCAGAAGCTTACATTGCTTTGAAGAATATAAATATTTGGAAGAATGTATGCTAGCTAGCAAAAAAACAAAATTCTGTGTCAGTTCCATGTTCAGACTCTGTGTCCCGTATCCAAAATTTATGTTTGTTTGTTTTTTTTCTTTTGGTTTGGTTTGGTTTGTTTGTTTCTGCATCGGGGTTAGAAAATCTAATTTTGATGGGCAAACAAGGAGAATGGCGAAAGAAAGTATTTTTTTTTTTCTGATGCTTCTGAAAACCTCTGGCAAACAATATGCAACCTGCCAATGGTTTTAAAAACCTACTACTTCTTGGAGTATCAGTATCTACCCATGCAGGGTACCTCTGTTTAAACATGTTTTATCATCATCATCATCATCATTATCATTATTGTTATTATCTTTTAAATTTAAGTTATAAATTTAGAACTTGATCAAATTGCTGATGGTTGATTCATTGTTCAACATTGTGTCTGCTGAACTCAGTGTTGGGTGCTTTACATGCATTGCCTAAAATAGAACCTGTGCCTCTTTCAGGCTTGTTCTGAGTTCTGTCTCTGACTATTTTGCTGCCATGTTTACAAGCGATGTCTGTGAAGCCAAGCAAGAGGAGATCAAGATGGAAGGCATAGACCCAAATGCACTCTGGGATCTTGTGCAATTTGCATATACAGGTACAGTAAAATAGTTATAAGATCATATTGATACCATGCTTATTTTAACACTGGCTTTAGGGCTTTCAACTCTAAAAAAAAAAAAAAAAAAACTTTTATCATTAAATTTTTAGTTACAGGCTATATATTGGGGAAAGTTGGTCTTTTTATTTTGTGAAATCACAAATATATAATGATATTTGTTTTTGTATTTTTCACACAATACTTACATAAGATTAAATACATTAATAAAGCCAGTATTTGGATGGAATAAAGTTAAAAAGAAATAGAGAGTTAATCATTAAATACATATTTGGCCAGAACATTAATCATATAAAAAGAATCTCTTTAGAAATATGAGTTAATAAGATAATTCTCATTTTTTATATTGTGTTATTTAATGTTAAAAATTTTCATGTCCTTCATATTAATTTGACAACTAAGCTGAAAGGTACAATAATGATAAATAGAATTTGGAGAATCACTACCCTTGGAGATTTGAAAAGTTTTTTAATTTACTATATTTATACAGTCCTTTGGACATTACGTTATTTTAAAATACATAGTGTTGTAAATTTTGTTTGTCAAACATGTGCGATTCTGAGCTATAACAAAGGAGAACGATTTAACAAATAAGCTGACTTTTTCCTCTCATGAAGATCAATTATTTTAGGATACATAGAGTTACAAGGGGGAAAAAGGATTATTGTCTTAAAAAAATAAAGAAAGAAATGATGAAATACATGAACCTTGCATATAGAATATAATATTAGCTTCAGCTATGTGATGTAAAATCAGACATTTCTTGTCTCAAAAAATTTAAAATATAGTTAAACACAGCAGAATTTTCACTATAAAATCTAAGTCTTTTTGAAAGCTATTGTAATAGTAGAAAAAGACCTTGGTTTAGTCTGACTATAACTGAATTGAATTAAGGGATCAGGCTTTTAAGCCTTGAGATGAGGAAGAAAGCACACTAACTCCTTTTATTGTCTACTTAGGTTAGCAGAGAAAAGTCATCTTTGCATATCTTTGTTGTTAAGGGTAGTAAAAACACTTACCAATTCCCTAAAGGCTGTATTTCAAGGCATTGAGAAAAACGTTTTCGGAATATAAAACTAGAAAAAGATTTTGAAAACACACCACAAAGAAATAGAGAAAATGTATGTGCAATTCTAAATATTCTGAGATAAATTATTTTAGGAAAATTAAGGTCTATCAGCATTAAATCTACTGTGTAAAACTTTCTCAAATGGAGAGGACTATTCCAAACGTCACAATTTAATTAGAGCTTATTTATATTTCTAAACTAGTCAGTCATAGACAACAGTCTTATCAGTGAACAATTGATATGGAGTGATCCATTATACCACCTCAAACCCCTATGAACATCTGGCTACAGGTGCATTCTGGGGGGACTGACTCCACATTGACAGATGTCCACACTTTTTTAGATATCCCCACTAATGACAGATGAGCTCATCAGTCTCCAGTAGATGCTCAAAAACTGATGGTTCCAAATATAGTTCACATTAAAGTCACTGAGTCACAAAGAGGAGTGGATATGAGAAGGGAGCTTACAGAGATAATGGAGTGTTAATGATAAAGGAGGAAGACAGCGATGTAAGGGTGTGAGAGGAATCGGAATTAACTTTATTAGTGTATGAATTTTTAAATAAGAAAACTAATAAATGTTATTTTTAAATTTATGTTTTTTTCTAGAATGGGGGAAGGGTAATATAGCTAATATTTTAGGAATCCTTCCAGAAAGAGCAAAGCACAGACAGTTCCTATATCCAGTTTCTATGCCCTGGCCAACTTACCTTTGCAAAGAGCAAAACTAGGTCAAAGACAGTATCTATCTTGTTATACAAGGTTAGATGTTGTTTCAGAAATTCCTGCTGAGAGGAATGACCCAAATATGGCTCTACTTTTATAGGAAAGTAAGAATAGAAATCTAACTCTCTGTTGCACTGATACTTTGGACTTCTCCCCCACCCCAAGCATATTTGCACTGTGGCCTTTGCCAATTAAACACAGTTATATTAGGAGACTGATGTATTTCCAATTGTATGTTTATGTAAGTTTACTAGATATGCTATAAATTGACATGGTAATACTACAGCACTTGTAGTATCAATTATATACTTGCCTTTTTGCATACAATGTAAAACTTACAACAATGGAAAAAGGCAAGTGTTCACTTCTACAAATAGGAAAGAATACAAGATTTCTACATGTGTCTAATAACAGGCTATCTCCATAATCTAGATGACTACTTGGAAAAGCCCTAAAATAAGTACATTCCTCCAAAAGAATGAGCAAGTAAGAAAATAAAACAACATTACTTGAGAATCTTTTCTCTAATTTTTTTCTTCCCACTGCCTGTTACCCAAAGAAGGTCTTGAAATGGTTCATTTGCTTTGCCAGTTAAGTAATTAAAAGGAAGTCAAAATTTGGAGCATGTCAGCTAGCTATGGAGAAAAAGTAAATGAAAACAGAATCATCAGTTGAAGAAAGGCTTCTATTAGGGTTGAGAAAAGACATATAGCAGGAAGTAAAGATGAAGACCCTCCACAAAGCAGAAGGGGAAACCCTGTATTCAAATCTTAGCTTCCTATTGAGTGCTAGTGGTCTCTTTAATCTTTTAGGGGGATTGCCTCATCTAATTTATGTTTGGCCAATTTCAAGAAAAACAGGATACTGATTGGCCCACAACTGTAGGGTAAATATGTCCTGATCAGGGCTTGAACTTGTTGAGCCAGTCTACCAGCAAGGGTCTTATTGGCAAACAACCACAAGACCTTTTTTTACAACAGCTTTAAAGTTTTTAATGTCATATCCAGAATTTGAAGAAGAAGCAAAGAGTCTTGGAAGTTCATCATCTTTATTGTCTAATTATAGCTCCTCTCCCTATATGCCCTTGTTTTTGAACAATGCAGTCTTTGATGATTGTAGAGTTTGAAAAATTTAAATATGGAGAAAGAAAAGCCATCTTCCAGGTATCATTCTGCTGATATAAGTTGATGCATTTCAAAGTGCAGGAAATACCTTCCCTGCTTCTTGCCTATATTAAGGACATAAATGAGAAACAATTGAATCAAAAAGAAAATATCAGCAAAAAATGAATAAACAACAATGATATGATTTATTTTGTCTGCTATAAACAAAGAAGTTAGGGAGTTTTACCAGCTCAAATAAAATGAGTTACTTTAAGGAAAGATACATAAAAAGGATAATCTTAATAGTTTACAATAAAAAGCATGCTATTGAATGTTTTAGTGAGGAAAAATATATACAAGCAAGAGTAAGCATCTTTCCCTCATTTTTCTACTTTCTCTTTTTATGTCATTTTTTAAATAGATTTTTTTCTCATACAATGTATTCTGATTATTTTCCTTTCAAGGAAATCTTGCCAGATCCTCTCCACTTCCCCACCGAATTAAAATAACATCCTTTCTTTTATTAGAATACAAATAAGAATACAAAAATAATAGAAAAAATAATAAAATAAGCTAAAATAAACACAAACATAACAGAATACAATAAAACAAAATGACAAATAAGAAAGAGCCAAAAGAATAACAAAAGAACACATAAAGACATTGAAATACACATAGGTGTATGTAGAAAACTGTTAGAAACCAAATTGGAAATCAGAATATATGTTAAAAATAAAAATTATAATATAAAATATTTCAAGAATATTATATATTTCTATATATAAAATGTAAATGTTTGCAATTTGTGAAGAATGATTCCCCATACTCAAATAGCCAGGATTCAACATACTTCCGGATAAAAGACAGAGGTATGGACATCTAGGGTCAATTTAATGCCTGTTAGGGTAGGATTGGGAGACTTTGACGTTTCTTTCCCTTGATTGGTTGGTTCTATTTTCAGTATAGGTGCTTTTGTGATTGATTACTGTTCTTGGGGACTTAGGGTACTTTTGTTGATTGACTTTACTTGATTCAAGCTAGGTGGTAGGGCAGATTCCTGATTGAATTTCTGATTGGCTGCCTGTGAGAGACTTTTCCTTGGAATTGACTTGTTTTGGATTTTTCCAATTCTGGGAAACAGAACCTTAGACATAATCTCCCAAACTCCAAACTTCTACTTTGTAGCCTGTCATGGAGTGAGCCTGGCACACACACACACACACACACACACACACACACACACACACACACACATATACATGTATATATACATATATATATACATGTAAATATATATGTATATATATTTATATATATATTATATATTTATACATATATTATATATATGGCAATATATATATATATATATATATATATATAAATTTGTTATTTGTATGCTTGGAAAACTAATGAGCTGGTTGTATGTAAGATGGTAATTTAAATATGAAAATGAAAATTTTTTCTCTTGTTATTAGAACATATCATACTATCATCCTATCACAGGCCCTGATACTATAGAGATATTATCAGACAATTTTTATTAATTATAACAATGATGCTAGTCATAAGGTTAATAACACTTTATTGATTAGACAACTAAGGAAATTCAAAATTTTCCTTAATTTTTTTTCATTTAATTCTATTTTCCCTTTAATCTTTAAAAATTCTGCTTATGATACTGCTGACTTTTAGTGAGCCAAGTCATATGCACGTAGAAATATAAATGTTTTCCGCTTTTCTTCTGTTTCTGCTTTTATTTAAAAATTTTTAAAATAGATATGTTTCTCACATAAACATACTCATTATATTTTTCCTCTTGGCCTTTTCCCTGATTCTCTTTAATTCTCTACCCAATCAAAGTAACCCCCACTTTTTTTTACTAGAATAAAAATAGACAAACAAAATTGATAGTAGTGATAATAAAATAATAAAAACAAACATACTAAAATATAACATAACAAACAAACACACAAAATAGGACCAAAGACAAGCACAAAGAGCATGTAAGGACACTAAGACACAGATGGGAAGATACAGAAACCTGATACAAATTAACTTGGAAAGCAGAAGACCTGTAAAGGAATGGGAAAAGTCCAGACCAAGTACAGACAAAAAGTCTCCATGATGCAGTTGAGCTAGTTAGCATGAACCTGCTCTTAAGTGCGGTTTGTATACCAAATGAGACTCCAATGGAAAAACATTAATATTTCCTTTGAATGTCGTTTTCAAATAGAAATCGTTTCTATTTGAAATTAGATATGGGCATTTTTATCCACTTTCTGTCAGCACTGGGATCCCATCTGGCTTAGGCCTGCGCAGATTCTGTGCATGCAGCCAGAGTCACTTAGACCTGTGCAGACTCTGTGCATGCAGCCAGAGTCTCTGTGTGTTCATATCTGCATCAGTCTTGTGTCTAAAACAGGCCTTGTTTCCTTCATGTCATCCATCCTCTCTGTCTCTTACAATCTTCCTGTCTCTTCTTCATTAGAGTTCCCTAATCCCAGAGGGTAATTATTTAATGAAGTTATTCTATTTTGTACTGAGTGCTTCAAAGTCTCTCACTCTGCATGTTGTCCAATTTGGGTTCCTGTATCAGTTCTCATATGCTAGATGGGGAAGGTTCTCTGATGGATGACTCCTCAGCAAGGCACTGATCTGTGTGTATAGTAAAATGTTGATAGGAGTTATTTTATTGTCACATTTGTTTAGCAGAACAAAAATATTTCTTTTCTTCTACCTGCATATATTTCCTTGTATCAGGTTCTGGCCAGCTGATCAGTGTCAGGTATGGGTACCAGATTATAGAGTGAGCATTAAATACAATCAGATATTTGTACCAGTTTATCTTGCACTCATGTCTTAGAATAAATAAAACACATTTGTAACTGGGTGAATATTTACCTTTCTCTTCTGGTAGCATAAAGAGTGATTTTTCAGTACCTTCGTCACTATTTGATAGGTATAACAGTTCTAGGTAGGTCAAATTCTCCATGTTCGATGTGTTATTCACATTGTGTCTCAGAAAAAGGGCTTCACCATCAGTTAATGAAAGAATAACAATAGCTTTGGCCATAATCTAGATTGCTTGGTGGTTTGCACAGGATGCTGTTTGCCAAAAATTCAACAAGATGTGAAATATCTGAGTTACTATTTAACTGTTGATATTCTTAAGGGCACAGGTTTAAACCAACTTAATATTTTGGAAAATATTTTACTCTACATGAGACTCCTTTTTCAGCTTTACTTTCTCATATATGTGAACTTGGATAGAATATGCTTTATGTAAAGTCTTTAATTATAGATAATGATGCCAACGATGTTCTGGAAATATCCCATAAATTATCTAAAAATTATCAAGTTAAGAAAGAAAAAATTTAGGCATTAAATATAGCATTACTCTAATTTCAAATCACTTAGAAATTAGAGATGATTACCTTCTCAGATATTATACTCTGGCTACTAAAAATTATTCAGGTGAGTAGTTGAAGATGCTAAGAATGTGTAAAGTTTAAATTACAAAGTATTTGAAAAATAACAATTTATTACAAAATATATTCATAAGCTCACCTTGAGATAAATCTAAACTGTCCTCTAAATTACTACATTGAAACACTGTTTTTAGACTGTAATTAGAATACCTCTAACGTTACTGAAATGCTGCCCAGTCAGGTCAGGATATGCAATCTTGCAAAGATCAATAATAATCCAATAAGCCTGTTACTACAATATGAATGGCAGAACACAGACTGAATGTTTCATTCTCTATCATTCTTTACTTTTACAGAGTATGTTATGACAGGAGTTCATTAGAGTGACTTATAACTCTCTCTCTCAAAATAAAATAGGTCACTTAAATTGACACCCTTATGGCTCTATAGTGGCTTGTTTAAAGCATTGTTTATCATACGCATGACTTTAAGCCACTAGGTTAGTGGCTTATAGACAGCAAAATATTTGAGCAAGTTAATGTGTGATGCCCCATTTCCTGTGAACATACTCAAATACCTTATTTTACTATACATCTACTATCTTGTACCCTTTACTAAACTCTTAATAACAACATGCTGAATTGCAAATGGAAACTATGTTTAATTAAGTTGGAACTTTACAACCAATAATAATTATTTTTTGATATAAACATGTTTTTGATATACAGAGATGTATATTTTTGATACATAATTTTACATATATACAAAGACATATGTATCAGTACTCAAATTTTAATCACAGATGAAAATTTAGATAAAATAATATTTTTAAAGAATGTACATAAGATCATCGTGCTGAAATACTGCTTTCATTCACACTTCTAGAAATTTCTTCTTGGTTCATTGCTTATATAATCCCTGCAACAATGAAAATAAACTGTGGTCATTGGTGATTAAGGAAATAGAGTTCTAATGAATACAATTGGTGGAAATGCAAGTTTACCAATACAGTTTCAGGTCCTGGGGACAGCTGATAAGGACAAAGTTCAAATACAGGAAGCTGTCTATCGAATCGTGGTAATTTAAAAAAGAAGGATAGGAAATTAAACTGCCTAACAGCAAACTGTAATCATACTGAAGAGTTAACATGTTTGTAAAAGATGCTTGGGTGCTACTAAAGTGAAAATATTTGTACAAAAATAGGGAATGCTAAGAAAGCTTATGCTTACTGCCAACATTCCAGTGAAATAAATATCAGTACAAAGGCACTAAGATATTTAATATTCTTTTAATAATAAAATATGTATGTTCTTCCTGGACTTCACCCACTAAATTTCCCCCAGACTTCTTTACGATAATTAAAAGTAAATCATTGATTCTTTTTTATAACTGGTTTAATTCAATTGGCATGAATTATGCAAGCACATTATCAGAATACTCATTTTAATTCTAGAGAATTTAATAGACAGTAAACTCTAGACTCAGTATAACATACTGACTCCTCAAACACTGATTTTGTGCCTTATCATTGTTCACTGTTTAAAAATTGAGTTAGTTTTTCTAGAATGTTTGAACAATCTGCAAATTTACTGTAAAAAATAAAAATAATCAATTAAGTAAGTTAGCCTTATTTGTTTGAGCACTTGTGTGTATATGTTTTGCAATCTACCAATACATGTAAAAGTGAATTTTACAAGACTAGTTTTGGAAAATAATAAAAAACAATTATAGTTTGAGGTACTGTATAGAGTTTCAGTGTTATTGAACAATCTATGGTATTTAATAGGTTGGCTACTCAGTGTACATATTTGACTTTTATTTACAAGTTCTAACATTTACCATAGTACAGCACATAATGACTTTCTAAATTTTTAGTGGGTTAGCACCGCCCTTTTCTTTTTGCCAAGTTTGATTCATTATAGACGTTAGACTGAATTAATCTTAATGTTGCTCCGAGTTTTGTAACTCTTTATATTTTCCTGTTTTACGAATGAGAGAAGATAGACAGGATTGCATGACATCCTATCAAGTGTCCCAGTGCCTTTCAAATACTTTTCTGTGCTAACTTTGATTTGTATATATTTTTGTCTAATTTTTTTCACTAATGTAGCTTTTATATTTCAATTCATTATCTTGTATTAGATTTGCAATGTAACAAAAAAATTAAACATTAGTTATCTAATATTAACTAATAACTCTAGCTTCTAGTTAGCTCTCTAAAACAGGGGAGCCAAATATGTCTCATAGAAATGTAAACAGCACAATACTCATTTTTTTATTGATCTAAAGATATTTATTGCTTCTAATGTAATATTTTAAATCTATTTTACACTTGTAAATCTTAGTTAATCTACAGTAAATTGTGACTAATAGAATATTAAGTCTTTATCTTTCAGAGACAGAGACCTTAATTGAGTGCTAAGACTACTTTAAGAGTGAGTGAAGCATTAAAATTAACCACATTTCCATTATGAACAGTCTATCTTGATTGTTCAGAATATTTAGTTTTATAATTTTTCAGATATTTTTCATATTTTTATACAAAAAAATAATGAAGACAAACCTGAAAAAGTTAAAAGGAAGAAGGGCCCAATAGGTCCTAAGGGTTTTATTTCATCAGAATGTGAAAAAGCAAACCCACCAGCCAAAATCCAATTAAATGGAAAAATACTTTAAGCAATTCTACTAAAATCTGCAACAAGACAAAAATGCTCACTCTCCCAATATGTATTTGATATAGTATTCAAAGTTCTATCTAGAGCAATAAACAACAAATTGGAATCAAGGGATACAAATTGAAAAAGAAGTCAAATTATCACTATTTGCAGATGATACTATAGTATACACAAGGAAGCCCAAAAATTCTACCAGAGAACTTCTATAACTGATAAACAACTTCAGCAAAGTGGCTGGATATAAAATTAACTTAAAATTAATAACCTTCTTTTATACAAATGATATAAATGGGATGAGAGAGAAATTATTGAAACAACTCCCTTGACAATAGCCACAAATAGCATCAAATATCTTACCAAGCAACTGAAAGAGCTGTATGACAAGAATTTCAAATTTCTGACCAAAAACAAACAAACAAAGAACTCAGAATATGGAAAGATCTATCTCCCATGTTCATGGGTTGGTAGAATTAACATAGGAAACATGGTTATCCTACCAAAAGCAATCTACAGATTCAATGCAATCCCCAACAACATTTCATCACAGTTCTTCAGAGACATGGAAAGAGATATTCTCAGTTTCATTTGGAACAACAAAAATCCCAGGGTAGTAAAAACAACTCTTAACAATAAAAGAACTTCTGAGGGAAATCACCATCCTTGACTTCAAGCTATACTACAGAGCAATAGTGAGAAAAAACAAACAAACAAAAAAAAAAACATGGTCCTCTTACAAAGGCATACAGCTTGATCAATGGAGTAAAATAAGCTCAGACTTTTAAGAACACATGGCCTTTGACTAAGAGTCCAAAAACAGAAATTATCTTCAATAAATGGTGCTTGACTACCTGACAGTCTACATGCAGAAAAATTAAAATAGATTGCACAAAGCTTTAGTCTAGGTGGATCAAGGACCTCAACATAAAACCAGGAACACTGAATCAAACAGAAGAGAAAGTGGGAAAGAACCTTGAACACATGGGGAAATTTCCTAAACAGAACACCAATGCCTAAGAGTCTAAGATCAACAATTGATAAATGAGACCTCATGAAACTGAAAAGCTTTCTGTAAGGCAAAAGACCCAGTCAACAGAACAAACTGTCAGATTGGGAAAAATCTTCATTAACATCCACATCCAATAGAAGGCTAATATCCAAAATATATAATAAACTCTACTAGCTATTCGCCAAAAACTCAAACAACTAAGCTAAAAAATGGACAGAGCTAATCAAAGAATTCACAACAGAAGAATCTAGAATTCCCAAGAAGCACTTACAGAAATGTTCAAAGTCCTTAGTGATCAGGGAAATGCAAATCAAAAAGACCCTGAAATTCAACTTTACACTAATCAGCATGACTATGAACAAAAACTCAGGTGACAGCAGATGCTGGTGAGGACATGAAGATCAACCATTTCTGGGAGGGTTGCAAACTGGTACAACCTCTCTGGAAATCAATCTGACAGACCCTCAGAAAATTGGAAATAGATATAATTAAAGACCCAGCTAAACCACTCTTGAGAATATACCCAAAAGATGCACTGCCATGCCACAGGGGCACGTGTTCCAGTATGTTGATAGTGGCCTTATCTGTGATAGCCAGAAGCTGGGAACAACCCAGATGATCCTCAACCGAAAAATGGAAATAGAAAATATGGTTCATTTACACAATGATACTAATCCTCTAGTCAGAACAAGAACATCATGAGTTTTGCAGGCAAATGGATGAAACTAGAAAATATCATCCTGAGTGAGGTAACTCTGAACCAAAAGAACATGCATGGTATGTACTCACTAATAAGTGCATATTAGCCAAAAAATACAGAATACGCAGGATACAACCCACGGAATTTAAGGAGTTTAACCAGTAGAAAGACTAAGTAAGAATGCTTCAATTCCACTTAGAAGGGAGAAGAAAATAACCATGAGAAGCAAAGGGAGGCAGAGACTTGGGTGCGAGAGGGGAGTGGGAGGGGAAGGGAGGAACAAGATCAAGTATTGGAGGCTAGCACAAGAGAAGCCCAGAGGGCCAGCAGAATGAATAGAAAGATGGAGCTTCAAAGGTGGGAGGTAGGGAGACCCTCTAGAATGTACCAGAGACCTGGGAGGTAAGAGACTCTCAAGACCCAATGGGAATGACCTTAGACGAAATGCCCAAAAGTGAGGAGAGAGAACTTGAAGAGTCCACCTCCAGTAGACAGACAGGGCCTCAAGTGGAAGGAAGGTATTAATAACCCACAGTCAAAATTTCTGACCCAGTATTCTTCCTGTCTAAAAGAACTGAAGGGACAAAAATGGAGAAGACTGAGGAAAAGGTAATTCAGTGACTTCCCCAACTGGGGGTTCATCTCATGGGGAGACACCAAGGCCTGACACTATTACTAGTGCTGGATGTGCTTACAGACAGGAGCCTAGCATGGCTATCCTCTGAGAGGCCCAACAAGCAGCTAATTGAAACAGACACAGATACTTACACCCAACCACAGAACTGAAGTCAAGACTCCTGAGGTTTAATTGGGGAAAAGCTAGAAGAAGCTGAGGAGGAGGTTGACCCTATAGGAAGACCAGCATTCTCAGCTAATCTGGACCCTTAAGATCTCTCTGACACTGAGCCACCAACCAGTCAGCTTATAAGAGCTGGTCTGAGTTCCCCCTCTAACTACCTGGATACATATACAGCAGAGGACTGCCTGGGCTGACCTCAGTTAGAGAATATTCACTTAATCCTCTAGATAGTTATGGAATTAGGAAGAAGGGAGGTCTGGAGATGGGGGATCATCCTCTCAGAGACAGGAGAGAGGAGGAATGGGATGGGTATGAGAGCAGGGAATGGGAGGAGAGAGCAATGGCTGAACTGCAGATAAAGTAATAACAATAATAATAAACATATTTTTAAAATCAGAGTGCACGGTGCTGGAAGCATACTTCTAAGTATCTTTCACTGGGCTATAGCTGAGAAAACAGAAAAAAGTGAAATGTAGCCAGCAATAGGTCACAATAGTGAGTTACCTCTGCAAGCCAGCTCACCTTCTAAAGTTCTCACAGCTTTCAAAATAATGCTATGTGCTGGGAATGAAGGATGCAAACCTAACCCTGTAGGGAACATTTACAATTCAAGTAATAATAGAAGCCAAGTGCCAACTTATAGAATTTCCTTTTTACAAAACCCACTCAGAAATACTATGCCTCCAAGGTAAACTTTAAATAACAGCATAAAATTACGTTCTCTTCACATTAACAGTATTCACATATTTTCAGGCAACTTTAAAGCGAAATACTTGGCCAATTTTTGCCTTTTTAGCATCTGAGTATGTTAAATAAATGGTCAAGTTATGGATATATAAAGAAATATATCATGCATGAGCTAGCTCAATTTGTGTGCATTCAAGCTCAACACTTGCGGTAATTCCATTTGTACCTTCTGGCTTTTAAAAATATTCTCTGCCATTGGATATATTCTAACTTGAAAATAATAAAGCATTTTAACTTTTTAAGACAGGTAATGATCATAGTTTAATTTAATCATTAAAATTAACAATAATTTACCCTAAGATTATTCAACATAGTATTATACAAAAAGATCACAATATACTACATACTCAAATAACCCTGTCTCAAAAATAATTAATTAATTAACATAATGGTTAATAAACAATTTGCTCAATGTGTCATTTGTATGCAGCCATAAAACTGTAATAACTGTCAAAAGCAATACATTCATCTATTGACACCAAAATTTTCTTATGCCCTTGAAATCTTGGGGTTTTTTTTTGTTTTTTTTGTTTTTTTTCTTTTTCTCAAAACCTACACAGGTTGAAAGACCTCATTTTTGTTGTAAAACTCTTCTTTGGTTTTTTTCTCCAATGGCCTCTTCTTCCTCTCCCTCCTCTTCTTCCTCCTCCTCCATTCTTCATTTTTTGAGATTATAAATACCTACTTGCTCTCTTTCAAATTTCATGGCTTCCTTTTTCATTATTTCTTGTTACATACATATTTGTACATATTTTAATAAGTATATGTGTTGGGAAGAAGCCAATTAAACTTAGTGCTGTTTCATTTTCAGACATCATCTAATATTGGGAGAAACAAAATTCAAAGTCTCAGGCGCTAGGGAAGCTGGGGACTTCCCAATAGCGGAACAGCTTCTGTTATAAGCAGTTATGGAGTCCAGACATCTCAAGGATATTCTCTTGTCTGGATGGCAGCGTCAAACAAGTTCATGTTCCCAGGCCTAGAACGAACACCTGCCCCACTTCTCCAAAGCTTTTGTTAATTGCCTTTCAACCAGTGAAGATTATAATGGCTATTGTTTAAACAAAGGTGCATAAGTTGTAGAAGTGAATACCCAGTTACTTGTTATGCTCTGATTGACGACACAAAGCTGACCTGCTCCTTTGTTCCCTTGTCACTCTGAGATCCAGACCTAATATCTAAGAGAATGAACCCAAGTGACCGGGATAGAGGCCAGTCTTCAAATAAAGTCTCTTTCTTAACCCATAATGTCAAAATTTAAAGTACAAAATAATACAAAATACAAGTGAATGACACTGCAGCTTCCCAGTCCTTTAAAAATGCTGTAAAATCTCCCTTCAGGAATACAGTTCAGATCTGAAACTTGACACCTCCCTGAGTACTCAGAAAATAAAGCTTCTATTTTAAGGTTCTGTATCTGAAATAAGTTTCTTCTGCTTCCACCTCAAACTGAACATGTATATATGTATGTATGTATGTGTATATATACACATACACATACACATACACATACACATACACATACACATACACATATACATATATTTCTAGAATGGAATAGGATTAGAATGGATATATATATATATATATATATATATATATATATATATATATATGTCCTGAATGCATAAGTACAGTATTTTTCAGAATTTTTAAAGAGTTTTAGTGACTTGGAAATTTGTATTAATTTGGGGGAAATTTTCTTTCTATTCATCACCATCATTTAGTACAATCATGTTTCTGCAACTTCCTTATTACTGCAAGGTGTTTTCTTGAGGATAGTTCCACTCATTCTAGGACTTGTCAATACATATATGATTGCTTAAGGGTTTGTGATAGATTCTTTTATTTAACCTCAGCTGAATCTTAATAGAATAGATGAGTGTTGGAAAAAGTCAAAGTGCAAAACCATTTCCACATTATTTGTGGAGTTTTAGCAAACAAGGAGCAGCTCTGGTGTTAACTATGATTCACATTGTTTCACTGTAGTAGTGTTAAATATCACAAGAAATACTGATCATATCCACTAATTTTAATGCATACACCTCAGCTGTAAAAACAAGTAAGCAAACAAAAACTTTTCTATTTAAAATTTTCTTGCCTTTTTTCTTCTTTTTTTTTTCTTTTCTTTTTTTAACTTGGTGCGCCAACACATTTTATTGGTGTTATTACAGAGATATGAGTGAGGAGTTACAGGAGCAGAAATGACTCAAAAACAGCTTCATCACCTAGGTTCATCCCAGCTTACAACAGCTGGGAAACCTGGGACATACTACATAGCCTGCAAGAAGCTCAAAACATTGGAGAGTGTCTCTTGCAAGTGACTCTGATATGAGACACTTACAGACAGCTTAGCTGGTTTCTATTTCTTTCAGGCAGCTAGCTTGGTCTCAGAGCCATCTTTCAGCTTTTCTTTGAGAGTTTTCTTTCCAGCCCAGCTCCTCTGTGAAAGCTTTTCTTTTTTGCACAGGCCTAGTCAACTGGTCAGTTTCAGGGACTTCCTGAAGTTCTTTGACTTGTTTACTTTCCTGCTTAAACAGCTTCCCTTCCAGATGCAATGTATGAATCTCAGAGGAAATTGTTCCACAACAGGAGAAAACCCTGCAGCCCCCAAATTAAACTAAATAAAAATAAAAATTTCTAATCCCTGATCAGAACTTGATCAGGTCATTTTACTTAGAGCTCATCTACAAAAAGGAAACATAGAAACCTTTACATTATTTTACTCTGATGGTTGGACTTTGGGATCTTAGTACAATCTGGACAATCTTTTATCAGGTATATGATTTGTAGGTACCTTCCTAACTCAAGGCTTAGCTCTTTGTTTCTCACATTGTGCTGCTTGCGATGAATTTCATGTAGTCAAATTTCTTCCATCCTTATAGGATTGTACTTTGATATTTATCTAAAATACCTCATTGACTTAAGGTCACAAGGGTTTTCTTTTATTTTTAAATAAGATTTATAATCAGAGTTTGACTTTTATGCCTATAATCTTTCTTGAGTAAATTTTATATATGATAAGGTATATAAAGTGTGTTACATGGTTTGCTCATGATTATTTGACTTGTTCAGTGATTATCTTCCTTTCAACTTACTTTTGCCATTGCTTTCCATGTAATTTTATTTTGTATGTTCTTATTTATAGATTTTTTGCTCATATCCATTGTTTTGTTTGTGTTTTTTAGGAGCTATCTTATCCAGTTTAATCATTCTCGCTTTGTACTACATTTATAAGTGATTTTTTTATTTGTTTATTAGTTGTTTAATTTTGGGATTGTCTGGGTTCATCATATACTCATAAATAATAAATTCACATTTTTCATTTCCATTAAAATGTTTCTATAATGTAATATAATTACAATGGAATATAATAATTATAATGAATATAATTAGAATGGATGTTAATATGAATTTGGGATGAATGAAACCCTGACACGTTTGTCTTTTAAGCTCAAAACTCCAACTTTTATGGTCAGAATATTGTAAGTGGAAATTTCCAAAACTTTGTCTGAATACAGTGCCTCACAAGATAATTGAACAGAGCTTGCTTATTGTTGTACCAATGCCCATAATTTATTATGACAACCAGAATATAAAGCACCCTGAGAAAGAGACAAAGATCCATCCAATACAGTCAGAGAACTTGAGGTGCACACTCCTGAAGCTCTCATCCAGTGCAAGCCTGAGGGACTCAGTATACTCATTTGTGATAAAATATGTAAAGTTGTACTAGGCAGGGAGACTCATTACTGACTCAGTAACTAGAAATTTTATACTAGAGGCTGGTCACCTAGGCAACCTTTAATGGCAATGTACAAGTGTTCCAGACATGCAGAAGGAAATATATGAAAGTTCAGTAGTTTCTACTCTTCTGAGCCAAAGTTCTGAGACTGCAGCCAAGAATAATTCTGGAAAGTACTGCTTCTCACAAATAGCAAGCCAAGCCTGATGTTTGTGTACAAATTCTACTGAAGGAATATAAAATTAAAAATATTTATCTCTCTGCTATTTCAAATCAGAGTTTTACATATTAAACATATACTATCAACATTATCTGATTTTCACATCTTTGTTTAGAAAGTATGCTTCTACTGTTTTGGTGACTTGATTAAATAATTTAGAAAATATTTTCCCAAATATATTATATAATGACAATATTTTTTGAATTGTGTGTAACTGTAAAGTTTGACTTCAACTCAATAATTAGCACATTAGACTCAGTAATTAGTACATTATTATAGATTTTGAGATGTCTTTACTATTTTAAAAATTATTATTATAAATACAGGTATATATTTATGAATTGTTATATATGCAGATTCAAATATTTATTTTATTATATCTGTTATTTAATAACATTTTTAAGCTAGTGATTCCAGTGTGTACCACACTGTCCATGTTTTGATTCATGTTAGAGGTCTCTCTTGTATTTTACATTCCACATCTAGAAGGGTTTGCTTATCACTTGAAACAGCTAGGAGAGGAGGGCATGCGTGGATGAAGGGCAGGTTAAGTGTGTTACAGCTTTTAATACGTAATCTTCCCTTTTGCTGACAGTTCAATGACAAGAACTTAAAATATCTTGCATATATTAGGTGAAATATCATCAATCCTTAGGAAAAATGACTGAAAATACCTCTTAAAGAATATTAATTGTTTATGTACTGTTGCACTTATTAATTAAGAGTAACTATGCTGCCTGTATAAGACAGGTACGTTATCAGGACAGTCAAACATCCCAGCTTAAGTGAGGAAAGACCTAGTTACTATATGATAGTTACTATATGAGTCATGTGAGAAACGCTAAAAAACCAAATTTCATACGATTTTTTTGGTTGCACTTTAGGTTGTTTGGAATTAAAAGAAGACACGATTGAAAACCTTCTTGCAGCTGCGTGCCTTCTCCAGCTCCCTCAAGTGGTTGAAGTGTGTTGTCACTTCCTCATGAAACTTCTGCATCCATCCAACTGTTTAGGAATCCGGGCCTTTGCAGATGCTCAAGGATGCATTGAATTAATGAAGGTGGCACACAGCTATACCATGGTAAGGAGACTTAATATTTAAGTAGTGGAGTATTGCACTATAATATCAAATGAGGCAGGAACTGTTATGATGGCTTTCTATAATCATTTTGTGATTAAAATGTGCCATATGATTAGTATATTTTCATTTTGACTTTTATTACATAACATTTTAAAGTCTCAAGGTAAATAATAATATTGGCCATATGTTAATTTTATGACATTATTATTTTTATAGACAATATTGATATTTGGATGTTGACTATCTAGGATTCTAAATGTTGATAAACCAATGTTTTTTTCAAAGTCTATCATATAGGATTATATTTCGGGTAACTCTATCTGAAAGATTTGTGGATATTAATCTTGTAACTGTAATGGGTAGTGTACAATGTTTATTTGTGTCATTGGTATGGGTCCCTGCTTCAGTCTTTCTCAGCTAGCTGTGTCTGGGTATTGTCAATACACCAGCTCATAGAGAAGGCAGAGTCTGAAGCCCCCTTCAGGGCATCAGAGGAATGTGTTCACCAAACCAGAGAAGTGAAAGCTTGGTCTGAGATAAATGTTCTTGAGGTACATGGGCACCTCCAATTTACTGCCTGGAGAAGTCAGGAACAGCAAGGGACAGGGTATCCCCATCTCTCTTCCTGGCCTGAGATGCCATTGAATGCTAGACCTGAAGATGAACACGATCCAATCCAATTGGAAGCTCGTGAGGCATGCCTCAGTTGGGATGGGGTGGGGGTTGGGGGAGAAAGCCTTCTTCTTTAGTCGTAGTGTTGTATCCCTTTACCCCTTTTCTTCTGATTGTCCATCTCTAATGAAACAGCTCTCTGACACTATCTTAGCTTGTTCGTGTTTCTTCATTGGTTCTGGATGTGAATGCATATACTTTATTCGGGGTGAACCAGGGATTATAAAATTTTGAGAAGGGCATGAGAGTATCCAGGAAGGGAACGTCATTAGCTGAAGGCTAAGGTTACTGAGATGCTTTGTTAGCATAGAGAGGCATCTGAGGTGCTGCATTATGTGACTGACTGCCTGAGGTCCTCTCAGTTGGGAATCGTGGTTAATGCTACAGAGCAGTTAAGAAGAAGGAAACTCTAATCCTGCTGTCTCAGATCTCTGAGATTCAGGGGTTTGAGCCCGCCCACCTTGCCAGTTCTTGCAATTTTTTTCAAGGCAAATATTTAAAAATAGACAACACTTGGTATGTATTTCATAAAGTTAACTTCATAAAATGTTTTCATAATTGGAAAGTATAAGAGGCCTGCAAAGCAGTCAATATCCTTGAAACAGTTCAAAATTGTGATTGGTTTGCAACAATTTTCATTCTATCGTGGTGTTTTTATCAGAATTATAAAGCTTGTAAAAGACCTTTTAATTGTATACCTTATTTTTATGTTTTTAACTTTTAAAAATTTATTTTATTTATTTTGTTGTTTGATTCACATGTGTGTATGTATATATGTGCACCTTTTGCTGTGGGCCTCCATACGGCTTCTGGAAATTGAACCTGGGTCACTGTTTTGGTATTATGTTAGTTTATTCAATAAAGTATTATGGTAATCTGCTCTTTAGTTCCCAGCGGGTGCATGTGCATGCTTCTTGCTACTGCCCCAATGCTCTGGATTCCCCTGAAGGACAGTCATACACAGCCTTACATTTTAAATACCTTAAAGAGCTCAGTGACTGGACCACTCCCTAACTCCACTGGCTAAACACACTCCCCTCCAATATACACAAGTTACTATTTACTGAATCTATATTTTATCATTACTTCCCCGGACCCTGCTGGGCAGCCCTCCTGGGGCCACTTTCTCTTTGAACCTGCATGTTGGTTGTCTTGCCCTCCTGCACCTTCAGAAGTGGTCCTTCTATGCCCTCGTCATGGTGGAATCCCCTCTTCCTCTTTCCTCAATCCCTTCCCAAGAATCCCAAAAGTCCTACCTCTATTTTGCCCACTCATTGACTTTATTTACTAGTCAAACATCACTGGGGACAGGCTTCCTTTAGCTTCGTGTGCAGGATACTGCAAACAGGTTTTTTGTAGCATAATTAGCATGGGCACATAAACCACTGAAGGTCACTTTCAAAAACAGCAGACACTAGAGAGATGGCTCAGCAGTCAAGAGCCTCAGCTGCTCTCCCAGAGGATTATGGTTTAATCCTCTGACATGGCAGCTCACTCCTGTGTTAACTCTAGTTCCAGAGATCTGACACCTCACACAGACATACTTGTAGTCAAAACGCCAATGAACATTGAAAATAAAATTAATTATTTAAATAAAAGAATAACAATGTTCTTAACCACTGAGTCATCTCTACAACCATGAGTTGTAAATTTTAAATGTCTCTTTCATGTTGATAGATATTTTCATATTACTTCCAGTAAAGAAAGTATAAATTGATACAAAATTTAATATTTATTATAGTTCACTTTCTAGATATAATTATTCTAATGTCATACTCATACATACAATAAGGGATACTCTAGTAATATGTTTTGTAAGTAACTTTGATTTTGATTATTGAAATAAATAAATAAATAAATAAATAAATAAATAAATAAAATGTTATAGACTATTTCATTAGCAACTCACAGTAAAATTGCACATAGTAAGCAAAAGTAAAAATTTTTGATCCTTTTTATTTCAAAAATAAAACAGAAAAAGACATTTTTAAGTCACTAATGTAATCAATATTTAAAAGTATCCTAATCATTAATCTTAGAATTTCAGTATATTCTAATGTTTATATTTTAAATTTTTAATCAGATTGAAAGTTTGATAAAACTCATAGATCAAAGTAGAAACAGATTGTTATTCTCTTATTGAAGTCTTTGGAAAGATTCCATGACAGGTCATAGCACCATTTTTGAAATGATATAAACCATTCAAAATCAGTGTAAACAAGTACTTTATCAACCAAAATATCAAGGTCCACCAGCTGTCATTTAATTGGGCACATTTCATTACAGTTTAGAGCCCTAGGCTTACTTAGCCAAATAACAATATGCTGCCATATCAAGAGGGATAATAGTCCCTTCTGGTCTGGTTAGAAATTATTAATTCAGTAATAAAAAATGTTTTCTTTGCAGCTGCTTGGACTGCCTCTAGTTTATTTGAAAAAGTAACACTAATTTTACACTTTTAATGTGTATATTATTTATGAAAGCATGCATAAAACAATGAAAGATTTCTAGGTATGATATTGTATTCTCTGATGCTTCCATAAAATTTTATCTCTGAGATGGTGAATGAATTATGTGTAATACTATGTCTATTGAAATTTAAATTATGTCCAAAATTTCAGAACTATGAATATATACAGTATCCTCCAATTGTTCATGGTTAGTATTAAAGTAAAATATTACTACTCACTTGTCCTTTGTAGTTTTTTCCTTAAGATTTAACACTTTAAAATTAGTAGTTTGCATCTGATGTTACAGTTTCTGATCACAAATTTGCCTCTTGATTCTGTTTAATCAGGAGCATATTATTAGTCCATCTACATCATCTATGCTTTCAAAGTACATTTATTAATTTTACTTATACTTTTTAAAAATGAAATCAGTAATACTAAATGCTCATTTTTCCAACTATTTCTATAATGTCATAATGTAGCTTCCCTCAAATTTTTATTCAAATTGTTTACACCTGAGTAGTCTAGTTTTATTTGCTTCCTAAGAACTTTGCTTTGCACAAACCAGACCTTATCATTTGTTAGTTTTTGCAATTGTGTGACCCAGGTGAGTGTTTCATGTGTAAAACCATAGAAAAGTTTTGACTGAAAACCCAATATTAGGCAGCATTGTGAAATGGAATCTCCAGTACTAATTCAATCTTTGGCTTATGCATGTAGAAACCACTAAAATCACTGAGGGAAAGTCACTGAATAATTTATCATCTTTCATTAATAAACATTAGGTAATTGTAAATGCCACATTTCAAAAACAGTAAAGCATAATATGAAAAAATTGTGTGGATCACAAGAAGGAAAATATTTTTACATAATTTGAAGATGCATTTCAAATCAAAATATAAACAAACAATATGATTTATCTTCATTGAATGAAAATAGGCCATGAAAGTACCTGGGTTTTATGTAATTGATATGAAAAAATTGTATTAAAAAACAGTATGATTTGCACTTGTCATTCTTCATTTTAATTTTAGTGACAATGTAAATGTTTATATTAAATAGTATATGAAGTATAACTCAGGGACTAAAGAGGCAGCTCGTCAGTTAAGAGTACTTATTGCTATTGGGAACAACGAGAGTTTGATACACACCTACAACATATAGTGGTTCGTAACTACCTATTATTTCAGCTGGAGGAGTTTTATTACACCACTGTCATTTTGAGCACATGTATACAAATGTACATTATTCACACAGACATTCACACCTACACATAAATAATAAAAGATATATTTTATATATATAGTATATATTAAAAGATATTGTAATATTTAAAGATATTGTAAAAATAAAAGATATATTGTATATACAATACATCTTTTATTAAATTATATATATATCATATATGTATATGTATATATATATCTTATATACATGTATAAAATAGTGCATCAGGGCTTAAAGATGAATGGGGAATGGGATTTTTAAAGTATATTTCAAGTTGGCATCTTTCCCTGACGGGACCGATATCTCACAACCATCATAACTCCCACTTGGCCTCAAGGTTAGTTCTGCCTTTTGAATATGATACAAATATCACCACCTACAATTCCTCTCACCAAACAGTTCAAGGTTATCGTTTATCAGTGAAAAGCATATATCAAAGAAAAGTAGAACCAGAGCCATTATCCCACACAGGTAAAAGCAAGTACCTACATAGGAAAATTGAAAGACAAATACCTATTTTGACAGAATCTTTAAACAAATAGGCAATTGAAGGTGTGGTTTTAGGAAAATATTAAACTGAAGTTCCAAGTGAGTACTTAGACGCTATGCCTCTCACTGTTAGTGCTATGAACAATTGCAGCTTTTGGAAGGGTTTGCAGAAGACAGTATCTTCTTCCATAGTATTTCTGAGAAAGACATACATTAAAGTGAAGTTTGAAATCATTAGTAGAAACTTCCCTGAGCTTTCCTAGATTTCTCCATGACTATTCAAGACTCAGTTTACCTACCTCTTTTTAGTCATATAGTGTGATTTGGATGTTTTCCTAATCTAGTAATGTATCCTTCATATTTTCCAAGTTGTGTCTTAGGGTTATATTTCTGTGACAAGATACCAACACCGTGCTCAGTCATAAAGAACAGCATTTAGTTGAGGCTGGTTTATAGTTTCAGAAGTTTAGTAATAATTATCATGGCAGGAAGTGTGGCAGCATGGAGGCCAAAATGGTGCTGGAGACAGAGCTGAGAGTTCTACATTTTTTATTTGTTTAATTATTTTATTTATTTACATTTCAAAAGTTACCCCCTTCCCACTGCTTCCTCCACAAACACCCCACCCTATTTCCCCTCCCTTTTGCCTCTATGAGGGTACTCACCCACCCATCTGCCCATTCCTACCTTACCCTTTTAGCATCCCCTCCTCTGGGCCATCACAGTACCAAGTGTATCCCCTCCCACTGAAGCCAGACAAAGCAGTCCTCTGCTACATATGTTACATACATATGTAACAGGGGTCATTTGCTCTTTGCTTAGTGGCTTAGTCCCCAAGAGCTCTGAGAGTCCTGTTAGTTGATACTGTTGGGGTTGCATTCCCCTTCAGCTCCTTCATCTCTTCCCCTAACACTTCCATAGGCATCCCCAAACTCAGTCCAATGGTTGTCTGTAAGTATCTGTGTCTGTCTCAGTCAGCTGCTGGTAGAGCCACTGAGGACAGCCAGGCCAATCTCCTGTCTGCAAGCACAGCATGTCACCAACAATAGTGTTGATGTTTGGTGCTTGTACATGGAATGGATATCAAGGTGGGGCAGCCTATGGATGACCATTTCATCAGTCTCTGCTACATTTTTGTCCCTGCATTTTCTTTAGAGACAAGCAATTCTGGGTCAAAAAATTTGAGATGAGTGGATGGCACCATTCTTCAGTTGGGAGCCATGTCTATCAATTGGAAGTGGTTGCTTCAGCTTCCATTTCCCAACTGATGGTCCTTTTGCCTAAGGTCATCCCCATTGGTTCCAGGAGACTTCTCATATCCCTGGTGTCTGGGACATCCTAGAGGTTACCCGCATCACCCACCCCACACTGCTGCATATTTTCATTCATTCTGAGGTCCCGGTGGGTGTCTCTCCTCTCTCTGCTTATAAATTATCATATCTTCCCTTTTTTTGTCCCCCCCCCCCATCTCTCCTACCCAGGTTCCTTCCTTCCTCTGCCTCCTGTGATTAATTTGTTCCTCCTTCAAAGTGTGATTGGAGCATTCACACTTGGGTCTTCCTTCTTGTTAGGTTTCATGTGGTCTGTTAGTTGTATTGTGGATAATTTGAGCTTTTGGGCTAATATCCAATCATCACTGAGTACATACCATGTACGTCTTTTGGGTCTGGGTTACCACATTCAGGATGATATTTTATAGTTTCATCCATTGTTGACAAAATTCATTATACTCTTATTTGTATTAGCTGAGTGGTATTCCATTGTGTAAATGAACCACATTTTCTGTATCTATCCTTCAGCTGAGGGACATCTGAGTTGTTTTCCAGCTACTGACTATTACAAATAAGGCTGCTATGAACATAGTGGAGCATGTGTCTTTGTGATATGGTGGATAATCTTTTGGATATATGCTCAGGAGTGGTATAGCTGGATTTTCAGATAGAACTATTTCAATTTTCCGAGGAAACTCCAGATTGATTTTCAGAGTGGTTGTTCCAGTTTGCAATTCCACAAGCATTGGAGAAGTATTGTTCCTCTTTTTTTGCATCCTTGCCAGTATCTATTGTTGCTTGAGTTTTTGATCTTAGTCATTCTAATTGGTGTAAGGTGGAATCAAGGGGTCGTTTTGACTTGCATTTCCCTGATGACTAAGGATGTTATTGCCAATTTCTTTAAGTGCTTCTTTTAAGTGGCACTTGAGATTCCTCAGTTGAGAATTCTTTGTTTAACTCTGTAGGGAGTTTTTTGATTTTCTGCAGTTTAACTTCTTGAGTTCTTTGTATATTTTAGATATTAGCCCTTTATTGAATGTAGGATTAGTGAAGATCTTTCTCTAATGTCTAGGTTGCTGTTCTATTTATCGTCAGTATCCTTTGCCTTACAGAGCTTTTCAGTTTCATAAGATACCATTTGTCAATTGTTGATCTTAGAGCCTGAGGCACTGGTGATCTGTTCTGAAAATTTACCTCTGTGCCAATGTGTTTGAGGCTATTTCTCAATTTCTTTTCTATCAGATTCAGTGTATCTGGTTTTATGTGAAGGTCTTTGATTCACTTGGACTAGAGCTGTGTACTAGGTGATAAATGTGAATAAATTTTCATTTTTCTACATGCAGACCAACAATTGGACCAGTTGAAGATGCTTTTTCCCCACTGTATTGTTTTGGCTTCTTTGTCAAAAATTAAGGGTATAAAAGTATGCCAGTTTATTTCTGAGTCTTCAATTTTGTTCCTTAGAAGTCTGTCTCTGCACCAATACCAGTTTTTTTCTTGTTTGTTTGATTGTTTGTTTTTTACTATTCCACTAATACAGCTTGTGGTCAGGTTGGATGATCTTTCCAGAAGTTCTTTATTTTATTTTTATTTTTTTCTCTTTCAGGTGGTTTGTTTTCAGAAAACTTTAACACAAATTAACCTTCAATATCTTCACATTTCTTTTATAGGACTCAACCACATGAGATAATTTTATAAATTTTATCTTATTGGTAAAAATGCAACTCTTTTATATTTACAAACAATTCCCAAGCTGTGTTCAAACCCAGTAAACAGCACAGGATTCACTGAGGATTATAATTGCTTAGCCTTTACTTTCTCATTGCTGGGATGAAAGACATACAGCATCAGAACCTGTTGTACAGGTTGTCATCCTATGGAAAGCACAGGGGACCAAAATTATACTTCTGCAGTTCTCGCAATCTTACAGTGTCTCTCGGTTTTCTTTCATACGTCAAAATAAAATTTGACATCAGACATTCTCATGAGTTACACTGGTAGAAATATTATCCACTGAGCTTCTTTTTAGTGTGAGTTCTTTCATATCTGAGAAGGTATATGGAACAGTATTACATATATAGGGTTTCTCCCCAGTGTGATAGTTTTCATGTATTTAAAGAGATTTGGAAAAAGTGAAAGTTTTTCCCATGTTGAACACACATGAATGATTTCTTTCCTGTGTGAGTTCATTCATGTTTGTGACTTTGTCCATGCGTTTCTTCATACTGATAACCATAATCATATTTACAGAGTCTTTCAACCTTCAGAGTTCTCAGGTTTCCCTTAGGATTTTGATACTCTTTTTCATTATCTTCTTCTCTTCTCTATGGAGATCAGGCTCATAAAGTTCGCCTTCATCATGTTTCTATAGAACTTATTTTGACTAGAATCCAACATAGTTTGCTTTCCTAGAGTGAAGTTCACAGCTTCATCCTCAAAGGTCACTGAGTCCTTTTCCCGCTCCAGATGCATCCAGGTGTTCTCCCTATGGAGTTGCAGTCAGCAGAACAGGTACCCGGGAAACTCAAGCACAGTATTCCCAGAAGTTCCTTTATTGTTGGGAATTGTTTTCACAAAACTTATTATTTTTTGTTATTCCATATGAAGTGGAGAATGAATTGTTCTTTTAATTTCTATAAAAATGTGTTGGAATTTTGATGAGGATCTATTGAATCTGTAGATTGCTTTCAGTAGATGGCCAATTTTACTATGTTAATCCATGAATGTATTACAGAAAGGTTTTCCATCTTCTAAGGTCTTCAATTTCTTTCTTTAGGGACATAAAATTCTTTTCTACATACCTTTCACTTGCTCAATAAGAGTTACACAAACATATTTTATATTATTTGCATCTATTGTAAAGTGTGTTGTTTCCCAAATTCATTTCACAGTCTGTTTATCCTTTGTATAAAGGAAGGCTACTGTTTTGTTTGAGTTAATTTTATATCCAGCCACTTTGCTGAAGTTGTTTATTAGCTGTAGTAATTCTCTGGTAGAATTTTTGTTTGTTTGTTTGTTTGTTTGTTGTTTTGTAGTTTTTGTTGTTTTGGGTTTTTTTTTGTGGGGGAGGGATTGCTTCTATTTCCTTAATAGTTATGTGACTGTTTTGACAGTTTACCTGATCTTGATTGAACTTTGGTATGTGGTATCTATCTAAAAACTCACCCATTTCATCTAGATTTTCCAATTTTGTTGAGTATAGGCTTTTGTAGTAAAAGCTGGTGTTTTTTTTTTAAATTTCCTTGGTTTCTGTTATTATGTCTCCCTTTTAATTTCTAATTTTGTTCATTTGGATCCTGTCTTTTTGTCCTTTAGTTACTTTGACTAAGGTTTTATCTATCTTGTTTATTTTCTCAAAGAACCAGCTCTTGGTTTTGATGATTCTTTGTATAGTTTTCTTTGTTTCTGTTTGGTTGACTTCAGCCCTGAGTTTGATTATTTCCTGCAGTCTACTCCTCTATGGCTTGCTTGCTCTTTTTTTGTTCTAGGGCTTTCTGGTATTCGGTTAGGTTGCTAATGTAGAAACTCTTTAATTTCTTTAGGAAGGCTCTTAGTGGTATAAATTTTCCTCTTAGCACTGCTTTCATTGTGTCCCATAAGTTTGAGTTTGCTGTGTCTTTATTTTCATTTAATTCTAGAAAGTCTTTAATTTCTTTCTTATTTCTCCTCTGACCAATCTATTATTGCGTAGATATTTGTTCAGTTTCCATGAGCATGTAGGGTTTCTGTTGTTTTTGTTATTGAAGACCAGCCTTTATCCTTGGTGACCTGATTGTATACATGGGAATATTTCAATCTTTTATCTGTTGAGGCTTGTTTTATGTCTAATAATATATGATCAGATTTGGAGAAGGTATCATGAGGTTCTGAGAGTCTATGTTATTGATTATTAGAATGGCTACTCCAGCTTGTTTCTTGGGATCATTTGCTTGGAAAACTTTTCAAGACTTTTACTCAGAGTAAATGTCTGTCATTGTGGTGTGTTTCTTTTACATAGCAAACTCTGGATCCTGCTTGTGTATCCAATCTGTTAGCTTATATCTTTTTAATTGGATAATTAAGTCTATTGATGTTCAGAGATATTAAAGACCAGTGACTGTTGGTTCCTATTGTTTTGTTTTGTTTTTCAGGGGTGGTATTTTGTATGTGTAATTGTCTTCTATTGGGTTTGTTGTGAGATGATACATTTCTTTTGTTTTCATGAGTGTAGGTACCCTCCTATTTTGGAATTTCCTTTTAGTATCTTTTGTAGAGCTGAAGTAGTAGAAAGATACTGTTTAAATTTGATTTTATCATAGAATATCTTAGTTTCTAGTAGCCTGGGCAGGGCAAGCATTCGTGTTCTCTTAGGGTCTGCATAATATCTGTCCATGATTTTCTGGCCTTTACAGTCTCTACTGAGAAGTTTGATGCAATTCTGATAGGTCTGCCTTTATATGTTACCTGGCCTTTTTCACTTAAAACTTTTAATGTTTTTTGTTTTTGCTTTTTTTTTTTTTTCTGGAGATGAAACTTAATCTCTCACACATGCTAGGAAGGTGCAATGTTATTCCACATCATCTAAGGCTATTCAGATTTTAGACATGGTCTTTGGTTTCCCAAAGAGTGTTTGTTTTCAAACCCTGCTACTTAATCTTCTGTCTCCCAAGGGCTTGAATTACGGGTATTGTAGCACTCATAAATTGTGTATTCTGTCATCCAATAACAGTGCATGGATGTGTATTTGTGTTTGACGTGCGTTGTTACTACATTCCTATACTTCTTTTAAAAGCCAGCCATGCCATCGTTCTTACTGTGCTGTTCTTTTAATACACCCATTGTTAGAGGAAGACCTTTGTGTTTTGCTTTCTTGCTTTACTTTGTCAAAAAATCTCCTATGTAATCTTAACATTACCTTCTCCCCTGAATCACTGCAAATACTTTTCCATTTTTTTTCCCCTGACTGGTGTCTGTGTTCTCACTATTCCATATAATATGATGTTACTCTATAATCCTTATATGATTTATTGGTTAATGACTTTAAACTATATTCTAATTTTTGTTGAAGTTCTTTACATGACTGATTATATAGTTTGTTCTTTATCAACATGTTTTATATTTAGCCATGTTTTAACATATATCCATATATTAAATTCATTATTGAATGGAAGGTTGAATTACTGCATTAACCCGTTATTACCATGCTCCAGATCCTGAAGACAGTGATAATGGGAGTATAAGAATGAATTAAGCAGACAATATATTGTCCATAATTTCATGCTTCATATGTTGAATGAAGGTAAATTATCACTATCAGTGTTGATTATTTGGTCAGATATAAGTTTATGTACATCCATAGATTGTGAAGTTATGAGCAAATGATTCATGAAATGTCTGTATAAATAATACATGCTCATTTTAATTTTAGCAATATTACAAAATGATAAAATTTGAAATGATCTGAGGTTGCACCAACTTTTTTTTTCTGTTTAAACATATTCTTAGGTGATTGGATTGTAGGTTGGAAAGTGTTAGAAACATATTTTTATTTTTTAATTTTTTAATAGTATATTTTTTATTGGATACTTTATTTACATTTCAGATGTTATCCTTTTGCCCCATTTCTCTCCCACCCAGGAACCCTCTATCCCATCCCCCCTCCTCTGGCTTCTATGGGTAACATCTGCCTCTGCACTGGATACATGAGCAACACTTTTTTCAGCATTACTTGATATATTACTGTCCATGTAACACAAGTTACATATTATATACAAGTTTGTGTATATTTGCATATGTTATGCATCTATATATTTGCATTGGTAAGATTGAAACCAAGGCATTGTACTAGCTAGACACAGAATATACTACACCCAAGTTTTACCAAAGAATGATTTTACTAATAACTATATTTATTTACTACCTTATAATACATGTAAGCCATGTATTATGACAATTATAAAAAGAGTAATGTATGGTTTAGGACATTAAATAATTTAGTAGAGTTAGATTATTAAATTTTAATGGAATAAGAGTAGTAAGTATAGTACACATTGTGTTATACAAAGTTCCCATTTTGCACAACATGATAACTTTTGTATGGTGGTTACAATTTACCTACAGTGTCAGATTAAATTGCTAATACCCAGGAAGCAAAGCATGAATTTTTCCAGACAAATCAGTGTCAAATGCTGCAAACATAGGAACAACTGAATAACTGAAAGAAACCTTGTTATTCAGTTAAGTATTTTTTTTTTTTGTTGTTGTTGTTGATTTTTTTTCCTAAATGCTCGATGTCATTTCTCTGATATATGCTCACTTTCCACTCAGAGTGACTAGCCTGACCTTCAGGATGTCACTAGATTCAGGCTTGAAGCAGAAATAGTGCAAACATGACTAATGAGAAACTACTTTGTTCATCAGAGACTTTGAAAGGCAGAAGGGTAATAACTGGAGCATGAAGCCATTGGAATCTGTCAAGCATCTCTGCTCTTCAGTGTAGTAGCATTAACGACACTTCTCATTGCTCTCTTGCCCCTATCAGCCATTAGAGGAGTGCCTGGGCAGAGAACCAACTTTATTAATGTTTCTGTGCATAGCATCCAAATGCATGACACTGCTCAGTTACTGGCTTAAAAACACACTTTTTACCTTTACCCATACTCTTATAATAAATCATGAATTAGAGATTGTTTTGGGAGAATAAATGGAGTTTAGCTTTGAATTTATACTTTTCAAATTTACCAAAGTAAAATACTTCATTTACATTTTTGTTAGAACAAGAAACAATGTACTATATTAGTACCAAATTATTTAAAAATCTCCATATTATTGAATATTCAATATTGTTAAAATTTAGTATTTAATATGCATATAAGTGTAAGTTAGAATTTAAAATTAAAAATAAGTAAAATTAGAGTTTTATTATGTTTGTAATCAGTGATTCAGGATAAGAATAATGAGCAATTTCATGAGTTTCTACTACTGGTATGCAATAATGACAAACTCTTTGAGGAATGAGTGAAGACTCCCAAATTCAGGAGACCCTTACTCAAGTCTCAGGAAGTCGCGAACACCCACAAACTCCAAGACCATACCTGGATGCAATTAGCAGAGGTTTATTAGGGAAGAGAGCTGGCAGCCAGCGTTCAAACTGCATACTCGTGCAAGAGTACAGTTTGACCCCGCGTGGTAGGCTAAGGAACCTTTTATAGTAGGGGGTAGGGAAAGGAAGGAATTTTCGCGCGGTTACACGTGATTGGTTATTTCAAATATCAGCAACTTGCAGAGGCGGCAGGATGGCTAGTTAGGACTTGTCTGGGCATGCCTTTTTACTTTTCTTTGTGGCCAGGAATGTGTCTTCCTGCTTTGGGCCTACCCCACCCACAGGTGGATTTTCTTCCCTGAGGCTTGAGGAATGTATGGGGCAGTGAAGGCCCGAAATCCTACATTCAGTTCCGCCTTCCTGGAACTAATGAGCCTGTATATATTTTATAAAATGGTCTTTATAATTTTTTCACTCTACAATGAGCAGCCTGGGCAAAAATGACCTTCCTATCTCCCCTATGATTTTTCTTTGTGATATTTATGGTTTGTTTTTTCCTTAAATTAGAATGGTGCCAGGGCCAGCCCCAGCATGAGAGGGAGGAGAAGTCTTCTTTCTTCTCCTCTTCAGTTCTTCTTGAGGCAGCCCAGGGGGATGGGAAGAGTGTTGGCGGGGAGATAAAACCTAGGGTCTTAGGAGACTAGGGGTAAAATTTGGATCTTACAAGAGATTCCAGGTAAAAACTTTGTCTTATGAGATATGTACGGTTGCTGTGCAATAAAATTTTACTTATCCATGCTGGAAAAGTTTAGTTACTATGCTACTGTAGCTGGCTTGCCCTCTGGTATCCTCTGGCCAGAAACTGCCATTTCTGGTATCATCAGTCTAAAGACAGCAGAGGATTAGGCAAATAGCCTTTGTACCCTCTCAGCAGAAGCTGCTGAGCTCTAATTTACATGTCTGCTAGTCTGAGGTTGTAGGAAAAAAAAACACTTAGAGAAGTTATTATAGAGTTTATTACTAAGTGTAAAAATTTCCTGTGAAAGCTATCTAGGAGGAAAAGAGGAAAGGTCCTAAGTGAAGAAAAAGAAAAATTCTAACAATAGAAAAATTCTAAACAAAAAAATTCTAAGCAGGAGAAAAGTAAAGGAAAGGACTAATGGCTCCTTAGGAACCTCTACATCTACGATTACTACTACGACTACTCCAACTACTCTCTTTGTCTTTGTCTTCAGTACTTATGCATCTTTCTGAGTACATGGTCACATGTTACAAAGTTCTTCACAAGTTCACACCAAAAATCAAATCATAAATTGAAATAGAAGTTTACAACAGAGAATGTTTACATGCATATCCATTAGGAGTAATCATCTGGCTAAACATCCATCACCTGTCTAGCTACACAGGTTCACTGAAGGTTTAAAACAATAACTAAATTATTAGTATCCTAGAACCTATAATAAATCATGGGTTCCCTTTTAGTGAGCTGTGGTTAAATATTTTATAACCTCTTGGAATGTGCTCTTAGTAGGAGAAAGTTTGGTTACTATCTAAGGGCAACTGATGACACTTGGGAGACTGACAGAGTTCTCACTTCAGTTTTGACTATCAGAGAGGGACCTAATAGCAGTCCCATTATAAAAGAACTTAATAATCATTGATAAAACTTTGGAAATTCGTATAGGATCATCATTATGTCTTAAGTCATCTATTTGTCTATGTAGCTTCTCCACAAGACAGTACATCTTCATGGATCTGCAAAGATCTGCTTTAAAGTGGTATGCTATTGCTTAGTGATTGTTACATATGTTTAAATAATATTAATAGGAAAAGCACATTGATAGCAGGAATTTTTCCTAAAATAAGTCCCTCACAACCTTGCTGAATGATTATATTATAATCATTATATAATGTTATATAATAATCCAAGGCAAGCCATTTCAGGATGATAACCTGCTAATTATTAGCTTGTCTCATTATGGTTCCTGACAGAATGGCAATTATTTTTTTAAATTATCATTTCCAGAATTACATTAATGACAAATCCATAAACAATCATGTTATATATTAAACCACAGAGGTTGCTGAATATTATAGACCAGCAGTCTATTAATTTCTTTTGTGTTGCTAGGAGGTTTCTTTTAGCTCATGGTCTCAAAACTTCACCATGTCATGATAAAGACATGGTAGAGTGGGATCATGTGGTATAGAATTCTCAGTTTTTCAGAATTCAAGAAACAAAGGGTATGACCAGCACCTGAGGCAAGACCAGATATAATCATCAAGGCCCATTCCCTGTGACCTATTTCTGCAAGCCAGGTTCCAATTCCTGAAGGAAGAACTAAATTTAGAGATAAAACATTCAAAACAAGAACCATGGGGTATCCTTCACATTCAAACCATGACAATCAATTTATCTACTAAAGATCAAATTACACTTTAGTGATGTTTTAAAGTTCCTTGATTTCTTACTGTCATGTATTTCAAATAGTATTAAAAATAAATAGTTATTAACTAATATAATTATAAATAGACTCTGGCTTCACTGAAATTATTAGAATTTTATAAAATGGCACTACTCAAACATGTTGTAAGAAAGGTTCAAATAATCAATTACTCCACAAATTTCTGAAGACATTTCCCATTCTCTCCTTCCAGATATTATTCAGCTATGATTATATTAATATTTTTTAACATGGCAATGAACATTCCATTGAAAAATTTTCTTTGCCTATCCTTTTGCTACAAGATTACAATCCAAAAAATAAAGAGAAGAAGGGGGGAGAATTATGAGTGTAATCTCTGGCTGAGCTACATAGTGAGTACAACACTATTTTTAGAAGTTTGAAAATACATGAGCTCAAAAAGTATTGCTAGAGATTCAGCTGGAGGTGATCAGCACAGCAATGTAAAAATGGATGCTTTGATTGCAGTGACAGGTATGAAGGTATTTATATTAACTTCTTTAAAATTTATTTATAATTTAAAGTCTTATTCATTCTTTGATAATTTTCTCCATTGATACAAGATATGTTGATTATTTCAAATTTTTCTACATGACTACTAGATGTTCATATTTTCCACCCAGCACTTTTCTTCCCTCCAAACTCTCTCACACACATCATTTCCTTTCAAATTCATAACTTTTGTTTAATTATGATTGTCACACACATATACATATAGGTATACATTAATACAATCTGAGTATATTTAGTGTTGATCCCTCCCTCTCTGTATGTGTGTGTGTGTGTGTGTGTGTGTGTGTGTGTGTGTGTGTATGTGTGTTTAGTGACAATAACTTGTGATTCGATAAGCTTTCAGGGGTCTCATTCCTGCAGAAGTCTGATTGTCAGTCTCTTAGCAGCCATTCTTTGTCTATTGGTCTTAATCAAGATTGAGGGCCTTATGAGATTCTCCATGTCCAGACCATATCTTAGTCAAATTCATCCTTTACTCTCCATTGCCACACTATCCAAGACGCAGTGTCATGTCTTATGAAATTTATGTCTTCAGTTTCAATTTTATTTGATTAGTTTTTCTTTTTAAAAATTGATTTATTTTTTTTTAGAAATTCATTTTATGTATAAGACAAATTTTTGTCATAATCACTACCACAGCATTATACGCCAAATTTTATATCCTATTGATTCCAATTAGTGCTTCTAGTAAGGAAAGCTGTGTTTTTAAGTTGAAGTGATTGTTTTTAACATACTGAACTCAAAGAATACTGCCCTTGTGTTCACATGGATAGGGTCATCCTGTGAGGCAGGGTTCTCATTCCAGTAGTGATAATCTAAAGAAAGTGACTCTACTTACCTGTAGCATCTATTGTCACTCAGATAAACACATATCATTCAGCACACATATGTTTCTCTCAGATTGGTGGCAGAAACAGAGCTAATATAATTTTAGAAACACTTTAAATATCTTGCCCACGTATTAAAATTAACTTTGTAAAAGTCTATGACAGCCTCCATAAGATATCTGATCATGTAATTGGGAGAATTCATGTCTACACTAGGAAATGTTCTTTTATTTATGTAAAAACAATTTTATTTAGTAAGTAAAATATTTCAGATACTTTTAAAATGAAGAGGAGATAGCATATGGAAACTTGAACTGGAAAGTGTGAAGGGTCAAAGTTGTGTTTCTTTCTTTCTTTTTTTTCTCATCTGTATAAAAATTAGTATATTGTGGTATTTTAACAAATTCTGAACTTCATATTTGAGATTTTTTTGAAAGTATTAAGGTCAGTTCTAGACTAAGGAATTAGCAATACAGTAGAAGAAAATAGTCAAGGAACAAGCAAGACAAAACCCATAAATAGTCAAAGAATAAGCAAGGCAATAAACAAAGTCTTTTGATCATTCCTGTGATCACTGTTTCTTTTCTTTTCTTTTTCTTTTTCTTTTAACCATTTTTAATTGGATATTTTATTTACAATTCAGATGTTATCTCCTTAACCCATTCCCTCCCTCTACCCAGGAACCCCTATCCCATCCCCCTTTCTCCTACTTCTAGGAGAATGTGCCCCCACCTACCCTCCTACACCTACCTCCCGACCCTTGAATTCCCCCACAATTGGGTATACAGCTGTTCTGGGACCAAGGATCTCCTCTCCCATCTATGCCCAACAGGACCATCCTCCCTTACATATATAGCTGGAGTCATGAGTCCCTCCCTATGTGCTCCCAGGCTGGTGGTTTAGACCCTGGGAGCTCTGGTTGGTTGGTATTGTTGCTCTCCCCATTGGACCACAAACTCTTTCAGCTTCTTCAGTCTTCTCTCTAACTCCTCCATTGGGAACTCCATGATCAGTTCAATAGTTAGCTGTAAACATCCACCTTTGTATATTTCAGGCTCTGGCAGACCTCTAAGGAGACAAGTATATCAAGCTCCTGTCATCCTGTACTTCCTGACATTCACATCATCATCTATCTTTGGTGACTGCACATGGGATGAATACCCAGGTGGAATGGTCTCCAGACGGGCCTCTCCTTCAGTTTCTGTCCCATACTTTGTCTCCGTATTTGCTTCCTTGAGTATTTTGTTACTCTTTCTAAGAAGAACCAAAGCAGGCTTATCAGGATGACTAAAATATCTGAGCCTACTTCTCTATCCTACCCCAAAGTCATTTTCATGCCTGAAGCCTAGTTCTTTGTTCTTGCCTAAGATTTAGATTCTTGCCTGAAATTACTTCTTTGTTCTAGGCTAATGTCAGATTCCTGACTGAAGCCCACTTCTTTGTCCTTGGCAAATGTCAGCTTTCTGCCAAGCAGCCACAAAATCCCTCCACATCTCCCCAATTTTTTTATTTCATTAACAATTCTGAGCCTGTTTTAGGTTGTTCTGACAAGAATGTCCTATTAACAGTCATGGAATAAGCATTATCAAAAGCAATGCACTTCTATCTTAGGTTGGTAAGGCTCTGTGCAGAATCTTACCTATACTTGGATGCCAGCCTGTTAATTTCATAACTCTGTTTGAGGGGTTCATTTTCAGTTTCAAGCCATGTACTTTGGCTGCCAACATGTTGATGCTGTTAAAGACAAGCTTTAACATGATTCACAGGAATAAAATTATTCCCAGCACAAAAAAGGCTAGCATGATCAAGCTATGTATGCCAGTCTTAAAACTTGACCAAAATGGAAATACTAACCTCAGGCCATGGATAATTTTATCCGCCATATCTGTAGCATCAAAGCTTAGCAGAGCATCATTCATTATTTTAATTTTTTTAATTTTTTTTAGTAACATTTTGAAAGGATCTTTTTTACAAATATGAGAGAAGGAAGAACTGTGAGAAACTTTTACTTTCAGATCCCTTTGAATTTACTAGGGTTCTTCAAGAAAATGGCAGTAATAATTTGCTTTCTTTCTGAATGAAAAAAGCAATCCAATTTTATTCACGTATTAAAAAAAATTCCCATTCTGCAAAATTTTATCTCATAAAGAGATGCCTTAGAATTGTTTGGTCTTCTGAGAATTCAGATATTTTAGAAGTATTTTTATATTAAAACTCAATTTCTCTGTTAAGAAAAATACTTGTTCTTAATATCTTTAACAGTGATTGTTAAAGTGAAAGGAATCAAAATGATTATGGTCAAAAGAAAAAGGAGAAAACAATCTTTGCCAGAGGGAAACTAGTCTTCTGCTTGAGCAGAGAGTGGGATTGTTGCTTTTTTAAGTGTGTCTTTCAGAAACTTACCGTAAATCAGACAGTGGGGAGACATTATCAACATTTAGATTTGCTAACTGTGTATATTTTGCAAGTATATACCTAAATTTTTATATTCTATAAGGCAAAGAAGTGTACAGATTTGTATAGTATTTGTTAATATGCCTATGTCATCAGGGAAAATTCTGTACATTCTTACCACTAGATGAAGAGCTATAGTTGATTAATGAAAAGAAAACCATCTCTTCTTAAAGATAAGCTGTTACATAAATCATCTGTTCCCAATCAGTTAACCCTAGACACTTGTACATAGAAGAATGGTAATGGGCTTGGTATGTTTACCTAGATTTATTTTAATGTTTAGCTATTTTTTTTTTTTTTTTGAAAATCTAAAGCATGGAGATTCTTCCACCAACTTATAAAAGAAAAAGAAGTAAATTCAAAGTAAACAATGAATTGCAAACTAGAAACTAGGTGTTTTTTTTCAATATATAATACAACTAACATTCTTTAATCACTTCTTTTGGGAGGTTACTCAGTAATGGAAACAAATAAGCAACTTGGAACTTTATGGCTTTTCCACAGCAAACTTCTATTAATATATTTTTAGACTTTTAACTGTGTATATACCAATGCATTTCATGACCAAGCTAATTACTCTCATGTTAAAACGTGATTAAAAAATGCTGTCCTAAGTACAAAAGTGTCTTCTAACTATAGTTAATCAGAAATGTTTGTGGAAATTTGTTCTTTTTACAACATTTTGTTTCATAAATATATAAAGCAATGAGGAGCTATTGGACTATAACTTAAAACTAATAAATCCACAACTTAAAAGGTTTTTTTTTTAATATTTTTTGATATCATTTGATATTTGGTAGTTTAAGGGACTCATTCCTAGGGAACACTAATTCTTCCTTTGTCAGATCTTAGTTTACCATAACATTGTTGCAAACTTACAACAATTTTTTTCACCTCAATAAGAAACTTATTAGGCCTCTAATTTCTCCCATGATTTTCAACATTATTCAATTCATAATATATTTTGTATTCCCATAAATATTTCTCTTTATAAAAATTTTTTATTAAAATCAAATCATACAAAAACATATGGGTATTTGAGCTTGAGATATTCAACATGATATGTTAGCCTCACTCAACTTAAAGAATGTATCAGTAGTTATTTTTATTGCTAGATAATATTGTGCTATATGAATACATCCATCATATATATATATATATATATATATATATATATATATATATATGTATGTATATATACTATATCTAATCATTAGAGTTTTTCTTGTTAAAGTTAAATATTATTGTACTAAATGTTGATAAATATAAAAACAATATATTTTGTGGAAAATTAAAAAAAACCCTCATGCTTAAATCTAAAACAATTTCCCACTGTGATGACTGCATATGCATGTTATACACATGAATAAATATTAAATTCAAAAATACATTTTGAATACATAATTTCCTTATTAATATTAAAAGATACTTACATGATTTACTTCCCTGACAATGTTGCACTTCAATCTAAATATTATTTCTAACCATTTCCAAAGCAGATATTTGTAAATACCCACTAACTTGAGAACTGGCCTCTGTCAAGTCAAAAATATTCTATGGCAAAACTTACCAGTGAGTTCACATTTTAAGAATCCAATTATAATTTCTCGACAATTTGTATTAGTCTTCAGCATGAATGGACTTTGTATTGGAGAACTCATTTTTCTTGAATTTGGCAGTAACTTTGTTTACTATGACTTACTGTATCTGACTCCTCATTGTTCTTCCCAAACGCTTTATTTTTTCTTAATTTCTGTTATAAATATTATTCATACAGCACCCATCACTCATCTATCTTCTCTAATTTGTTTGATGCATTTTATTTTACATTATTAGATTTCATTTGTAATGTAAATATTTTTATGAGGGTAATATAGGCATCCTGTTTGTTGCTGAGTATTTTAATCACTCTCTCTTCTCTTGGATCAGTTTCTGTGTTATTTGTCAACACACAAAGATACTTCTCTGATGATGTTGGCAAACTTCATCAATATAGGAGGAGTTATATAAAAATTCTGTTAAGATTTTGATAATTACATAAAAATTTTCACTAAGAAAAATACATTCATTCCATCTTGGGTGGATGCTCATGAAGACTCACTGTTCCAAGTGGTGGAGAAAAATCCATTTGAAGAGAAGTGTGTTAATTACCAGGAAAAAAAAAAAACAACTCACTACTGTCAGGAAGTTACTGAAAGTGAGTAGAGTCACTCAGTCCTACTCCCTCGAGGCTACTATATGTACCAAGGACTGCTGTAAGACACTATCAGACCAGCAGAGATGCCTAGAAGAACCAAAAGCGAATATGCCTTCCTGGAAAATAAACCAGTTGAGCTACTTAGAAGTGTTTCAGGCCAACTTCTGCTTTTTGAAAGACGCTCTACAACTCAGTGAACTACCTGTGACTTGATAATGTGCTCCAGATTCCATCCTTTCTGTGACATTCCTTATATTGGCATGGGCTTTGCTTATAAAGTTGTCTTTAAGTCATTTCTGCTCATGTAAATATCACATCAGTCATAATACAGTAGGTAACACAAAAAAATCAATTTTTTTGTAGTATCTTCTGCCCTGTTTTTGGGGTAAGTAGACAGCTGTTTAAGTATTCAGGAAAATATATATTTGACAGAACAATAGTAATAGGATTACTCTCAGGAACTATTATCTCCACAACTATAAGTTTTTTGTAGGCTATAAAATATGTAGTATGTATTTCCTTTTGTCAACTGTTTGATCTTCTCAGTTTATGTTCTCTCTAAATTTTTACCCATAAAATATGGCATCCAAAGGAAAGAACTCTAAAATTCTACTGTTTCCTTAAAGGATATTTCCTGCTTTTTCATCTAGTTTTGTTCATACAAGTACTGCTGGGGTTGTTTATGTTGTTGTTTTATTTTTCTTCTGTGTGTTAGTGTTAGTATTATTTATGTAGTCTGTAGCTTTTGCTACCCTGCCTAAGCAACAGGAGTGGACTGCACTACTAGCCCCCAACCAGAGAATATTGGATTTGTACATGAAAAACACAGAATCCATGCCAGTAAATCTTAAAATGCCTTTGCTGACTCAATGACTGAGCACTGCTAAATCTCTCCTGCCACCCCAGGCATAATCAGAAAGAGTAGCTATTGGCCACTCAACACTGAAAACTCACTTGGCTGGTTGGTTTTATCTCCTGCAGCTATTCCCAGCTTCTTCTTTTCCTGATCTCCTGATTCTGAGTGAGTCCTCCTGAGCAACTCTAAGTGTCCTGCCCCATCCTCAGTCATTGGTCACTGGTATCTTTATTGATGGATCAAAAACGAACTTGGGAACAGGACCTTAGTGTCAGAACTAATCCCTACAAATTTATTTGACAATAGTTTAGTAAATGTTAAAGGCTGTTGATCCACATTATTTAAAATAAATATATGTTGCTTTGTTTGACTGAGTAGATAAATGAAAAAAAATCATATTCATGATGGAAATAGCAAGAAAATTATTCACAATAGAAGAGAGGAAGGAGTTTAGGGATTGTCTTCATATTGAGTTTGGCATGAAAGATTTTATCAAATTACACAGTAGGTTAAGAAGAATTCATAATGTTTAGTCATAATATTAGGAAGTATTTAATAACTCATAATAACCCAGGTTAATTCTGTTAAGCCAACTATCAGTCTATATATTAAAAAATGTATGCAGTAAAGGCAAATTTGAAATACATGAGATATTGCAATGGACAACAGGGCAGCTGCAGAACCCAATTATTGTATTCTCAGTGCAAGGCAGGAATATGTCTGCATTAAAAATTTTGAACACAAAGCCTGCATTATAAATCATGTTGCAGACAACAAGAATGATTTACCTTGTTGTCTGAACCATGTAACATTATCCTATTGATTTCTCTCAAGGTGTAAAAAATGTTTTGTTTTTTAAAAGAGAATATTTCAATTTCAAAGGAAATAGTATTGTCATTCACACAGGTTTGTATTTTTTTTCCTTTATTGCCAAAGTTTACATATGGAAAAATATATGTCCCTTGTTGCTTGGTCAGTAAGATCATTCATATTTTAACATATCAAAGCATCTACACTTTATCTGCCCATTTGGTGCTGAAACAGCATGACTTGGTAAATTGTTATGCAGAAATGGGCTTTATAGATATGATAAAGCTAGGAAGTCTATAGCATTTATGACTGCATGCGCATTTGTATATTTAATGTGCCTATGTATTTCATGTACAGGCTTTATGACTGCATACCAGGGGGAATTAATGTCTATGAGATATTTTATGTCAGAAATATATGAACAAATATTTTTGCTGACATTTTTATTTTTGCACATTTGAAAATAAAAATATTTCAGTGAAGGAGACCTTGTTAGTTCATAGTCACCGTTTTGCCCTGACTTTTTAAGAATAAAAACACATCTGCATAAACATGTCAAATATATTACTTTTATATTTTCCCATGCAATATTTTGAAATGTCTAGAAGAGAATTCTTCATCTACATTGGTATTATTTCTGATGATGCAAATGTTAAAATGTACATGGAATTTGATTAGTGAATGTTAGCCTCCTTATATCCCATCATGAGTAGAATTTCTGGGTCATGTGAAGAAGGAGCTTCTAATCTGTAAATATAGTTGGACGGACATGTTATTATAACAAAGAAGAAAGTTATACTGCCTTAGAAAATCGATGTGGGTCTTTAGATTCAAATACTCACCAGCAATGAAATGTTGGCTACATTTATGGTACCAGGCATTATTTCCCTCCTATTGAGTGGGTCTTAAATTTAATTAGACATCTATTCAGTGCCCCCAAATTAATATGTCCCTTTTGCTGTCTTAGATTTATAGTTATCTGCTAGTAATTATGGTTCATGGGTTTAACAGGTAGGAAAGAAGACTACTTCTTTTCTTTGTAGGCTGCATTTTTGCACTTTCAAATATTTTTAGAGAAAATTCTAATGGAGAAAACTTCTAGGTCAGTTTGATCTCTATTCTCCAAACTTTGTTCAGTTGCAAACAAAAGTTATTTTCCTTCAATTTCTGTGAGATAACTAATAGCAATACAAATAACCTACAACAACTTGAAAGGAGGTTTCCAACACCTGGTACTGGGATGCTTGTTATACAAACCTGTCTCCTGGGACTAGTGTTTTCAATCCAAGTCATGTAACTTTATATAATTTCTCTATAATGTGTGCACATATAATAACTTACATATATTAAATGTATTTTAAGTAAATATATAATAATAATTCTTCATGTCTTTCAATCATCTTAGTGTTCTCTATCACAACTCCCTCCCTTTCTCAATATTATACTCCCTCTACTTTTTGCTGTGAAAGTAGTTCCCTTTTCTTTTGCTCATAATAACATCCATGTCTCACTCTTTTCCTTAGAATCTTTTCCCACCATGACATTCTTTTATATCCTCAATTTCTTTACTTAATCTTGGTTAGGTACCTACATCTAAAATTTCAGAGTTGGAATATTCATATAAGTAAGAACATTTCAGCATTTGTCTTTCTGCATCTGGGCTACTTCATTAAGTATTGTATTTTCAAGTCCCCTACCCTCACTTACCTGACTGTTTCACAATTTAATTTTTACTGACAGTTGAGCAGAATTATCCCTACAGATACATGCAATTTTCACCCCTCACCAAAGAATCTTCATTTGCAGTAGACAAGAAGACATGATACAAAGCTAGAACTGGTCAATTAAGAAAACCAGTGATCACAGTGTTTCCAGACAAAACTGACAAATCTATCTCTACACCTAAGGTTCAGAGAATGTCATAGAAGGAGAAAAGAATTATTATAATTACAGATTATAAGTTTCAGAACACTGGAAGCCAGATGTGGAGTTGTGTCTTTTATTACACCATGTAATCTCAACCATACTGTCACCTAAACAACAACTGAACAATTAGAGCACCAGTTGGAATGTCACCATGAATAGGAGAAAATAATTATATCCCATACCTAGATGGAGAATTGCAGGCAAATAATAACTGCTAGAAAGGGATTATCATTGTTCTCCAGAGATGAGTTTAAAATAAGCTAATTCCATATAGTCAGCTTTAAACATATGTATTCCAGAAATCTATGGTAGGAATCTCTCTCTCTCTCTCTCTCTCTCTCTCTCTCTCTCTCTCTCTCTCACACACACACACAGCTTTCATATGAGTGTATTGCTCCATATTTTTCTCACTATCTGTCTCTTTATCTATCTCTTTCATTGTTTCTCTCCTTCTGTAGCAATAGCAATATAAGAAGAAAGATCATAACTTGATTGAAGTCAGTAATATAGAATGAGTGAGAGTGAGAATCAAACTGGGTTGAAATAATCTCAATATAGTATTGTTATACAGATTTCACCCAAAAATAAAATGAGTAAAATAACAGTAATAATAGTAATAGCAACAATAATAATGATAATACATCCTGACATAAATGAAAAAAAAAAAAACCTCAATCTTGTATTATTTTATTCTTTACACAAAGTAGTAACAAAAACCTGAATTTGTGTTAAGGTTAAATGGTAAAATAAAACATAAGAATGAAATCTCAGAAGGTTATTTTTCTGAGTTGTGTTCTGAATGGTCTCATAGGCTTCTTGCTCTGAGTTGGGATGAAGGTAAAATACAGGATGCACACTTGATTGGTCTTATATACAGCGAGGCACAGCATTAGTGTCTCTTACACTTATTAGGGAAAGATGGTAGTATTAATATTTCAAGAAGTAATTTTCCATTGATTGTCTTATCTGTCACTCAAGCTTCTAAGAGGTGAAGAAAAATAAATCATGTGGATTAGCAATATCTACTTAACATATTTTTGATGTTCAAATTAGATTGACTAGCTTCAGTTTCAGAATTAAAGTAAGAAGATCTAGTTATTTAAAATAAATAAAGAAATCTTTGAGTCACAAAGAAAATGATTCCAAATGAGTACTCTGGTTTTGTTTGTCTGTCTGATTGATTGTTTTGTTTTTGTTTCAGTTTTGTTTACTTAAGGTTTTGTTCTGTCATCACATATAAATGTAAATTTCGTTTGGGGTTTTGTTTTCCAGTTCTTTTAAAAATTTGTACATTACATTTGACCCTTCACCATTATTGTCATCTTAGAAGATCCATCCCTCTTGCTTATCCATGCCTGCTGTATTTTGCCTGCCTCTGCTCTGCCATCAAGGACCATTATTCCTCTGGAACTGTAAGCCCAAATAAACTCTTTGCTACATTTGCTTTGCTATGATGGTTAATTCATGTCAACAACAACAATAACAACAAAATGACCTAATATGTTATGTAAATTTGTTGCCTTTTATGTGAACTCATTGTGTACAGATTATGCTGCCCAAATATACTGAATGTGGAGTTTAACATTTAATAAAAACTGAGTCTTCCTCTCCCAGATTCTATCAATTGATGATAGCTCATTAATTTGTGGTAAGATCGTGTAACTACCTTCACTCTCTGTGCCAGAATTTTGCCTGACCTGAACCTTCAAAGGTTTTGTAAACTCTTTTGTAATCTCTATAAATTTTATGTATAACTCACACAATGTATATAGAAATACTTCTTTGTGATTATCTACCACCCATGTCTATTACAAATTTTCCTACCCTTTTCCATTATAATCATTGAGGCAATAATTCTCCTCTGGTGCATTTATTTTACAAAAAGTAAATGCATATTTTTATAAAAATGTGGGTATTTGTTTCATATGAATAATACATGTAATAAGTAAATCAAGCTAGTTATTAATGCAAAGAAAACACTATTTAAGAAATGGATTTTGCTCTAATGGATACTTTACTTACTATCTTATATTACTTCTTTTATTATTTGAGATCATTTTACATACTACATCAAGTTCCCCTTTCTTTTCCTCTTTTCAAGCCCTCACATATACCTGTTCTTGTTCTCTTTCAGATTTATAGCCGCTTATTTTTATTAATTATTGTTAGGTACATATATGTATATATATTTATGTGTGCAATCCTAATTAAGCATACTTGGGTTTGTGTACTATTAATTGCAGGGATGTTTTCAGCACTGACCATTTGGCATTGGATAGACAATTGGTATTGTCTTCCCAGGGAAAGATTATTTCACCTACTCCTAGAATTCTTAACATGCCTGTATTTCTTTGTGTAGAGCGGAGGCCTCATGTGTTTTCCCCTGTACTCCACAGCAGGTCTACTGTTTTATTGCTATTTTATGAACTGCAATATGCAGTTCATTCACACGGTATATTATTTTGAAATATATTTCAGTGCATTTTAAAACTACCACAGTCTAAAATAATCATGGCCTCACTGGACGATAAGACAAGATATGTACCAATCCCATATCATACAAACAAATTCATGTAATACTACAGTTTTAATTTCTCCAAATTATTAAAAAATATAAATTACACTTTAAAATTTAGTGAATGTGTGCCAGTTTGTATTTTCTTTTATAACTTACATCTTGAAGCGCTGGTCAATGTTCAGCTTTATGTTACATACCTTAGAAAAGTGTCTAGTAATTTATAATTTTTTTTCAATAAATGAATTTCTCACATCTCAAACTATCTAATATTTTTATCATTCACTTTCTGTGCTTTAGAAAAAAATTATGTATTTGTTCTCATGTTTGTTTAGAGAATTAACTAGTTACATGTTGAAGTGGGAATTGAACATAAAAATATAACATCTTAGGAACTAGTTTATATTTTATTTGCTCTTTCAGACCATTTATTTATCATATTCCAAATTAAATTTTTACATTACTTAGTGGCACAATTGACCTCTATATCTTTCAAAATTGTTTCTCAGTGCTTTTAGTATATGTGTACTCTTATGACCCACCATTATCATCCTAGCAGACTCTTTTAGTGATATGGTCTTTTTTCTGTTTACATACTAATTTGTGCTTTCTCTTTTTTGTTAGGCTGGCTTATGTTGTAAAGTTCCTACTAGTTTGGAAGTTGTATTCAAATTCATGTTAATCTTCCTCACTGACCCTCTAGCATTCTATGACTATCCCATGCTCCTGTACTCTTTTGATATGCCCCAAGTCACATGGCTTCAATGATTATTCACAAACCAAACCTCAATCTGGGACCTCATGTCTGACCTTGAGCTTGTCATATAACCCAGCACAAAAGAACTGCAGAGAAGTCTCTGTGGTGGATGGCTATCCTCCTACCTGAGTGATTAAGATCCAGTCTCAACAAGAGATTTTGTCCCAAAATGTAATTGAAGAGGAATAGAGGAAGATACCTAACACTTTTATCTGTTCCTCATATATATGCCTTGTATATACATATATACACATGCACTTGTACACATAGACATTAACAAATATAGAGATATGCCACAACACCCTACCAAAAATTCTCTCATACAAATCTTTGTTCACTTTATTATGGCAATGGAGCAGAGACAGGATGAAAGTGATGTGTCAGATTTCAAGTTAGTAGATGCTAATGACCTGCATTCTATAGCTAGGCTCCAAGTGCTAATAGACTATCAAGCTATTAGCTAATTAATGTAATGACCTGCTGGGAAATTCATGTTCATGTGATCAATTATCCTTAATGCCTGGGACTACCACCTAGAGCAAGTATTCAATGTATAAAGCTGTTGAAATACACTACATTAAAAAAATGTCCTCTCCTACTTTTTCACACAATATGCATTATCCATACTTCAATTGATTTTCTTGATATATTGAACATACTTGCTTATGGTTTTCAATGAACAGTCTGACATTCCATGTAAAGAAATACCTATCTCAAATTGTCTTAAATTAAGACTAAATTTGCCTATAATTATATTGATTACAAGATGAAATGTTTGTTTATTATCTGAAAATCACATACCATTTTTTAATCTTGCAGAATCAATGTTAATTTTCTTGATGTGTTTGGATAGCCAACACACATATATTGTAATCTTTGTATTTTAGTTAGAACTATTTATCTATCATCAATTAATCATTATCAATCTCTCCATAATTTAGTGCCTTCAACCATTGTTTATCAACCTGTGGGTCATGATGCCTTTGGGGATGGCATATCCTATATCCTGAATATTTGTCATTTAGAATACCATATATAGCAGTTACAAAACTATAGATATGAAGTAAAAAGTAGAGTTAGTAAGTAGCAACAATATAGCTTTATGGTTGAGGGTCACCACAACATGAGGAGCTGTATTAAAGACTTGCAGCATTAGAAGTTTGAGAACCATTTCTTTAGGGATAAATAGTTTCATAAATACTCAATACGCAAGTAAAACTTTAAAATTGTTTCTTAGAGATTTGTCATCTAATGTTAGGCAGTAATACCTTACATTGCCACCCTTTCAATTGTTTTTATAATTGCTTATACAATTTATTTTAAGCAACACATGACTAAATGAAAGATTTGTGAAGAAATAGATGTCAGAGATGATTAACTAGTTAATACTTCTAGACATAAAGAAAATTTGTCACAGGCTGTATTATAATGAAAATATTTTTACATAAAAATGATGCACTCTAACAAGCTCCTATGTTTCTTGCTTTGATTTTTCCAAGGTTGGCCTTTCTTTTCCTTCTTTACATTTAGGATTTACTGGCTAAGAAAAATAATTGGGGAATACAGGGGACCTCTCTACTGGAACACCCAGCCACCACATGGAAGGGTAGGCTCTTCCCCTACTGCTTCTAAACCCACCATTAATACTTCTTCTCCCCAACAGGAATACCTGCAACAATGTTTGTGCTTCTCAACAAAAAAATTTTTTTTTATGTTTAAATGTTTCCTTTTTGCTCTAATACTCGTGATATAGGTCCAACATTCTTTTTCAACTTTTAAAATTTCTTCAAGGTTCAAAAGTCATCTAATCTATTTCCACACGTTAAATCAACATACTGATCACCATTTCAGCTCTTAATTAACAATTAAGAGCTTCCTTTTATAAACTGTTGCTACCTACCCCAGATACATAATTAACATGTTTTCTTCCTCAGCCATCCAAAACAGACTCAAAGGTGCCTCCCAAGACTAAATTTCCTCAATCACCTTTGCTTTTCTAGGATCTCAACAGCAGACCATGACATGCTTTCCCTCAAGTAGCCTAATGCTTGCTACACACCCTTTGCAGACATCCCCCTGCCTGGGTGCTGCTTCCCTGTTGTGATTATCCTATAGGTGCTCCCACAAGTCCAGGAGAGACAACGCCACCTCCTGGGACCTGCCTGGGATGCCAAGCTACCTTTTTCCAGTCATCTCGTCTGACTGAAGACCCCAGAGATGCACACTAAAACACAGACATGCACGGAGAGATCCAGAGACACACGCTGAAGACTCCAGACACATACGCTGAAACCCAGAGGCACATAATAAGTCCCACAGAAGACAGATCCAGACCTTTCAGCTACAGATAAACTTTCTTTTCAGAGTCAAATAGCTAAAAGTTACATGTTAGTAAGGAAAGCATAATGTCTATCTAGATAAATCAGATGTTATTACCCTCAAACTGTACCACCTGTTCTTAATGGTTTCAACATCCCTTGCCTTCCTAGCCCATACCTCCAACTCCCCTTACCCTATGGCTTGGATTCTTCCCCTCCTTGGCTCCATCTTAGCCATTGGAGCCTTGCTTCTCTTGGCACCCTGCCTCATTCAGTTTCTAAAGAAACAGACAACTATCAATCAGGTCTTGCTTGGTTCAGTATCAAACTGTTCCCAACATAGGAGAGAGACATTCTGATGACACCTCTCCTTTATAAAAGAAAAAGGGGAAGTTGTGAGGTGGTGGGCTGAGAGAAGCAGCTGGGTGCTTGGTTGAGCATAAGCCTGAAACCCTGGACCCTTATTGGTCAGCAGGAGTTCGGCTCTGCTCCCAGGCCCTGGTTCTTTTCATTTAGCTTCAGCCCTCCATGGCTCTCCCACAGAAGAATCTATGGCCATTAGTCATGAGGAACAGGCCTTAGGCCCTAGTGAGATTTGCATAATAATGAGATGTCTGAAGGCTAGAGGGTAGAGCCAATTAAGCATTCTTCCCCAGCCCCTTCCCCCTCTCTCCCTCCTATTTAACTCAGGTCTACTCTGGGTTTTGTGGGGCTGCACATCCAGATCCAACCACCATCTGCCCTGACATTAAAGTCTGTAAACCTCCCACCCCAAAAAAATGATGCACTCTTTTACAAAATAACAGAATATTGAAAAATGTGAATAATACGATATCCTAACTGAGAAAATAACTACCATAGCACATAATTTAAATTAAATAACTTTCAGCTTTCTTGAGCATTATTACTATTTCTACTATACCTGATAAATATCTCAATGCATGCACAATAAGTTCAGCAAGTGAATTTGAATTATAATTTAAGAATATACTAATGAAAGTCACAAGAGACTTTAATCATTTATCTGTTTTATTAACATGTTAGTGTTACTTACAAGATAAATATTTAAATTTTATAGGCTTTTGTATGCAAACTTATTAAAATTATGATTCATTTTTATTATTTAATTATTCATTTCAGTATATCTAGATAATCCCAAATCAATGAATCAGAAATGAATCAGAAATGAAAAAAATACTTTAAAATATCCTTTATTTTGAGTTCTATATTTTTGTTTTATGCCTGTAGTTCAAACTTAATCAAATGTTATGAAGTGATTACTATAGAGACTATTCTTAATTTTGTTCCTATGATGGTGCTTTAAATGATGTGTTCTTTTTTCTTCAGTGAATGAGGTCATAGATTACTTAGCACTTCTGATGACTTCTATCTAATGGAATAATTCCAATGATTCCTGAGTCACAGAAATACCTAACTTCTGTAATTAAAATGCTCAGCCTTATCTGACACTTATGCGATGAATATGCTAGAAATTCACTGATTGATTAATAAGTGCATAGTTCACATGGGATTTTGAGAAGACATCCCATAAAGAAAACACATTGTGGGGTTACCTGCATAAAAAAAAATCTCAGTGTGAGGCCACTCTGCTAATCAACATTTTTATGCCAGTTATTTTTTTTCCCTGGGAGATTTTGGCAAACTGAGTTAATGTAGGGCATCAATTGATTAGTTAAGTCATCACGCTAATTGATCTCCTGGGTTGCTGTGATAGTTTACAAAGAGCATCTCATGCAGAAATTTATCAAACTTTTACTTATTTATTTAGAAATTTTTTTTTACAGTTTTCCATTTATCAGTAATTATGACAGTCAAGGAAATAGTGTGGTATGTAAGTATGAGAACTGACTTTGGAAAAAGATTGTCAAGATTTTTATTATAAAAAAAATTGAATAAGTTGTTCAAGGCATAAGATGATATTTGATCAAGCTTATTTCCTTTGTGAAAAGAAATAGCCTTATTATATATTCATATAGGTATGATATTAAATAGTATCAAAAACTATACTCAAGCTATGAAATGACAAATTTATGACAGTCATAATCACTTGCATATTTTGAGTTAGCAAGAATTTAAAACTTTTATAACTGACAAGGCTAATTGATGCTTGCCTATTTTTCTTATCATTCACAATTTAGCATAAATTCAGCATGAAAGATATAAATTACCATAATAAATTCTGGTATTTTCAAAAGGTGTATCCTTAGGTCCAGTATCTGTTCATTTCTAAGTACAAATAAGGGAAAGGGCTGTCCCAGGTTAGAATATCAGTGCTCTTATTCACATGTGGTTTTGAACATCATTGTTAAAAACAATAAAGCAAAATGTGAAGGGTAACCAACAGTTCGGTGTTATCAGTCTTTCACAACATGGAAACACAGCCTACTTATGATTGAATCCAACATTTAGATCATTCATTGACATTTCATTGAATTAGATAGTAGCTGTAACTTGAAGGCTTCTGAGACACAGGTGAAACTAATCTTGAAATCACATGCTTAGTGTTCACATATGTTCTAAATGTTTTTGCATGATTTAAAGGTCAGAATGTAGTCTGATTTAGTTAGAACAGTACAAAAAGTATTTTAAAATATTTTCTTTCTCTTCTATCATACTCTCTCTTCCTCTCTCTTTTTGACTCCCTTCCCACTCTCTCTGATCTTCCTATGTTGCCTATATTTGCCTTGTACTCACTTCTATTCTGCCTGGATCACCTCAGTTTAGAATTATAAACATATACCAGCATGTGAGACTGAATCTTTTCATGTGTTCTATTTTAAAGATAACAATAATATAAACAATTTTCCTTTCTGTGATTATTTTATTTGAGCAAGGCATTATCTGGAATGAACTACAATCTAAAAATTGGGGGCAAGTGTTATCTGGAACTTTAGGCAGGAATATAACATTTGATCACTGATCCGGATCTTTGATGAGGATGCTGAGACTAGAAAACTCAGGCTTTTGATCAGGATCTTGAAGTGGGATGACATATACTTTTGATTCAGATCAACACACTTTAAAAAAAAAAAAAAAAAGATCATAAGGCAGAGTGGCCATGCTTATAAAACTTTATACTGAAAAGTGCTGGGGTCTTCCCCAGCAGGGGGCCTTTTCTAGGCTAAGTTCTTAGTATCTTTAGGTTCATTGTTGACCAAGTGGCCCACAGAAGAGATAAGTAGTCAGCAGGGAGAGGGAATGAGTCAAGTAATGGTCAGGGGACTATACTGATTGGATTCTATAATAATCAAGTTACTTCTGTGGCTCTGACTAGCAATCAGGCCATTTCTGCTGCTCTGAATGACTAGCTTCCAGGTGCTATTATATTTACACAAGATTCACAGAATAAAGGCAGATTAATGAGTGCCCAAGCTGTACAGGTTATATGTTTGACTTTTAATTACATGTACAGGGTTATAAGTTTTTACAATTAAAAAATACAGCAGAACAGATGCTATTCTTATTAGCACTATAACTCCAATTTAAAGAATCCAGAGAATGGGTCCTCCATTTTTTTCATGGTGTGTGTATTGTCACTTAAGTTTGCATCAGAATTTATTGCATAACTGCATCACTAATTTGAAATGGATTCAATAATTGATGCTTACTGAGTGATGAAAGCTAGAAATCTAAGTTATCCCAATGAAGTAATTTACTGATTTCATGGTTTCACTAGTGTTCCAGGGGATATCCACAGTTATTTTCATGATTAGAATAGCTAATCATAACTTCTATACATAACCCCTGACCCTTAAATGATTAAGACATTCTACAAATAGTGTTCTACAGTGAAATGCCTAAAAGAGTACCACTAACCCTCACTAATTATTATGTCATTTATTTGGAAACAAAATTAACTAAAAGCCAAAGGTCACTTTAGGATATTGATCAAACAATCATGGTGACAAATATATTGTCTTTTGCTTTTGTTTTTTTGCTGTCTTTGTTGTTTTTTATTTAATTCTTGTTACATTGTGGGAGGCTTGTTGTGGTCTGGGAGTTGGTTGAACAAAGTAAAATTATTATTTGACATGCTTAATGTATGTTGTTTCCAAAAAAATGTTAAATCCGTGGCTACAGAACCATGAAAAATAGAAAATTTCTTCATTTAATTTTCAGTAATCCATTTTATGTTTTATTTGATCTAGGTATACAGTCATTCCAACATATCAGATGAAGTTAGGATAATGCAGAAACTACATTGTCCTGGGAATTGGAAGGACTCTATACATAATATCTTAAATAATATTATGTATTTTTATTGTAAATAACATACAAAGATAATATACTTTCAAGAACTTTAATAGAGCAGGTGGCATTAGTTTGCTAGAGCTGGTGATACTGGAGCATGCTTTGAATCTTAGTACTATGGCCAAGGTAGAAGTATGAGTTCATAGTAAAATTGTGCCACAGACAGATAATAGCATAATAAATCAGTTCATGAAGAAGAGTATTTTATAAACTACAAGAGAATAATCTAATTTTTTTAATTCACTGAATATAATCTTTGGTTGAGTGTAGAGTCATATTGCTTTGTTTTTAAATCATATTCTGCAATAGTGAGTTTCTCATATGTAAAGGATTGAAATTTTTCCTTTGAATGAATGCGAATTAGTGATGGCTGTTTTACCCAGCTTCACAGATAAAAATTTTCAATCACAAATATGATAAACAAAACATTCTTAAATGACAGTCAAATTACAATAGCAAGTTTTTGAAAATTTTCACCCATCATTTTAGATACTAAACCAAATGATTAATCTGGATATAACTGTACAAATAACTCCACAGATGGAGCTCCAGTGACAGATCAATCAATGAACCAACTTTAATAGAGAGCAATCTTGTATGATTATTAAATCTGATTCCAAGCCTCTAAAGCCAAAAGAGGAAGCCAGTAGAGCCTTCTAGAGATATATAAGAACAGAGAAGATGGATGAGGCAGAAAGAGATGAAACAGATAATCAATGGGTGAGAAAGATGGAGTATGACACCACCATATGTGAACTTGGTGAAGGCCAGACAACAGAGAAAACATCTCAAGACTGAGCAGGGACCACAGGCAGTAACCATCGAGTTAGTGTTGACATCAGTCTTACATCTAAAGTTAGTTTTCCTTGGGGGACTGTCAGTGAGAAACAAAGCTCTATTAAAGGTGGGTTTTATGCTCTGCAGAAGATGGCCAACACAAAGCACACAGAGCTCAATAAAGAGAAGTAAATGCTATCCAAACCTTGTTGACATTTTCTTTTATTGAAAATATGGTTTTTGTCACAAAATATGTTCTGAGTTTGGCTTTCCCTTCCTTAACACTTCCCAATTTCTCCTTCCTTTCTCTTCCTCCAGTCCACACCTTTTCTGTATCTCCTAAGGCTGTTGCATATACATGAATTCCATAAAAACACAAAACTGGAAGCCTTAACAGTTGCAAAGAACCTGTAAGGTTTTATTTCGTTTTGTTAAAGGGCCCTGGAATGATTATTATTATTATTATTATTATTATTATTATTATTATTATTTATTTATTTATTTATTTATTTCTAAAAGGAAACTCCAAGGTATCCAATGATCATCCTTTGTTTTATGTTAGCTATCTTCTGCAGTTCATGAAGCCTACGCTTAGTAGACCTTTAGTTCTCCGGTTACTTTTCCTAGGTGAAAACTAAATTTTCATTTGCAAGTGGTTAGCAATTGGAACTATATTCTAGCTTAAAGACTTGTGTGTATGTACAATTCTCAACTCTAAGAGTCCACCAAATGCAGACGTATACAGACCCTGTGAATGCTACACGTTTATAAATGCTTAAGTCCTGTTAAGTTAGAAGCTATTGCTTTCTTGCTAGTCTACCTGACCTCTGGTTTTTACATTATTTTTGCTTCCTCTATGGTTTCCTGATGGGGAGAATTTTATACAAACTTCTTGACTGTGGCTCTGGTTACCTCTTATTTGGCTATTTTTCTGAGGTTCTGCTGCATGAAACTATCAATCAATAATGAGAAGTATTGTTTAGCCATAAAACCTATAGTAACTTGTTATAGCAAAATATAAAACTAATAATAACCAGTCATTCTTGGCTTTAACAATAAATATAAAAGTTATTTAATGAAATTGTTAAAATAATAAATGGACATCTGTAATAGTTTGAGAAACATTGAGTAGCCAGATGTGTATTGAACTGTGTGCAGTGAAAATTTGAGACCTGGTATACTATTTTTTCATAGATGCCTTCATTTCTATATACTACAGCTTCCAACTATATCAAGGATCCATTTTTTCATACCAATGTGGTTATTTAATATCTTTGCATTATGTATTTTCAATGTATTATACATATTAAAATGGGAATTCTTCATTTTTCTGAAGGCTAAATTAATGGCATATAGTGAATCAGTTTTTGATAAAGTTGAGAAATAGAATCATTAAAATTTTATGAAGATTATTTCTCTGTATTTCCATTATTTTTTTTAAAAGGGTAATTTTTTCATCAGTTTCTATTTTATGATTTTTAAAACCATTTTGTGATTTTTGTCTCTTAATATTGTGCCATTCCATGTGCCTTAACAGAGGGATGTGACATAGCTGTCCTATTTATGTCTGAGCATTTTGTAATCTTTTTTTTTTCTTAGCATAGTTATCAGTTATGGGTACCCAAGTTAACTGCCATTTACTGTAAAGTGGTGGATGACTGCACAGAAACAATATTTTCCAGATAAAGCAAAACAGTTGCACGTAAGAACACACAGGGTTTTGATTGTATAAACAAGACCTGTATAAACTCAGCCACGATAAAATCCCAGGATGTAGAGAAGTGAACACAGTGTTTCACATTTTGCTAAGGAGCTATTGACAAATTCTGGGAGATGGATATTGAGTTTGTTTAAGGGCTTTCTCATATGTAGGTAGACCATACACCAGTGGACTGTCACAGATTCAAGAAATTTACATGGATTTAAACACAGGTAGGTATTAAAGGAGAAAAAAGAGGGTGTGGGAATATTATCAAAATACATTTTATGATATAATTTCATGAGTTTGTTAAATTTTAAATTTTAGCATGACTTTTAAGAAAGTTTTCTGACAATTATATTTATTTCAGCTGTGATTTAAAAAAATAAGTTGAATATAAATATATTGCTTATGCAGTGAGATTTTAAGTTTTGGTTATTTGCACATAGTAAATTAATCCTAACCAGAAAATAGTTTAAATCCTTTTCTTAAGTAAAAAAAATTAAATATGTTCATATTTCTTCAAGAACTACACAGAACATAGTTTGCTAAATTTTTGTGAAATATATTCTTATTAAATAATATAGCTTCTTCTAACTTCAAAATAATCAATGCCATTGTCCATACAGACACCATACTTTTTTCTTTGCTATACATACTTTTTAAACCTAATTTGTATAGTATATATTGTTTATATATACATATATAATATTTATTCATATTGACTTCTACAGAGGATTATTTTTGTGTTCATGAGCATAATGACTAAAGAGAATAAAAATTTGGTTTGACCACACAATCCTTTCTGGTTCTAGAAAATATATTTACAGATATGAAAAGAAATAAAATTCAGTTTTATTAAGTTAAAATGATTAAGTATGGATAAGTGGGCTTTTACAATTTTCTACAAGATGTCCTAGTAGGGGAGATAAAAATGCCTTGCTTCAAAATTTTTTTCCAGCCAGGTTGTACAGGATGATTACTTTATGCTAGCACCAAGAACCAGAGTAATTCAAGAAAAAAAGTTAGGTCTCTTAAACTCTCTGCTATAATGAAAAAAGTAAAAGGTATATTATTTTATGATTAAATAGGTAATAATACCATTTCTTTGGAAGTTGGCACAAACATATGACTTTAATAAAGATTAGGAAGAGAGTTTTACTTTCAATCTAATGCTTCCAAGACTGTCATTTTGAGTGATTTCACTTAGACAACAAAAAGATGTTACAAATACTACTGTGAAACACTGTTTAACCATAGTGAAGAAATCTATTGGCTTTAGTATGAGTTCAATGTGTTAAATATCAGTAGTTACAAAAATTAATTCATTACTTCAATTTATACTTTGTATGTGATTAGGATATGAAGTGTACATGAAAGTACATATTTTAAAAACCAATCAACTCATTTAAGAATATGTGCTTTTTCAATAAATAAGAAAATGAATGTAGTATTATTTAGCCACCTGGGATTTTTTTCATTACACAATTTATAAATGAATCTTATCCACTAATTTCTCTGACATTAGCAGGTAAAATACATTGTACATTAAATATTTAAACAATATATACACTTTTTCAAAAGCAGACCAAGTAAGTTAAAGAATTGAAATGTTTATCCAAGACAATTCCATATATTTTTATATATAATTAAGTTTTTAATATTTTTATATTAATGGATGTTAAAGCTTATATACTTGTTGTGTCCTTGTTCTCCTGAATGTTTAGCTGTTGGTCGTTGCATTTGTTCCCATCAGTTGACTGAATTAAACCTCTCAGGTGACGATCGGGCTAGACACCAATCTATCTGTGCAGTAGAATATCATTAGAAATCTTTTCGGGATTGGGGATTTAGCTCAGTGGTAGAGCGCTTGCCTAGCAAGGGCAAGGCCCTGGGTTCGGTCCTCAGCTCTGAAAAAAAAAATCTTTTCACTGACATTTTTACAGTCATGCTTTGTTCTATCCTATGTGAGCCATCCAGCCTCCAGTTTCTGGTCATACAGACAGTGTTGGTCATTGACTCCTCTTGTGACTGGGAATTCAAAATAGACCAGTAGTTGGTTAGCTTGGCCCACAAGCTCTATGCTACTATAGCCCCAACAAATACTACAGTTAGAAAAAAATGAAGTTCAAAGGTTGTTGATGGTTTTGTGGCTGAAATTGTGACACAGTCCTACAAGTAGAAGCCTTGCCTGGTTACAGACAATGTCCAGTTCAGATTTTTCTATCTTCTATTATTAGGAGTCCTAACTAGGGTCTGCCTTACAGTTTCCAGGAAGTTTCCATTGTAGTTGGTTTATACTTTTTAATAATAAGCCATTGCTTTTTCTGATATTTCTAACTTATTTTACAGCTTAAGCAATATTTTTTTATTAGAGGAAATTCTCAGGGCCAAGTCTATGTAGATTTCTAAAGGTTTAAAACAATCATCTTTCCACAACACAATAATACTCATGGCTATCATGTATTTTTTTCACTGATACTAAATAAATATTGGTTGTTATCAGTAGCCATCATTTATGCAAATGAAACATGGAATGCAAAAGAAGTTATGGATAATACACCTTTCACAGTAGCCACACATAGTATAAAATATCTTGATGTAACTTTAACCAAGCAAGTGAAAAAATTGTATGACAAGAACTTTAAGTCTCCAAAAAAAAGACATTGAAGAAGATATCAGAAGATCGAAAGACCCCACATGCTAATGGATCCGTAGGATTAACGTATTGAAAATGATCATTTTACCAGAACCAATCTAAAGATTCAATGGAATTATCATCAAAATTCCAATACAATTCTTTACAGACCATGAAAAAAATTCTGTTTCAAATGGAAAAACAATAATTGAACTTCTGGAGGTATCACCATCCCTGATGTTAAGCTGTGTACAGAGAAATAGTAAAATAGGTAGATGGTATTGTATTAGAAGCAGAAAGGTTGATTAATGGTGTCAAATCAAAGACCCAGAAATGAACTCACACACCTATGGACATTTGGTTTTTGACAAAGAAGCCAAAATTATACAATGGAAAAGAAACAGCATCTTCAGCAAATGATGCTGACCTAACTGGATGTCTGCATGTAGAAGAATAAAAATAGATTCATATTCATGGCTCTGCAGAAAACTCAAGTTCAAGTGGATCAAAGACTTCAGTGTAAGGCCAAATACTATGAATCTAATAATTATAAAACATATTAGGGAATAACCTTCACCTCATTGGTACAGAATACAACTTCCTGAATAGGACACCTACAACTCAGGCACTAAGATCAACAATTAGCAAATGGACCCTTATGAAACTATAAAGCTTCATAAGGTAAAGGACAACAGAATTAGGACAAAAAGATAGCCTATGACACAGAAAAGATGTTCAGTAACCCTACATGTGACAGTGTCATAATATCCAAAGTATATCTAAAGAACTCAAGAAGTTAGACACCAACAACCCAAATAACCCAATTTTAAAAATTGTATACAAAGCTAAATAAAGAATTCTTAATAAAGGAATTTGTAATGGCAAATAAACATTTAAAGAGACTTTGAACATCCTTAGTCATCAGGCAATGCAAATAAAAACAACTCTGAGATTACACCTTATACCCATCAGAATGGCTAACATCAAAATCTCAAGGACCAGCAAGCACATGCTTGTGAGGATGTGGAGCAAACGAAACAATCCTCCATTGTTTCTGGAAGTGCAAAATTGTACAACTACTCTGATAATAAATTTGGCAGCTTCTCAGAAAATTGCAAAGAATTCTACCTCAAGACCCAGTTATACCACTCCTAGATATACCTGTCCTAGGGTTTTACTGCTGTGAACAGACACCATGATTTATACATGTTTTATAAAGGACTACCTTTAATTGGGGCTAGCTTATAGGTTCAGAGGTTCTGTCCTTTATTATCAAGGCAGGAGCATGGCAACATCCAGGCAGACATGGGGCAGGAGGAGCAGAAGTTCTATATCTTCATTTGAAGGCTACTAGCAGAATACTGACTTCCAGGCAGCTAGGTTGTGGGTCTTAAAGCCCACACCCACAGTGACACACCTACTCCAACGGGTCCACCACTTCTAATAGTGCCACTCCCTGTCCCAACCTATACAAACCATCATAATACCCAAAAGATATTCTACCCTCATAGCAATTATGTGTAATAGCCTGAAACTGGAAACAACCAAGATCTCCATCAACTGAATAATGTATATTTACACAACGGAATACTGCCTGAGTTTTGCAGGCAAATAAATGGAACTAGAAAAAATTATCCTGAGTGAGGTATGCCAGACCTAAAAGGACATGAATGGTGTGCACTCACTTGTAAGTGGATTATTAGCCATAAAATAGAGAATAACAACACTACAATCTACAGATGCAAAGAAATCATATAACAAGGAGAACCCAAGAGAGGATGCCTGAATGTATCTCAGAAGTGGAAATGAAATAAATATCAGAGGTGGATACAGGGAGGGAAATGGGTGTGAGAGTGGATGTGGAGGGAAACAGAGAGATGGTGGATATTAGGTTTAAGGGAGAGCAGGAGAGAGGGAGAGAGAGAGAGAGAGAGAGAGAGAGAGAGAGAGAGAGAGAGAGAGGAAATCAGAGTTGGGGTGACATCTCAAGGATTGACAGAGACCTAAGATGAGTGCAGAGTCTCCAGGGAATCTATGGGGATGATTCAACAATGGTGGATATGGAGCTTGAAGAGGCCACTTTCTGTAACCAGACAGGAATCCAACTGGAGAGATAAGCACAGTCACTCACCCACAAAGCCTTAGAGTCAGAACATGTCCTGTCTAAAAAGAATGCAGGGTCAAAGACAGAACAGAGATTGAGTGAATGTCCAACCAATGGCTGGCCCAAATTGAGACTCATTCCAGGGCATGAACTAATCACTGACACTTTTGAAGGTATTCTGTTATTCTTGCAGACAGGATCCTACCAGAAATGTCTTCTGAGAGGCTCCACCCAGTAGGCAATGGAAATAGATGAAGAGACCCATAGTCAAACATTAGATGAAGCTCTGGCAGGCTTGTGGAAGAGTTGAGGGAAGAATTGAGGAACTCAAAGAGGAAAGGGACTCCATAGGAAGACCAATGAAAACACTGGGTAGTTTGTTTTAAAGCTTCTTTTTCATATCAGAGGCATATCTCCTTATGACTACTGCCAACGAGTAGCAAGGATGAGATCTAAGGATTGCACAGATCTCTAGAGTAAATCTGCCACAATCATCAGAGCACATTGTGGAACTCAGAAACACCAAGACCTTAACCAATACCAAGATCAGCACTCAATAACTGAGGGGTATGCCTGCTTCACAAATCAGAAGGCAATAAATAAAACTATTGTTGAAACTGTAGTTACAGAGGAAAACCAGAAATAAATCAGCCAACAGTTAAATAGTTAAAAGTTGTGTAGTTTACTTAATAAAATGTGAGGTTACAGAAAGAATGAAATGCAATTTTTAATTCAAGTTCTGATTTAAACAAAAACATGAAAATATTTGAGCTCCTCTGAGCCTCAGAATGTCATCAAAAGGACAAGGTGTGGAAATATCTTGAATTTCCACTCATTGTGAAATTCTAAGGCAGTGTGCAATAGTTTGGTGAAACTTGCCTTCGACATCAGTATTCAAATTCAAGGATGACAAACAACCTAAAGGCCATGAAAAATCATTTTCAAAATGTGAAAAGGTGAGAATATTGATAGCAATATCTTAGTAGTAACAATATTAAAGTAATGTTTTAAAGATAGATTGGGCTCATTGAATGAAAGAGATGTCAAGAGAATCACAAAGGGTTGCCACCTATGACCTCTGTAAGGTTGCAATTTTGGCTCATAATTACTTTTGTGTCTCCAGAAAGGAGAAGCTTCATCTCTAAGGTACAGAAGAAAGGTAATGCTTAGTAGTAAAATGATTGATAATTCAATCTTCATTTTGGAAAAAGTTGAATCATACAAATATTTTAGTCCATTTAAACTTTTCCTGTAACAAACTTTGAAATTATAAATTTAAAATACTATGATGTAACACTCAAGTTTGACATTTTTTATGTACATGTATTAAACCTCAACAATGGCAAATAGACATATTTTATGCTTTATCTGTAGAATAGCACTTTTTGGCAGCACAAGCTTCATAAGAAGTCATCTTTGATAAAATAGTTTTAATAATTTGGAAAAAATCACACATACTCTAATATTTATTACACATGTTTTACACTTTCACAGAAATTATTAAGTACCCCATGACACAATTTGCATCACTGGTTAGAAAGTGTCAATAGTGTGAATAAATGAGAGAAAATATGAAGGAAGTGAGTTAGAGTGCAATAGAACTTCCAATGGAGATATGATATCTAAAGTTAACCACAGTATTATATAATATATAGCTTGAACTTTTAGGATAAGAAACTTGATTAGCAACTAATTACATTTAAATTTTGGGAATATTTGAACACTAAGACAATACACTATATACATATTTTAACTACATCATAATATTAAATTGATGATTTTAAGATATGAAACTTGAATCCTTAGGCTTCATATGACCACAGCAATTCTTATAATGGAAAACATTTCATTGGGGCTTGCTTAGAGTTCAGAGGTTCGGTGTGAAGCATGGTAGCATTCAGGCATTCATGGTGATGGAGAAGGAACTGTAATTTGTACATCCTGAACTGCAGGCAGCAGAAGAGACAGTGGGTCTCTGAGCCTGGGTTTGAGCATCTGAGATCTCATAGCCATGCCCACAGTGAGACACTTCCTCCAAAAGAGTCACACCCACTCCAACAAAGCCAATACTCCTAATAGTACCACTCCTCATGGGTCAAGAATGCAAACCCATTTGTCTGTGGGGGAATACATATTCGAACTACCACAACAGCCCTTGCTATTACCCACTGAACGATCTCTACAGCATAGGATCTGCTTATATTCTGCTTAACCTAACATTAGCCTTGATGTTCAGCTAATACTTTATGTGGCATAGAAAAGTGATATTTATTTTTAAATTTCAAAAAAGTATTGATGTTATATTACTTTTACAAATGCATAACAAGGAACAAGCAATCATAGAGTTAAGAGAGAGGAAAATCAACCTTTGAAAATACTTTCATGCAAAATTCAGAAAATGTAAAACAAAAATACTGTTTAGAAATTTCCCTGTATTTAGAATCTATTTCTGTCATTTTTTTTGTAGCATTGGGAAAGAACCTGTATATGCTAGGCAAACACCTTATATTGAACCACATCTCCTGCCCCTTTTCTGTACTTTTTAAACTTTCATCATGCAGTAGAGTCATACATATGATGCCAAAATATTTCTCTGTGTTAAGTATTTAAACTTTACTTATAATGTGTTTGTGTATGTGCTTTTGTTTAATTTAGAAAAATGTCAAATTTTAGTATTAACCTAATCAAATGCACTGATATAAAATATATTTTCACTGTTTTTCCACAATAACATAAGAAAAGTAGTTTCAAATTTATAAAACCTTATCAACAAAGCATGCGTATTTAAAATACTCTAGGAAATAACTTGTAATTTTCCCAGAAACACTTTTGGAAAAAATAACATTGAATAGAGATTCAGTAGAGAGGAGAGGGGAACAATGGGAATTTTAGAGTCTTTCTGTGTGTAAAAACATAATATCAATTGATATAAGCATATAACATAAGCTGCAATAACTAATAGTTCTCAAAACCCACATATATCACAGGAATTTTTTCCATCAGCATCAAGATTTAAAAAGATTGTAGTAGGATTTACAAAGATACAAAATTATATGAATTTTAGCTGAATTAGGAACAGGATTATGAGAAAAGAAAAATAAATGTCTGTAGTGATAGTAAATGAAACTATTACCAGAGCTGTCAGAAAGGAAATCAAACTGTAAATGCCTGTATCCTTCCTGCCAGATGGATTTCAATCTGACTCCAAGTTTCCTGGAGGCTAAATAAAAAAAAGAAATCTGATCAATTTCATAATTTACAACATCAATGATAAAGAAAAAGCAATTTACTCAGGAGAAGTGCAATTATTCTAGCTACTAAATCCTGTAAGAAATTTCCCCAAGGGTCATCATAAAGAAGACACTATAAAGTATAATGAAATATGCCTTGAACAAAATCTTTATGACAGACACAGCTAAGTGTATCACAGAGTGATTTTTATTGTGTTCCTTATTTTATATCTACAGAATAACCATACAATTTTAGGTGTAGTCTAGTAATGGCAGACATGTTTGAGTAAAAGAAAAAACAAAGAGAACAAAATTGCTTTCTAAATTTCTCTAAACTATTATTTTCTTCCTACATCTCATCATACAAATGTGGCTGTAATATGGTTCAAAACACATGATATATTAACTCAACAAATAGTCACATAATAACTAGAAAAATATTATAAAACTTCAGAAGAAACAAGAATGTAAAATAATTTTCAAGAGAGTTGAATCTGCTATTTTGTGATGCCCAGTAGTAGAGAAAAATTGATACTTTTTATTTTGAAATAATTTGTGTAAGTAAGTAGTATATGACCTGAAAGAAGTGATTACACATATATTGTTGCAGTTAAAGGTGCTTCCAGCTCAGAAATATATTTAACTTCCTGATGCAGGGTTCTTCTTGCAAAATTAATTATAACTTGAACCTGATATGAAGATGTATATTCATCAGATAAATGATCAAATCTGGTTAAGCATTACTGCTGTACTTGTCTATTTTTTTTTTATTCTGAAAGTCTCACTCTGCTACAGGTGTCATATTGTTTTGCAGAGACTTCTATCTCGAGCATTTTTTTATAATTACTCATTAAGTGTCTCAGCTGTCTTCTTTAAATTTAATCTCAGATACTGTGGGAGGAGGTTGCAACAAAAGTGGTAAACTTGGAATCTGTGTGTCCCAAGTGTACACCATACAGCAGAGTCTTTCTGCTTTAAATGGAAGAATGTGTGTCACTTTAGCACTTGACTACTTTATACTGCTACTACAGATTTTTTTAAATATTTTTATTACATATCATTATTTTCCCTATTTAATACATGTATACTGGTCTTGTGCTATTTTTGAGACACTGTACCAAGATCTTTTATTTTTTCATTAAATTATTTTATTTAAATTCCCAAAGTTGCCCCGTTTCTTCTTCCCCCCTCCTTGAGTTCTTTCCCCCTTCCCGTCTCCACAACCTCTGAGAGGATGCTCCCCTACCTGTCCACCTCACTCCTACCAGCATCCCTCTTCCATGGAGGATCAAGTACCCACAAGATTAATCTCATCCTCTTCCACTTAGTCCAGATAAGGCAGTCCTCTGCTACACCTGTACCTGGAGTCACAAACCAGCTCCCTGGTTTTTTCGTTTAGTCTCTGGGAGCTTTGAGGGGTCCAGGTTAGTTGACACTCTTGTTCTTCCAATTGGGTTGCAATCTCCTTCAGTTGTGGTTGACACACTCCTCTGATAGAATTTACTGAACAAAGCAGAATCATTAACATCTCGAGCTAGCGGCTAGCCTGAGCTATAACAAGATCTTAACGTCCAGGGTTTTATAAGTTAAAGCATTATACTGTGCAGTCATAAGACTCCTTGTGATTAGACCCCTAAGTTTTATTACCGGCATTTTTTGTTCTTGTCATCTTCAAGAAAAGAATTTGGTCAAGGCATATGGCTAAGAAATTCCAAAGAGAGATTTGACTGGGCTTCATAAAAGGAAAAGTGGCTACCACAGTTTTTTTTTTTTTTTTTTTTGAGGATTTAAAAAAATGTTTTAATTCACATTAATGGAGTACATTATGTGGTTATTTTATTAGATAATCATTTCTATCTTCTATATCATAGTGACTCAGATCTATCTTTAAGGTTATGTCTTCCCATGATACAGAAAACTTGACAAGAAGGATGAGATGAAGAAGATTTTGTTTTATTTCTCATTCATAGGCAAATGCCAAGTTGTCATTGCTTTTGATGTAGAGGGGACATTTTTTTTTTTGTAGTCTCTAGGAGAGCTAATCACCCAAAACCATTCCAACTAGCAGGAGTAATAGCTGTTAAGGTCTAGCTTCAGTTTCCATGATAACCTCATATATTACTTCACTTTTGATGCTGATCAAAGTCCCATCATGCATGTTTGTAAGTTATTTTGTTATTTGTAAGATTGACCTTTAACACTGAAGGCTGAGCCTGGAGTTTTATAATAGGTCGATAGGCTGTATAAGCAAGAAAGGGGCTTTGCCTACGTTCTCAGACTCTGTACCCAAAGCTCCACCCATCATGTGCATCTTCTAATGTACAAGAGCACCAAAGTTCAGGCTCCAGTTTGGCAACTACTGTGGGAGGTCTGGAGGTGCCATGTGTTGTGAGAATTTATTGGCATGTTGACTGAATATTTGACATGAGAAACTAAATCACACACTGGTAGCTTTTGAGTTTATTTACTTCCTTGCATACATAAATACATAGATACATTCATAAAAACATACATACATACATACAAACATACACACATACATACATATTTACTTACTTATGTATGGACTGTGACAGGGTTTCATGAAACCAATCCTAGTCTCATACGCATCTTGTAGCTAAAGTTGGCCCTTATATCTTGATCATCCCAAGTTCACCAACCAAATATTGGGACAGTGTATAAATACTACAACTTCTGGCTTCTTGAATTAAATCTTGATGCGTGACAGGATCAAGGGAAAGAAAGTTATTGAATGCCATTTAAATACCAGAGTGAGTAAATAAAAACATATTAAATAAAATGACAAAAGAAAGAGTAGGTAATTTATGAACTTCAATGGAAGTACGGAAATAAATAAATTATAATTAGAAGGCATCACACCATAGAAACTAAAAGCTTAAGGAGTCCTTAAAAGAACACCTTGATGATGGTACACTCACTTGGAACCATGTTGGCTTTATTATAAGAGATTTAACTAAGAAGCTCAGAGTAGACACAGGGAGATCAGTTGAGAGAAAAAACAAGCTGGATGAAAGTAAAGAGGAATCAAAATTAAGCCATTGAATGGCTAATAATACCTGAAAAGTCATTTTTCTCCAGGGATGGGATATTGAAAAGTTACCTATTCTTCAATAGACAGAGAGCATGGAAGAGAGACAAAATTGATCAAAACACATTATCATCATTTACAAGTTCTCAAATGATAAAAAGTAATTCAAATTGCTAACATTCAAATGTTCTGTTTAATTTGTGTAAGTCATTTATTTAATTTCTTTTATTGTTTGGATTTTAATATAATTGCCAAGAGATTATTTTAAAACAAAGCATCCAAGATGCTATTGTAGATTACTGAGTAAGGACCTCTAAGTAGCATTCTACAATATCTCACTTACTCATCTTCCCAGGTGGATCCCATTATTTAGAGATGATCCTTTGAAATCACTATATTAACTCTATGGCCATTTATGACTATCTTCTTATTAGTCTTAATATATTTGTGACTTGAATAAAATCAGAACAAATTTTTATCATAAATAATAAAGAAAAAACATAAAGAAGAACAACAGCAATCATTTAGTCCAAAGTGTGGATGGGGGATGGATAAAATCTGGAGTATCAAAAAATAATAATAAAAAAGAAATTATCATAAGAGAAAATAATTATAGCAAAAAGTGGTGAGTAGAGCTCCTATAATTGTGTAGTTTCTATGCTTTCTCTGCTGTCTTTTCCTTGAAAATAAACAACAAATCTATCTTGTTTTTTATTTCTCTTTGTAATGCATTGCCATTTTCTGATTTGTGTATGTGTATTTGAGCCTTTGAAAGTGTGAAATGTTATTCTTTTCATATTTGCTAAATCTTACATAGTAGCACACTTGAAACGAACATTTAATCACTGAGTACATTCTGCCTAACAAAGCTGTGCATTATAATCCTCGTTATTATAAGATCTCTGCTGTCTCAGATACATTTACACTTCAATTACAATTACAATGCTTTCTTCTTAACAGCTTCTTGTGTCTGAAGGATGAGTCTCAAGGATTATGTTATAATGAGAACAAAGGTTATTGACTGCTTTTCACATTTTTCTCTGATATGCTTTGCCAGCTACATAGAAGTGAAGCAGAATTTATGCCAAGCTCTTTCCTCCCCACAGGAAAACATAATGGAAGTCATCAGAAATCAAGAGTTTTTACTCCTCCCAGCTGAAGAGCTCCATAAACTGCTGGCCAGTGATGATGTCAATGTTCCTGATGAAGAGACCATCTTCCATGCATTAATGATGTGGGTCAAGTATGACACACAGCGGAGATGCAGTGACCTGAGTATGCTCCTTGCCTTCATAAGATTGCCCCTGCTTCCACCACAGGTAATTTTGTGTGTTGCTGTTTCAATATGTGCAGTATAACAAAAATTTCTGCATTATAAGCAAATATTACAACATGCTTTTAATTATTTTACATCATTTTAGGACTTTAATGAGGTATCACATTCAAATTAGGTAAGGTCATAAAAAATATGGATGAAGGATCATAGATGTAAATCTCATCTTGGATGCATATGCATATATATTCATGCTTGCTTTTAACATTATGATAAACTTTTATTTTGAGAGAGATTTTACATTATAAATTGTGATTGTACTACATACATAAAAATTATAAAATCAATTAGGTAACAAATTTACAATGGCTACATCATCTATTATCTATTTTCTGTTTATCAGTTATCAAACTTAAGACCTAATCAACAAAAGGTAGATTATGTCTGGTACCGGAAAACTAGCTAATTACCCATGGCCAGTGAACTCATGGTCTTTGGAAGAGAACCTACAGCCACCAATTTCCTAAGCCAGCATGAGATCTAACTACATTCTAAATAATTCTTCTTATACTCTTTTGAAATATATAGGCTTTTTCTTTACTGACCATCTTTCAAATGAGAGAAATGTTTTCAGAATTTCATATATTTTTTCAAGCAACAAATGTTTAAGACAAAGGAGAACAATATTTTTTCATTCCCTGTCTAGATACAAGTGGAACTTATAGTTCTATTACTGATGTCAATAAATACCATTCCATTAAAAGTCCTGTACATACAGTGTTTCAGATGATAAAAACACAGACACTACTTTTTAGTACATGGTGCACAGAGAGGAATGAGCTCAAACCTAGAAGAATACTTGATTTCCCTAAAACCCAGACCTGGTAGGATACAAATACAGAGAGATCTACTGCTATACCCATCAGCATGCTGTTCTCCAATTTGGAAGATTAGAACTATATTTTTGAATCTAACAATTTTGAAAACCTTCTAAAGAATACTAACTTATTCAATATATATATATATATATATATATATATATATATATATATATCAGATTTGTGTAATATGTATTGATTTTCTGTGTAAGGCATGAGTAAATGGACAATGAGTATAACTTCTTCCCACTACGATCTAGAAGTCAAATTGTTTTGAGAATCCATGATGCAGGCACATGGATTCTTCTGCCAGAGGAAACATGGGCCATGGAATGCTGGATGGCTTCATCTTTAAAAATGTGCAAGTTTGAAAGGAAAATATTTTAGTGAAATCTGTTATTTAAAACCTCTATAGGTTTACAAAGGTTAAGAATATGTGCAAGCTTTTCTGTAAGGTATGACAATGATCAGAAAGCATTAGTTTCTAACAATCTGGTATGCTGGTTTGTACACTCTAGACTTTATGTTAATTATGTCTGAAAATATTTTATGTGTATTTAACCATATGTGAGGTATTTATTCACTTCTTTTTGTGTGTTGCTACCTTAAGAATTTAAGATATATAGAATTCTCAGTGCTTACTGGTTGAAGATTGAGATAAATTCAACAAAAAATGCAAAACTACTTCAATGACAAGTAGTAGAAAGATATTGGATCTCATACCACTGTAAGGATTTAGCGAAAATCTGAGGAGAAATGTGAAAAAGTAATAGATTCAAAATACTAACTAATGCTGAAGTAATAGTAATTGCATTAGTAATTTTCCCTTTTACTTGTCTCTCTCATTTTGACTCTTATTTTTGCTCTCCTGTTTATAGTAAAACTTACACACACACACACACACACACACACACAAACACACACACACACACACACACATGCATGGATTCATGCAGACATATATGCATAATATTTATATAATACATGAATTATGTAAACATATTAAAGGCTAAACAGCTACATAATATTAAAACATATAATTATATTGTATTGATAATATTAAATGAGAAAGCACATTACTTTCACAAGTACTCAAGTTAATTGCTCAAGGAGCTATATTTTAATAGATAGGAGAAGAATTTGATGTGTACAACTGTGATATAATTAGGGTTCTGTAAATTGTTTCAAATGACTGGCCAAGTAGCATTTGAACGACGGGCATGAATTGTTTGCAATTTTTATATGAAGGAAAACACCATCATTTTCATAAACAAAACAGTAAAAATAATATAGGATGTTTATATAGATATTTATTATAAATTCAAATAAATATGGAGAAAAGTATGCTTCCAGTAAAAGATAAATCAAACAACTTAAAAATATGTTTCTGTGATTATATTTTTTAACTGCCTTCAAAATTCCATGATGAAAATGTAGTAATACACTGTACTTAGTGACATAATTTATAATTATAGTAAAGGAGATTGAAAGCAAAAAGGGCTACAGTAGAGACATTGGATGTAAATAAATAAAATAATTAATAAAAAATAAAACCAATATTTTCTAAAATCAACACATACTAAAAACAATTTTAGATATTTGACAAATAAAAGTTGATAGAGACTGATAAGTCACAAAAATAGCTTAGTTATACTTAAAATATAATTTGATACTCATAAAACACTTGGCCACTTTAGTTTGCCATAAAACTGGTATTTTCTTGAATTATACACTTTCATGTTTTTATATTGCTAAATATATTAAATACTTCTGTGTTGAGTTAGTTTATATGGGCACAAGAGAATATCCATTCTGATATTCTTATTAATTATGAATGATCCCATGCCGTTATGAAGTATGTTATTGTAATTTGGAATGCAGAATACAATGAGAATGTAAACTTCCTATAGACAATATGGCTTTTATGTGAGAATTCTACTAGACAAAATGAGTTTCAGATAAATAGAAAGGACATAGAAAGTCTAAGAAACAAAAATGTCTAATATGGTAATGAAATGCAATAGCTTATATTAATATAAATTCAATATTTGACTTCACAAAAGGAAAGATCATATGAAATGGCAAAATGAAAAGGAAAGATATATTACTTATTTTCTAAGAATGAATTCTATTATTTTAAATAATTTAAGTGTTACATTTAACTGTTTTGATAATTTTCATAAGTACACTAAAGTTTAAACTTTCAAGAAAATTACAAAAACAAGGATATTTAAGGCAATTTCTTGAATATATAAATACATGTAAAACAAAGACAAGATCCAATTTGATTTTTTTATTTTTGCCTTATATTTTCATAAAAATGAAGTGATTATGTTTGTTTATAATTTAAAAGTAGATTTCCATATTCTGTAATAAATTTCAAAAAATAAATTTTGAAGTTTTGGCTTCAAAAACATGTTTACAACATGTACACAAATAAGCATTTATACTGTGTACATTTACAAGTTCAAATCTTGCTAGAAGTATAGGTTAGTAGCACAGTATAGACTTAAATGTTTAGGGTCTTTAGTTTGACTCTAAGTCCCATGCAAACACTAAAACATCATAAAGATATTTATTTATATGCGTGTGTTTCTACTTCCCAGATTTGATTTTGTTTTGTTTTAATTTTTATTGATATTCTATTTATTTAAATTTCAGATGTCATCCCCTTTCCCCCTTTTCGATCCCTATAACCCCCTATTCCATGCCCCACTCCTCCATTTTGCTTTTATACCATTTGAATTACATGCAACTATTCATGTTAGTTCTAGGTTAAAAGACTAGCAATAAAATAGATGCAAATAGTCGAGGAACAACAATATAATAAACAAAATAAACAAAATTCTGTGAACACTCTCATGATCACTGTTTCTAAGGGCTTATCAGGATGACCAAAATATCTGAGCCAACTTCCCTGTCCCAGCCCAAAGTCATTTTCATATCTGAAACCTACTTTCTTCTTCTATCCTAAAATTCTTGCATGTGATTAAAATGGTATAAAAGCAAAAAGGAGGAGGGGGAATAGAATAGGAAGGTTCTAAGAAGGGGAAATGGGGAAATAGAATGACATCTGATATATGAGACTACTTCACTGTCCTAGCCCAAAGTCATTTTCATGTCTGAAGCCTATTTCCATGTTCTAGCCTAAAATTTAGATTCCTGCCTGAAATTACTTCTTTGTTCTCGCCTAATGTCATATTACTGCCTGAAGCCTACTTCCTTGTTCTTGGCCAATATATTTCTGCCAAGCAGCCCATTTCCTTGTCCTTGACTCATGTCAGATTCTTGCCTAGCAGCCTTAAATGCTCTCCAATTCTCCCCTTTATTTCATTAACAAGAATGAGCTTGTCTAAGGTCATTCTGACAAGAATGCCTTCCTTACCCATTATGAAATATTCATTATCAAAAGCAATGCACTTATATCTTAGGTTGATAAGGCTCTGTGCAGAATCTTACCCGTCCTTGGCTTGCCAGCTTTTTAATTTTTTTAATAACTGTGTCTGGGCGTCCATTTTCAGGTTCAAGCCATGTACTTTGGCTGCCAACATGTTTATGTTGTTAAAGACAAGCTTTAACACGATGGGCAGAATAAAAGTATTCCCAGGACAAAAAAAGGATCAAACTATATGATCAAGCTATATATACCATTCTTGAAACTTGACCAAAATAGAAAAACTTACCTCAGGCCATGAGTAATTTTATCATTAGTATCTACAACATTAACACACAACAGAACAGCATTCTTGAAATTAATAAGCTCACTATGTAAAGAGAGGTGTTAGAATTATCCAAATACACTGCAAGGGGCATTAAACTTTTGTGTTTTGAAATCTGGCATGTCCGTTATGGAGGTCTATCAACCAGCTTTTGTTTTAGTGCCCTGAGTATCACAGAACTTGGTATTCTAAAAATAGCTTGAAAGTACTGAAAGCAATGAGTCAGGCTTTAAGCAGAAGCAAGAGGGTAGTGGGCTTGATTATTGCTAGTATAACAGCTTTCATTACATTAAATGCTAGCACCACTGCTTCTACAATTGCTTTGACACAAGTAGTTAAGACAGCTACTTTTATTAATCATTTAGCAAAAAAATGTTACTAATGTGTTGAATATACAAGAGGATTTAAATAGGAATTTGGAAGAACAAATTGATGCCCTTTATCCTATTCAAATTATTGAAAGGAGGCTTAGAATTAAAGGGTAAGGAGCCATCTCGAGTGTCATGCCAAATACCACTGGATTCATGTTAGTTCTAAAATGTACAGTGGTAGTCACTATCATTGGGAAAAAGTTTAAAGACCTCTGATTTGATCTTAAAGTAAATTTGTAGGAACCAAACATGCAAGGTGGTTGTAAAAGGCTGTTATTCTTCTTTCTGAGGATCCAGCATCAGTCCCTTGCATGCACAGCAGATGGCTAACAACCACCTGTAACTCCAGTCCCAGGTGGTGTGATACCTCTTCTTGGCCTGCAAGACCATCCACATGTAGATGCAATACATGAACTCATACAATAGCAGTCACACGTAAATATAAATAGGAGAAAAAGAAGAAATGCTAAAACTGAGGGACTATACTCCTAAAGAGAATTGACCTAAAATGCGATTAAAGAAATCGCATCTTGTTCCAAAAAATTATTTAACGGCTTCAGCATCTGTAAACAGACTTTGTTTCAGAGAACATATAATGTTTATCTTTTCAAGATATTAAAGTGTTATTCACAAATTCCTAACAATGAAGCTTAGTAATTCTTTTGTTTTTTTTTTTTTATTTTATTGGTTATTTTTTCCCATTTAAATAAATCCCTGTCCCACCCCTGTACACCCTGCTTCTAAAAGGGTACTCCCACACACACACACCCTCTTCTGCCTCACCGCCCTAGCATTCTGCTACACTGGAGCATGGAACCTCCACAGGACCAAGGGCCTCTCCTCCCATTGATCGCAGATAAGGTAATCCGTTACCACATATGCAACTGTAGCCATGATTCCCTCCATGGTTGATGGTTTAGTCTCTGGGAATTCTGGGGGTGGAGGGTGGATCTGGTTGGTGGATATTGTTGTTCTTCCTATGGGGTTGCAAACCCATCCAGCTCCTTTAGTTCTTGACCTAATTTCTCCATTGGGGTCCCTTTGCTCAGTCCAATATTTGGCTGTATGCATCCACATCTGTAGTGGTCAGGCTCTGGCAGAGCCTCTCAGGGGACAGCTCTGCCAGGCTCCTGTCAACAAGTACTTCTTGACATCAGCAATACTGTCTGGGTTTTTTGTCTGCAAATAGGATGGATCTTTAGGTGGGGCAGTCTTCCGATAGTCTTTCCTATAGTCTATGCTCCACTCTTTGTTGCTGCAATTCTTTTTAACAGGAACAATTCTGGATCAATATTTTTGAGATGAATAGGTGACCCCATCTCTCACCCAGTGCTGTGCCTATCCACTGGATATGGTCTCTACAATTTCTCTCTCCGTTTTCTTGGGTATTTCAGCTAATGCCATCCATGTTGGGTCCTGGGAATCTCTTGGATCCCTGGCATCTGGGAATTTCTAGTAGCGACTTCATCCGTCATCACCTGCTACACACCTCCACCGCCTGTACTTTTCCCCTGTCTCCTCCAACACCTGATCTTGCCTCCTGTTTTTTGTCTCCCTTCTCTCTCCTTCCCAAATTGATCCCTCTCTATACCTCTTGTGATTATGTAGCTTACTGATTCTTAAGAGAGACATACAATATTGTGTTTGTAACTGTCTTTGTGTGCATTTTACACTTAAACTCATTCATTATACCAAAAATATAATGGCCAGAAATTCTTCAATAGAGAAACTGAATATCTCTATTTAGAAGAATATTTTTAAATCTAGTAACAAAGAAAATAAGAAGGTACATTTTTATTGGTTATTTTATTTATTTGCATTTCAAATGTTATCCCCTTTCCTGTTTTCCCCTCCACAACCCTCCTATCCCATCCCTCTCCTCTTGCTTCTCTCCCTCCCACCCACCTACTCCTACCCCACTGCCATATTTAACGTTTTTAATGTTAAGAAACATAAGTTACCTCCATATCTAAAAATAATTTTTTCTATGAAAAGCAATAATAAATTTATTAACAGAGGTTCTTTGTGTTTATAGTAACAATACAGCAAAAAGAGGAAGGCCTCCAACTTTTGTTCTTTTTTATTTTGTTTGTTTTTGTTTTTGTTTTTTGTTTGTTTTGTTTTGTTTTGTTTTGTTTTTCGAGACAGGGTTTCTCTTTGTAATCCTGGCTGTCCTGGAGCTCACTCTAGACCAGGCTGGCCTCTAACTCAGAAATCCGCCTGGCTCTGCCTCCCAAGTGCTGGGATTAAAGGCATGCGCCACCACCACCCGGCGTCCAACTTTTGTTCTTAATGGAAAAATAACAACTACTGATTAGATAACAGTGTCATAAACAGTCTGTAAAAATTGTAGACACCAGTAAAATATCTTATGAAATAGAAAAAAGTGACAAAGAGCAACTCACTACAAAATCAAAATTCGTAAATCACAAGCGAAGACACGCAAAGAAGGTCTCTCTCTCTTTCTCTCTCTTTCTGTTTCTCTCTCTTTCTCTGTCTCTGTCTCTGTCTCTGTCTCTCTCTCTCTCTCTCTCTCTCTCTCTCTCTCTCTCTCTCACACACACACAATTTATATGATTTCTTTAATTTTACTTCCACAATATACTCATTAGCATGTAGCGGCTCCAAGCTTTATATGTAGCTACTGTCTTAAGTTTTTTAATTTTTTTTTTCCAAATGGAAAAGAAACAACTGATTTTCAAAATGAAGAACAAAATAATCTCATTTGAATCTTTAAAGTATTCTCAGCAGTTTTGATTTTTGTTGTAATTGCGTAATTTTTAACATTAATGCTTTCTACTTTCTGAAGTTGCATTTCTTCTGACCCAGACAGCTTATACACAGAGAATCTGAATACTATATTTTACCTAGCCATAAATTCTGAATTTTGATCTCTGCCACTAAGCTCTCTAAAAAACAGATCTATATCTATCTTTCCTTTATATGTCCTTTTGACTACTGTAAATTTCAACTCGGCCTTCATTTGCCATCTGGGATTGAACACAAGTAAAATAGCAACCTTCTAAGACTTATTCTCTTCCTAAGTAAAGATCCAACCTATGATCTAGTTTCTCATGCATAAATCTAAGAGTCATCCATTCATCCTAACTACCCTCACAAAATATTGAACAACCAGTCTTTTATAAAGTCTGTCTGGCTCTACTGTATACCATTCTCTCAATGTGTTTCTTTGATTTTATTTTCCTCATTGCCCTATTATAAGGCACATCACTGTGTTTTCCATGTCACAAAGAAAAGGACTTTATATGTCAATGTTTTATCCTACTACATCTTTAACAGCCATACTTCCCATATATCAATCTGACAGAATGTTTCCACTGCAAATCAATTGACCTAAAGCTTAAAAATGAATAAAATACTAAAACCTGTCTTTGAACAAAATTTTACATGAATCATTCCAAGTTTACTCATTTGGCTTATTTTTTCTCTAATACTTATTATTCTCTAGCTGCACTGAATTTTTTCAAGATGTGGAGGATAAAAAAGTATTTTTTTCATATGCCATTTATACTAGCTACCATAGTGAAATGATTAAAAGCCAAGGTGACAATTGCATAGTTTGCCATTATAATGACAAGTTATGAAAGCATATTATATATATATATATATATATATATATATATATATATATATATATAGGAGAGCAAGGAATGCTAGTATACCATCTCATTTTGAGTCATGTCTGTAGATAAGAAAATCCTAACTTAATATGACTTAAAAAGCACAGGGATTTATCAAACTTTTTTTAATATCTAAGGTGGTATCTACAACAGGAAATTAATTTCCTCATTTTGTGCACAGCCATTGCTAGCAACAGTACAACCACATTTAAAAAAAACTGATTAGATTAAAAAGTACATTTCTTTCCTAGTGTGATAAATCAGCACAACAAAGTTCAGTCTATGTAAAGAAAATTAGCTTAAAACTTAAATTGTATAATAAGCATTTTTGTGCATATTAAAATATTATAGTAACACTTACCAAGAGGCCACACAGAGCAAGACCAATAACTTTTCTCAATTAAACATTAAAGGGAATTTAATATTTAATCATACATATTGTGCATATTATGATGAAAGTAAAATAGGATATAATATTTTTTAGAAATTTAAGAGAAATGGTGAAGCACTTGTAATAAAACCAAAACCATGAAAATCCTAAGACAGTTCAACTAGGATTCTGGAAAGAAGAATTGTTTCTTAGAACAATGTGTTTGTGTGTATGTGTCTCTTTGTATGTGTTTGTGTGTGTTTGTGTGCGATTTAATGCATGTATAGTTGTCAGTTCAATTGTGCATACGTATTGTGAGATACAGACTTTGGTGGTATTTACCTCCTTTGCTCTCCACATTACTTTCTCCTAATAAATTTGCACCTCAACAGTTGCCTACTTGTTAACCAGATAGCTCCTAAGACCTGTGCATCTGCCATCTGTAGGGTCATAGATGTACAGGATCATGCTGTATTTCAAAATGAGGTCTTCATAATTGTACTGCAGGCATTTTGCTGACTGAAGCATTTCTTCAGCCTACAAAATTAGCAAAGTAGATGAACATAAATGCCTCTGAATAAGCCACATTTGGCTTTATATGTTCAGTAAGAAATGAAATACAAGCACAGGCATGCATGCAGATAAAAAATTTCAACCTGGAATGTTTATATTAATGACAATTATCTGTAACTAAATTATGAAAAGAGAAAGGATTGAGAAGTGAAAAGTTAACTCTAAGGAACACATAGTAGCACTGTAACGATATGGAAAACTTTTGCTCCCATCACAACCCCAAAGTTCATATCTAGAGTTTCTAGAAATTAGAACAGCTACTACTTAATATGGGACACTGGATACAGTGTAAAGAGCAGTTAACAGAAAGCAATACAGATGATTGGGACGTGGAGAGGTTACATCTAATCCAGGTAGAAAATCTTCAAGGTCAAAGTTCGTCCAGTAGTCCCCACTGACAGAGCTTACCATAGCATCCCTTGGCAAAAGAATTGCTCAAATGGATTCACTATGCTTGATAGTAATCCAGAGTTTCAAGAGCTTCAGTTGGAAAATATTATATAGCGCAGGCTGGTCTGGAGCCCATGAAATTCCTTCTCCTTCCTCAGTAGATTCCTTCCATTAAAGTCAGTTTTGTATTTATTATTCACAACCTAAAAGACACAAAATATTCAAGTGTATACTAATCTTAACTGTGGGAAAAAGAGCAACACCATTAGTGACTGTCAAAAGAATTAGAAATGGACAGTATTTTTATGATTAAATTCTTACAATTTGTTCTTACTCCTAAACCATCTCCCTTTCCCATAACATGCTTTCCATTATATTTTCTATGAATAACTCCAAGTGCCTTGTCCTTATGCCAACTGTCATAAAAAACATTGTTTCCAAAAATAATAGCATGTTTATAATCCCATGAATCCAACATGACAAAATATGATTTCAAACCTGTGAAGAACAAATTATTAAATTTAAATAACTTGGCTATCATTTTTACTTTTATTTTTGTTTACATTTGTACAAGCTTGCATTATGCCTCTCTCTTCTCTCTCTCTCTCTCTCTCTCTCTCTCTCTCTCTGTGTGTGTGTGTGTGTGTGTGTGTGTGAGAGAGAGAGAGAGAGACATCCATGTGAGTGCTCTCAAATGTCAAAAGAAAGCAACCGATCTTTAAGTTGCAGGTGGATGTTTGCTACTTATCCCGCATGCTCAGACTTTAACTTGGAGTGCTGTAGAACAATGGTGTTCTTAACTGTGGGTCCAGCTCTTCAGCCCTCAACCATCATCATAAATAAAAGAAAACAAACCTTAATTCAGTGAGACTTCTCATTGGGTCAAAGTGCTTCCATGACCTGCTTGGGGGAACTAAGTACAGTTCCTGGAACCTGCTTGTAAAGACAAGACCTAGTGGTATTCAGCTGTCACTCCAGTCGTCCACTAAAGACATGTAAAACAAAGACAGAGAATGGTCAGATGGTTGACGATGTCTAGCCTGGAATACAAAGGAATACAAGAGAGGCCTCTCTCAGTAAAGTGAAAAGAAAAACTCAACCCCAAAATGTTTTCCCTGACCTCTATACAGGTGTTGTAACTTGTATGTGCCTATACGTACATAAGCACATCACACACACACACACACACACACACACACACACACACACACACACAC
>JANHMN010000001.1:236338648-236368855 GCA_030674055.1 Rhabdomys pumilio | reverse complement strand
ACACACACACACACACACACACACACACACACACACACACACACACAAACATACACCAGTCAAATTAAAAATTAAAATCTCTCCCTGACACTTACCTCCTAACTCATTCATTCCCTGACTTTTCTTGTGATCATTTTTAACATGTATGAAAGATTTAGGGGGAAAACCACACAAATATTTTAGGCAGCCAATGTCATGAGATTCCTCTGTATTTTAAAACTGGAAAATATGTTTAAAAGTCACAAATGTATAAACAACATATTTTCAGTTAGAGCAAATTATCCCAAATTAAATATTGTATAAATCTCATATTTTAAAACACTGACTCTCTTATTCTCTCCCGTTTATAGGAATCTGCCTGCTGCAAGTTAGCATTCACATTTTTCCTCATCAACCTGAGAATAGCAGCATATTCAGTGAATTCAATAAACTGACTAGTGCAGACCTGGAAATAGAGTCATAAATAATAATGAGTATGTTAGTCTCAATCCAGTCATCTGTGAGAAATTTCTGAGCCATTAAACAATTTCTCAATTTACTGCAATTCAACATAAGTATCATCATCTTTTCCAAATATGTTGGAGAATCAGAGAGACAAGTATGAAATAGGAATTTAGGGAATGACAAATACTTAATAAAAACAAGCACTGAAGACCAGGCTTCATTGGCACTTACTTATAACAATTTACATTACAAAAAGAAAAGTTTCAATTTAATTCTGACCATGATATTTTATCTCATATTAATATACAGTCTTTGCTGTTTATTATTTTAATTTATGCTAATATAAAGGTGAAACCTGGCAGACAAATAGGCCATATATAGAATAAATTTTAAATAATTTGTCATGTTTTCTGGAGAGCAAAATGATTTTTCATGGCCTCATGTTCAAAAACAAAGTCTGAAACTATATTTTAACATTAAATAATTCTTTTCTCATTATATGTCTTTTATTCTGAGAGTACTCAGCATTGTCTCTTCTTTAATATGAGTCCCATTATAAGTGGTTTATACTGTGTTTTCATTATAATCACCTTTCCCTTATATTCTCCCAGATCTGTCCCTCCTGTCTTTTTTAGAATTTTAGTGCTATAAAGAGGCGCCATGAACAAGGTAACTCTTACAAAAGAAAACATGTATTTGGGATCATCTTACAGTTTCAGAGGTTTAGTCCATTGTCTTCATGGTAGGAAGATGTAAGCTTAGAAGATGTAAGCTTAGCAAGGTAGGATCTTGCCTTGAGATCACCATTCCATCCATTATTTCTATAAAATATCCTTGAACTCAGGATATAATTCCATTCTACCTTCTCATTCTACCTTTAATCCTTGGAACATAAAGTTTGTATTTTTTCTTAAGTAATGCATTCCAATTGCATTGTGTTCCAATCACTCTCTTCATAATAAAGTCTATATTAGTCAATATTTAGTCTATAGTCATATAGTGAGATTTTCTTAGCCAATACAATTAATCTAAATCTCTTTAGCTTCAGGCAAATTTTTCAGACAAGGACATAATATGTCCACCAAAATATCAAAAGAATGGTCTGTCTCTAGAAAGGACATTAAAATTCTTCTCCTTTGGAAACTCTTGACCCAGGCCTACATGGTTCAAAACACCCTTAGCACCACCGTCTTCCATATTTCTAGTAATATGTCCCATTAAGCCCCACTTAAAATGTTCCACTGCTTTCCTGAGTCTCCAAATCCACAGTTCTTCAAACAAAAGCATGATGTGGCCTGTCTCAGCAGTATCCCAATCTCTGGTACCAACTTCTGTCTTAAGGTTGTATTTTTGTGAAGAGGCAACATTACCAATGCAACACCTTTAAAAGCAAACATTTAATTGAAGCTGGCTTACAGTTTCAGAAATTTAGTAAATTATTATCATGAGAGTGAAGCATGCAGATATAAGGGTCAGAAAATCACTAAAGGAAGACCCTAGACTCAGATAGTATACAAAGACAAATAGTGTTTATTTTGCCAAAACATTTAGAATGCAAAGATTAGCATTGTTCAGAATGTCAGTCCCCAAAGACATCCAAATTACTTTTATAACAGAACTCTTTAATTACTTCTGAAACAACAGACTTAGGACACATTTGAAGGGGTTACAAAATCATTAACTGAAGGTCACCAAAAAGATATACATCACAGGACCATAGGTGCAAAAACAGGTGATAAGTTATTGACTAGATTTATCTAAACAAAACTTCAAGGACAGCTTAGTTACAATATTAAGCGTTCCTTGAACATGTAAGCTAGTAAGAAATGATGAATGTTAAGACAGATAATGACTCCTAGTGTATATGCAGGCAGGCATTCTCTGTCATAAATCTCTTATTCAATTTATGACCTGAATTTATGTGCAAACTCAGAGTGAGATTTTTACCATGTGACAACAGGCTTTTAGAGTCATAAAAGTACTGAGAAAAAAAAGGCAGAGATCAGTCTCTCTCCCCCTTTCTCCCCAAGACTTCAACTTAGAAGTGTAGAGCAATTCTCACCTAGACAAGACAAAGCCTGCTTTCCCTAGCCTCTCTATGTGTCACTCTGAGGTGCTAACAAGAGTCTGCAGCTTCCAACCTCAAAGGAACTCAGACAGGCAGATCAGCTGCAAAAGCAAAGTACATTAGCAAGTGGTTTGTGGACTAATTTTTGGGTCTAGATAAAATTGGATATGAAAAATGAATTTTTCATAGGCATACTCAGCTTGAATAAGAGTACCTAAGGAAGGGATATTTGAGAACAACAAAAGAATGACTTGAAGTCAACCATGGGTACAAGCTGACAGCTCTATGTTCTGCTCAAGATGCTTCCTAGATAGCTTCCCACTAGAGACAGCTCTCTGTTCAATGCAGCTCTGTCTAGCTCAAAAAATCCTAAAAGCTCCTGGATAGCTCATGGGTTTTCCAACCAAGGTCAGAAAACTTATGAGAAAAAAAGTTCTTGTTTTTTTCACCAAAGTCAGGAAGTCCACCTGGGAAATTCCAAAAGAAAAGCTGCAATAATTTTTCAGACAGCATAATTCTTGCAAACCAAAGCCCAGTCTTATGTTTTCATATAAATTCAGTCACTTACCCTAGGTTCCCTTTTAATTATCTGACAAATCTGCATATTAAGACCTTAACCCCTTGATTCTTAGAAAAACACAGTAAGTACATTTTGTAACATAGCAAATAAACTCAGATCTGCCTGCCTTATAAAGCATAAACAAAAAGGTAGTTGAGTAGGATCCTGTCCTGAGATTACTATTCTCACCATGCCTGAACTCAAACCAGCTCTGTCCCAGGCTGACTTTGAAATCAGAAATCTGCTTGCATTTGTAAACACAGAGAGTAAGCTAGTTAGATGGGATTCATCTTTGAAATGACCATTTCATAATTCTCCTTATCTCTCTCCTAATATTTTTCTGACAAAATGTCTTATTAGTACAGGTGCCTTTGTTCTTTTAGGTCTGTGAAATACTTTATTCAACTCATATAGCATCCTTATATTTTACATAGTTGAGAAATTATATAATTTTGAACACACATTTTAAAGTTCTTTCCCACAATCTTAAGAGCTGTCCTGCAGGTCACAACATTCACCAAATTGGAGAGAAACACTAGACACATCCTTGACTTCCAGACTGTTAATCTTTCTAATTACCATGTAGTCATTAACCTTGGTGAAGAGAACATTCCCCAGTAAACTTGGAGTTGGAAAGTGCAAATATTTTGGAATAAGTCCAGTTCGTGTTGCCTTGTATGTGGAGTCATCTATGAAATGCGGTCAATTTTCTAAGGGCTATACTCATAAAGTAAACTGATACCCCCTTTTCGAGGTGTTATCAATTGCTCAAAACTCTTTAGGTATAGGTGTGACTTTATGCCCACCTCCCATCTTCAATGCATGAATCTTAACTGTCATAGATATTGTCAGCACTGTGTCTTATATCCATCCACTCACTCTGGCTCTTACCCTCTTTTCTCCCTCTATCTCCTCCTCCTCTCCTTCCTCCTCCACCTCCTCCTCTTGTACCTCCACAATGACTCCTAAGCTTTGAGAGCAGAAAGTGTGATATAGATGCCCGAATTAAGGCTGATCATTCTGCACTATCTTATTTAATGCATAGTTGTGATTCTCTATTTTAATCAATTATCTGCCACATGTATTTTAGAAAACTAACTACATCTGTGATGAAATCAATGAGTAAGACCCACATAAGCTCACACAAGACACGGATAGAGGTGAGCACAAGGTACCATCACTACCAAAGGGACTACTGGCAATTGATAGATGCTAAAAGAGAGAATTTTACCTGAGCCTGTCTTAAGTGACACAACTATAGGAAGATGGTTCAAGTAATGGAGAAGAAATAGTTTCGTCTTTGTCAAACTTCTGCCTTCTACTTAGAATTGACATTCACTAGAGAAAGCCAAAAATAGTCATCTTGTGATCCAGAGTTGTTCTTTCAGAATGTTCTATCATTAAGTCAAGGAAACAGACAAGAACTAATACAAAATGACTGAAGGCAAGAAAGTAAAAATTAATGTACACCCAGAGGAATAAGAATTGAAACCAAATATCACATTTAAAGGAGAACTAGAGGAGTTTAAGTGTTGGGTTAACGTGTGTCCCAGACCAGTTGTTGGGTTAAAGTGTGTCCTGTGTCTGCCACTCCATGGAGCTAGAACCACTAGGCAAGAAAGAAGATTGGAAAGTTTGACTGTACTTTCCCCATCTGGTACTGAGCAGGAGTCCAGCTATGTGAAGCCATGGCTGGGAGGCTGGGAGGTCCTCTGGCTAAAAGATGGCTGAGGATCAGCTGGTTCTCAGGCTCTTGGGCCTACAAACACCAGAGCCAAGTATAAAGTGGAGTGTATAGACTGGATTTGCCCTCAGCTGAAGGGGAGAAAGGGAGAGAAGCTCTGGCTGTGTCCCTTGAGAATGCGAGTTCTTGACTTGGTCACAGGAGCTTGTTTGGCTTGGGTTGGTGGTCACTGTGTCTGGGAATGCAGAAACATTTTCTACCGGAGATTAGGTAAAAACCTTCTCCATTGTTCTCCATGGCAGATCCAAATGAAAGAGAAACAGTCCATGGTTTTAAGATGTTTATTGTCATGGCAGAAAGTAGATGAGAAACTGTACCCCAGCATCTCAAGGCAGACCTGAGACTAAATACCTTTTGCAGGAAGGAGGGTCTGGGAAGGAATGCTTAATTGGCTACACCCATCTGGCCTTTAAGTATCTCATTAATATTGAAATCTGTTTTGAGGCTACCTGACCTGTGGTTATGCCCTCTTCCTGTGTAGGGGTTAGTAGGGGCATTGCCATACATGACTAAAGGACACAAATCTATGGAGGACTTTGACCTTGTCTTGGGAGCCTGGAGTCTAGAAGCATGGTGAAATGCCAGCTATCCCTTGCAGGTGACCTTGCGGGATGACCTGTGTGGTGTCCAGTGGTTTCTAGCCTGTGCTTGACCAGAAACCAGGCTGCCTTTCATTCACAGTCCTACATCTAAGTAGTAAGGCATAAGCTTCAAATGATTAATCCATAGGTTCTTAATAGTCTCAAAAGTTAAAGTAACAACTGTTATCCAGGTGGTGTTAATATGTTAAAGGAAAACCTGAAAGCACATTATTTTCTGAATTCATGAAGAGAAAGAAAATTCTATGAACAGGAAGACAGATGAGGAGAAATGGAGACGGTCATACATAGAAGACTAGTAAATAGGTAGAAAGGCAGATAGATAAAATCATAACTTTCGAACAATATCTTTTAATAATGTAACATTAACAAACAAGTTATATTTTAAATAGCTATCTTTATAATTCTACTAGTTAGGTTTGAATCCCATGGACTATTTTTCTCCCTGTGATATACTCTATCTATCTATCTATCTATCTATCTATCTATCTATCTATCTATCTATCATCTATCAATCATCTATCATCTATTTATCATCAATCTTCTGTCTATGAAAAAAATATTGACATAAGTGAGAGTTCACCAATGCAAATTTTTCTTAAAGAAGAAATATCAAAGTACATGTTTTTTGCAGCAGGTATAATTATTAAAAATTATATCCATGGAAATTGTGGCAAACTTAGTTTCTTATATCTAAATTTTTTAATCAGTAAATTATTATACTTTTAATTTGAATATTGATGTTGATTTATGTTTAAAGACTTATTATAGTGTCTCTAGCATGGTAAAACTATGATAGATTTCCATCTCATTTTGAATTGAATGTATATTCTTAGTTTTTAGCATTAATTGCATTAACTTATAATACTATACCTAGAAATGTAATTTTAATTTTAAATTTATAGCTTCTTAAAATCAGTTAGCATCAGTTAGATAGATAGCATTCAGGCTATACATCATAATCTGGCTAAATCATTTATTATTTTTTGACTTTTTATCATTTTTTACATGTGTGTTTCTGTGTGCAAATGTGAGTATGAACATATTAATGCAAGTGCTCCTGGAAGTCATAAGAGTGTACTGGATCCCCTAAATCTGAAATTGCATATGGTTGTAGGTCACATGGTAGGGGTGCTAGGGACTGAATTAAGCTCATATATAAGAGGTGTACAAGCTCTTAACTACTGAATAATCTTCCCAGACTATTATTCTTAATATTTATAAAAATTACACACTCTGTAGTTAACAGCTGTCGCTTCAGTGTAATGGATGTTCAGTGGCTTCAGTAGGCTTCTTACTTTCTTTTCAATAAGTCATAAACCACAGCCATTTTTCTATCTTAGTGTTCCTACTGAACAAATGTGTGTATATTTTAAAACTACAAATGGCGGTCAATAGTTTTGACCTCAAATAATTCCTGGTGATCACTGGTGCCTTGTCAGAACTCGCAAGATCCTACCTTATATCTATGACTTTATCCTGTTTGCATTTATTTCTGCTTAAGTGTAGACCAGCTGATCTCATTGTTTGATAACTGGTTAGTGTTCAAATTCATAATACATAATGCATCTCTTTTATAGTTAATTGAAGAAATTTATAAAAATGTTTTGCTACTGTTTCCTACCAAATGATATCAACATACACTTTTCATTCAAATGTAGTTTTATTGGTATTTATTTGTTATACAATTGTATACTGTGTCTTAAATTTCAGTAGGCAATGTTTCAGAGACTAAGCCTTTAATGTATGTTTTGCCCTCGATAAAACTATTGTACAAATTAATTAATATTACTTTATTATTATGAGCATAAGCAAGTTAATCACATTAAATCAAATATATCTGCAACTACACATTTGAATCATTATGAGTTTTAAATTATTTCATTGACCATTGTCTATTCATGTAAAATCTGGGTCAAGGATATGCAATGATCAATTAAGCATATTTTACTAGAAAAGAGACGTATATTATTATGGAAGTAACAAACCACATTTTAAATTAGATATAAGGCCCACTATATAAAATGGAATCTGTACGCTAAAGTAACATAGTGATGTAAATAATAATAATAATAATAATAATAATAATAATAATAATAATAATAAAAAATCATCTCCTTTCCTGGCTAGTTTTATTTCAACTTGACACAAAGTAGAGTCACCTGAAGAGAACATCAATTGAAAAACTTATCTCTGTAAGATTTGACTTTAAGGCATTTTCTTAGTGATTGATGAAGCAGGGCTCAGCACATTGTCAGTGGTGCTATTCCAGAGCTGGTGGTGCTAGCTTCTGTGCAAAAGCATGCTGAACAAAGGCATGAGAACAAGCTAGTAAGCAGCACTTCCTCTGTGGCCTCTGGAGGCCTCTGTGAGTCATCTCCTGCCTCCAGATTCCTGATCTGTTTGAGTTCCTATCCTTACTTTCTTGAATCATAGATTACAGTGTTGAAGTGTAAGCCAAGTAAACACTTTCCACCTCAACTCAACATTTGATCACAGTGTTTCACTGGAAGAATTGAAACTCTAAGGCATTCCTCATAATAACATTGCTATACCCTTAGTGCAGAGCAGAGCTCAACCATCATTGCGGTAGCTTCTTCTTGTAGTAGATGGTAGTTAACATAAAGATCCACAAAGAGACAATGTGTGAAAACCAAAGAAACTTTTCAGCTCTGAGCTCATGTTCTAATCAAACCTTTCAGGCTCATGGAACCCTATAGAAGAGGAAGACAAAAGGCCGTAAGACACAGAGGTAGTGGATGAAACTGATAATACACTGTCTTCAAGATATAAGAGATAGTGGGAGAACACTCACAAGTATTGCACAAGTTAATTAAGAAGGACAAAATCCTGTTACTGAGAAGGGAAAGTGGACACAAATTCTTACCCTAAGGAGCTATTTGCAATTAATATTTGCTGGGAGGAGAGGTGGTGAATGGCATGGATAAGTTTTCCCCAATGCAATATCATTGGTTATATCAACCATCCTGTAAGGCCACTTTAATGTCCAGGAGTGGATTGCCAACAGAAACCAGATTTCATTGTTTTATTTTGCATTTTGTTTTGGTATTTGCATCATCATAATCATCATCATTATTACCACCACCACCACCACCACCACCATCAGGACTTAATATATAAGAGGAGAAAAAGAAAGAAAAAAAGCATTTACATTTTAACATTTTTGTATCTGCCACATGAATACATGGAACAATTCATTATACATAGAGCAGTTATTACTTATAGGCAAACAATAAGGAGATACAATAGTTGTTACAAAAGTTAATATCATAACTTGGACTCTTCAAGTTTTTGTTGACACAAAGTCAGTCATGGTTTACAATGTTAAATGATAAATGCCAGAAAAAATATTTCATCACTTTTGTTTTTAAATTATTATTTATCATTATTACTCTTTAATATTAGTTACAAGTGATAATCTTTTCCAGTGTCTATTTTGAAATTTTACTTTATCCTTTTGAGTTATATGTGAGAATAAATACATTTGTAGTGTAGCTTATGAATATGGTTTCATGCTTCCATTATGTGTGTTAGGTGCAGATTCTTCAGATAAAGTGGACTGATTGTGGATGTAAATGTACTTGCTTTCTAGTATGTTACATGTAATGCTAGATACAGTTATTATTTAGCTGTACAATCTGACACTAACAGTATAGAACATGAAATTTAACAATTTTTGAAGAGATTCCATATTTCTGGTGTTCATATCCCTCATTTAGTACAGTAATTTCACTTTAAAATTCATAATTTATACAAAAAAGGGAGGTTTTAGCCTCAATGTGTATTGCCCAGAGAAGACAATTATGAAATTGACACATGATTAGTTGCTAGTGCAGTACACTGGAGAAGCCAAAGCCAGCATCTCAACTATTGTACAGTTAGCAGATTGTTTTATGGTACTATTTTGAAAAGAAAACATCAAAATAATAAGTCTCAATGAGTAGCAGAGTAGCCCAGAGCTTACCTAGCATGCAAGAGTACCTACAATTTATCTCAGCATAAAAAATATCAGTAGTGAGGAAATATGGTGAAATCTCTCATATTTTAGGAGTTTTATTTCTTTAAAAATGGTCATATTTACTTCTTGGAATGACAGGTACAGATAATGTTTTAAAGTGTTACTTTTTTTTATGCTTTCATGTTTCGAGTATTTTATGTTTTAGCTTTATCTAATGGTATGAGAGTCCAAATCATGGGAAATAAATTTAAGAAGCTTTTGGAAAGTGAACAAAGAATACTTATTTTATTTGTCTAACAAAAGAAAATTTAAATGTATTATTAATAGAGTCAGTTTGATTAATTATAATAATGACAAATGCTAAGTTTTCTTTTTTCTTCTTGTTTGTCAACTTCTTCCTGCTTTGCTGTCTGTTGCCTTCACAACATGGACCTTCCTAAGGTCTTAGACCTATTTTATTTATTATATCTCTTAATGATTGTTTATTTTCAATGGAAATTATTTTTCAAATCAATTGCATTTTTCAAAACACTGAAAGTGTCATTTCAGTCTTTACACTGTGAGAGAAATAAAAAGATAAACATAGATCCAATGTTGTCATCTAGAAATGTAATTAATAAACATATAGCAAAATGTTATTTGACAAAAGTTATATTATTATATTATCACAATTTATCATAAAATAATAATTCCATACTATAAATAAAAAATAACATATTTTAATTTTCTAATTATTTGTAATTCTGAAATTTGTAATTATCCAAATTAACTTACTAAAAATTTGAAGTTGCATTTGGTGAAGAGAGTGTATCAATCCCAAGTTTATTTGGCTTTTAATTTCCATATCAAACTTTAAATCATGACCAGAGCAAAGTAACTGGAAATATCTCAGTTACATGGACCCCTTTGAGTAAGAGGTATACAGATCTCTCTGATATAACTTCTGAATCTTTCCATTTTGTTTACTTTTCTATTTGAGAATTGTAGTTATGCACATTTGCTGTTTGTTCAAATCAATCATTGATCTGGTTTCATTCCACCCCTTGTTTGCCTTCAATATATTTCTTCTAATTTTATATGTTCTTCTTTTTTAAATTAAAATATGAATTTCTCCTTTTTCTCCATCCTTCAAACCCTTACATACACACCTCATTCTCCAAAAACATGGCCTCTTTTTTTTTAATTTTGACCTTACACAGTAATATTTTTTATTGGATATTTTATTTACATTTCAGATGCCATCCCCTTTCGTTTTGATATGACATTTGAAGTTTTTAATGTTTGGTGTTACTCATCTCAATACCATTCTCTTTACAATTCCCTAGTCCAGCTCAAACCACTATTTCTTTCAAACATTACTCCATCTGAATTATTTCACCTCTAATTTGAAATCCCTGACAGAGGGCTTTAAAATTTATATCAGCATCTATACATATACTAATTTAACACATTTATCTAACTGTCTAAATCTATTCTTTATATATGTGAGAAAATATGAAGCATTTGTCTTTATGAGTAGGAGTTCCTAATTTAGAGTGATGATTTCAATTTCCAATGATTTACCTGAAAATTTCATATCTCATGTACATAAACATATAATAATTGTGATACATATTTGTATGCTGAAAAAAATGTAAGGCTGTTTTCACTTCCTGGCTATTTTGATTAGATCAGGAGCCATCACAATTGCAATGTTTATTTATTTTAAGATAGAAATTTTGTTGAGGATATGACCAGGTGTGGATCTATTCCTAAAATTCTGAGGAACCCTAGCACTGATTTTTATAGTGGTTGCGGGCTTGAGTGCTCACAGCAATGAATAAACAATGTTAATTTTTATTTTTTCTGGTGCCTGAACACACTTGAACACTTGAATATATATATATATATATATATATATATATATATATATATCAATATATATTGATATATTGATATATTGATATATTGACATATTGATATGTATATAACCATTTTATTCTTTTAAAATTTTTTTTGTCTTTATTCCATGTTCCAGTTTTTAATTGGGCTATTTCTTTTCATAATGTTTTAGCTTAGTAATTTTTTATACAATCAAAGTACTAACTTTCTTTTAGAATTATGATTAGTAGGGACTTTTCCCCATTCTGAAGACTGCCTCTTAACTCAAATGCTTGTTTTACTTGTTCTAAAAATGTTTAGTTTCATGATATGTATTTGATAATCATTGACCTCAGTACCCACGCTACCTGGTTTCTGTTTAAAATCCCATTCCTGTACCTAAAAACTGAAGTGTATTTCTATGTAAAAGATTAAGTATATCCAATTTTATATTGAGATTTATTGACAACGCTATTTGATATATATCTCATTATAAAAACAGTATACAAATCCCATGGCATCAGCGTAACAATCTAACTTCTGTTCCACACAGCCAAATATATTGTGGCTTAACCAAAAGCATTAGATAATAATAACCAGAGTTCTATTATGTTATGAAATACTCAACTTACAAAGTTTTAACATATTACAAATAATTTTAATATTTCTAGTATAAAGATAAGTAAACTTGTATATTAACTTATTCCTGAAAGTTTCTTTCTAGGGTTGCTGATTTCTTATCCAACCTTTAGAAACTCTATGAAGTTCATGCCGAGTGGAATTAGCATTGGTGGGAGGATAATTCCAATCCCTTATTGACTTGCAAGATGCATTCACCTTGATGTGTTCACAGGAACTGATTTCACTGATGATGATCAAAAGAGGAATGTAGGGCTTTGATCAGAATAAATCTGAAGAAAGCTGAAATCTGCAAATACGATGTGATTGAAATTCTTTCTCCATCTCCCCTTAGTGAAATGAGAAAAGCAAAATATATGGATGCCTTATAATTAGTGTTAGATAAATTACAAATTTAAAGGGTCTGCTTAAAGATGATAAGATTAAAGAAAAATTGTTTAGTTGAAGGAATGCATTGTTTATAAAATTATAAAATCAAGTGTCCTTAATGTGAATCAGAATGCAGTGTCTTTAAAGGCTGTCTTTCACATGAATGTCTACATGCTCACAGTTGTTTCTACCACCTACCTGACATACTTGCAATATCATGTGGCAGAAGTGAGAGAATTGTTGCTTTTCATTCTAGCACTGTTTGCTCTTTTAGAGTACTACCAGTAACTTGAGAATATAGTGTATTGCTCACTCACAAATTTTCTTGTCTCCAGGCCAGGGGTTAGTACTCTAATTAGAGATAGTTAAAGTGAAGATGAGAATCAGGGTTAAAAACAAGCCTATAATAGCCACCCGATACATATACTTTAGAAAAGTGTAAACAGTCTGAAACAAAGTAAAAATCGGCAACCCTCATATAAAGATTTGCTAAATTATTCTGGTAAAATTAATTTTATTAAGGTGTCAAAATATTTGTCAATGACATTGTGATTGTCATTGATCAGGTCTGAAGAGATGAGACTTAAACATATTCTGGCTACAGTTATATTTAACATGCTAAATTTACTACTTCCTCTAAATAAAAGGTCAACAATACTTAAATAGTTCTGTGTTACCATATATATATTAGTGTCCCTTGGGTAGCATTCATAGTGTATACACTAAGTACAAATGTATAGCTTTCCTGATATTTTGCTTGTTTGTTTCATCATGGCGTAAAAATGACTTAAAAATTCATTGTTGATACTCAGAAACATTTTTATTAAAGAGGAAAGGAAGCATAAACGAGCTGATTAATCATGATAAAATTTCACACTTGCAATAAATTCTTCTCCAATAATATGCTTGAAGAATAAATTTATATGTAATAGAAGCTACAGCATGTTTTATTCCAGCTTGCTTTTAATTAAAATAAGTGTGTAAGTGAAGAAGTTACATATAAATCGTAAGTGGCACATACAGATACACATACATACATGTGCGTGTCTTCTATAATGTTTATTAACAATATTGTTAAAATGTGTGATTAATTTTTATATGTATTTGCATATGAGTTATGTATCTCAAAAACATACAGGTGCTTACAGAGATCAAAGGACTTTGGACTTTTACATCATTAATAAAAGAGAGAAAAGTGCCTAATAGAAAAAATAGAGAATGGGGTGGTAATTGGAATGCATTGGCTATTAAAGAGAGAATGCTTGACTTTAATAGAAATATACTAGAAAATATAAAATGTACATACAGATTCATCAGACTTAGAGGAATGGGAAAGATGGGTGAGCAGATGAGGTGGAGCACCATAAGACGTCAGTTGGCATAGCAGCCTAAAGATACTGAATAATATTTATCGATTAATAAAAAAAGTAATGCTTCGATTGTAACCTAAACATTTAATAAATTAAGAAAGCCTTTCTCGTGTGATAAGGATAAACATGTTGGTATACAACTAAGCCACAGATATTCTGATCTATGATATCATTGAAACAAAATACTGCTGCCAAAATTGACACAGTGAATGAGTGGATGTTCTAGAATTTATTGGGAGACATATGTTCATACAAAAAATGGGATGATTTATTTCAGCCTTAAAAATTCTGAGCTTTCTCAAACTAAAACAATGAACCCATGTTCAATGAATGAATGTTAATCATAAATTATAGCAGCACAAGTCCCACTTCACTTACGACTAATAAAAACCCTTATTTGGGTTAATTTTATGAGTGCCACTTGTTTTGATTAAGTTGCTATTATTCTTATTGGAATTGCAAGTTTTCCAATTACTTTTCGTCTTAAGACAATCAGAGATTTCTGTACCTGAAATAAGACTAATTAACCTGCCTCTTTTCTCATAAAATGTCTCTCCTTGTTTCCTGAAATATTTGAGGTAAGTTCTTTCAGATGTCTCTGACATAAGCTTTACAAGTCAGTTTGAAACAAGAGATGTAGAAGCCATTTTTTATTTGTATTCGCATATACAGATACTCAAGTCACTTAGACAAGAAACTGATTACGTCGTTAGAATGTTTTCAGTGTAGGAAACTACACTGAAATGTGAGAACGTATTTGGTTAGGGGTACTGAGTGTGATTCAAGCTACAAGTTGACTGTCTATCTGTAGGTAAGCTGGTTTCTTCTGTGGGAATCAGAGCTGCACCAGCCCAGCATGTACTGGAACAGTTCTTGAAAAAAAAAATTGCACCACTGGTAAAGGAAGGAATACTACAAGTTTCAACATCTCTGAATGGTTTTCTTTTCTGTGTCTGACTGGGAACATAGAGCAGAAAGATGGGGATATAGAAAAAACCATCCTAGGCATCAGGACTGTTTGTTACCCATCCTGGATATTAGCAGCTATACCTATGAGATGGTTACTGTGTTGCCTTTGCATCGTATGAAGACTGAATCCTTTCATCAGCACCTTAGAATAACTAATAGCTTCAGGGTACACTTAAATTAAATGTTACCATGATCTTCCCATGGGATACCTTTTTCACTTATATTCTTTGCATGATACCTATCCTAGTACACTGAAACAGAAATCACTTTTCTGCAATTTATGCAGAATAAAAATGTTTTCGCATTCATTTATTTATTTTTCAATGACTATTTTTATTTATGTAAAACAGAAAACACAAGAGACTGTATGCAGTTCACTTCCTTCTCAAAAGCACATCGCTTTTAATATTAGCAAATCTTGTTTATGGATATGACCACAGAAGTGGAAATTTTATGAAGATACCTGATGTCAAAACAAGACTAATAGTCTATTTTTTAATTCCAGGAAAAACAAAATCGTATTTCTGAAAAAAAAATTAAAGAGTTCTTGAAGATGGGGATTTAGCTCAATTGTTGGCATGCTTTCCTTGCGTACATGAAATCCTGAATTCAATTCCAGCATCACTCAACAAAAGTTCTAGAAAAAAACCAAACAAAAATAAACAAAAACAGAACAACAAGACAAAAAAACCAGAAAAGACTTAAACTGCTCAAATTTAATCCACTTATTTTTAAACAGCAAAACATAACAACATAAAGTATAAGATAAAGCAAAAGCTGTCACATTATTGTTGGACAAAGCAAAAAAAAAGGGGGGGGGGGGGGGGGAAGCCCAGAAGTCATGAGAATGAATCAGAAACTTATTCATTCACACACTCAGGAGTCTCATATAACTATTGAATTAAAATTCATAATATGTATTTGGGAAACTTGGTGCACATCTGTGGAGGCCCTGTGATCGCTGCTTCAGTCTCTGGGATTTCATATGCAATTTGCTCAGTTATGCAAAATTAAAATGATTAATTTTGACATTCAAATGACACAGAGGGGCTTGCTCTCCTGGTGACCTCCATTCTTACTGCCTCTGACACTCTTTCTGCTCTTCTTCCAAGGGGTCTATGAGCTCTGAGCGGAGGGATTTGTTTATAATATACCATTTAAAGCTGAGTGTTCCAAGGTCTCTGTCTCTCTCTGTCTCTCTGTCTCTGTCTGTCTTTCCCTCTCTCCCTTCCTCCCTCCCTACCTCCCTCTCACCCTTCCTCTCCCTCTCTTTCTCTCCTCTCTTCTCATGTCTGGCTGTGAGTTTCTATATTTGTTCCAATCTTCTGTAAAAGGAAGTCTCTTTGATGATGAATCACCAAGGCTGTGATCTATAAATATAGAGGAATATAATTAAGAGTCATTTTATCACTACATTTTTTGTCTTGTTTTCTTTTTTAACAGTGATATTAAGGTTTATCTTAGGTCTCTGAGCTCTCTAGTCTCTGGTTCTTGGTCACTCAAGCAGTGTTGAATATGAATTCCATCTTGAGAAGTAAGCTATAACTCAAATCCAAAATTGTTTGGCTATTTCTACAAGCTTAATGACACTTTTGCTCTAGCATATTTTGCAGGCAGCAGAAAATTATAGATCAAAGGTTTTGTATTTATTTGTTTTGTTGGTTTTTTTGTTTTTTTTTATTGTTGTTTTGCTTTGTGTTTTTTCTGAGTTGATGATTTTTTTTTCCTTCTTTGATGGCTTATGAAGTACTTTTCCACACAAAATATACTTGAACACAGGAGTGAAGAGTCGATATAGGCATCAGCAGGACGCCTCTCCATGTTCAATGTGATACATGGCTGTTGTAATCAGCTACAGGAACTTGCTCTCAGTTGTGAAATGTGGCTTTTTGTTTGTTTGCTTGTTTGTTTGTTTGTCAAAGGTCTGGGATGTTTGAGGACACATTTGGCTAACAACACAACTGAGTATAATATAATTCTGTTACTAAAAGTTTCACTTGGCAACAAGAGATGGCAATTTGAGAAACTATCTCCTCCATTATTTGAAGACTTTAGAATTCCTTTCATATATTGTATTATATACTGTGACATATTTCCACACTACCCCTCAAATACAACTCATTTCTAGCTCTCTCCACACAATTGTATCACTTGCCCCTGTCTGATCCTCCTTTCTCTACCCCTGCCCATCAAATCTATTTTACTTTCCCACTTTCTAGGATATCCAGGTATCCCCACAATCCCTTCATCTATACCTAATCTGTGGATTGATATTTAATTATAACTTAGTGGCTAATATACATATATAAGAGAATATATACAATATATACTATATTTATTTTTCTGTAACATTACTCTGAATGATTTTTTAAAATTTACATTCATTTGCTTGTAAATTTCCCGATGTCAATTTTAAACAGCAGAATAGTACTCTGATGTGTAAATGTACCACAATTCTCAAATCATTCTGTTGTTAAGTGGTATCTATATTGTTTCCAATTTCAGGTTATTGTGAATAAAGAAAGTATGAACATAGTTGAGCAAGTGACTTTAGGGTAAAGTATTCTTTGGTGTGTGCCCAAGTGTGTTATAGCTTGTTCCTGAGATAGATTGTTTCCCACATCTGATGAAATGCCACTCTTGTTTCCATAGTGGCTATACAAGATTGTCCTCCAGATAGCAATGAATAAGCCTTCCCATTATTCCATATCCTTGCCAGCATGAGCTATCCCTTGTGTTATTGAGTTTAACGATTTTGACAGTTGTAAGATGAAATTTCATAGAGGTTTTGATTTACATATCTTTGATGGATTAGGATGTTGAACATTTCTTCAAGTGAATGATAAACCATCTCTGTGGGATGAATCATACTTGATTAGGTTAAGTGATATTTTGATATGTTATTGGATTTGATTAAGTATTTTATTGAGTATATTTATATCTATGATATTACAGTAATTAGTCTGTAATTCTTTTGCATTGTTGGGATTTTATGTGGTTGGGTTATCAGGGTAATGATGGCCCCATAAAAATATTAATGCAATGTTTATTAGGTTTCTATTTTGCTGAATAGTTTGATGTATAATTACAATAACCTCTTTGAAAGTCTGATTGCATAATGCTCTAAAATCTTCTGTCCCTGGGCTTATTTATTCTGGAATACTTTAAATCACTGCTTCTATTTCACTAATGGCTATACATAGGTTTGGGTAAGTTGACTATATGATCATGATTTAATGTTTGCAAGTGGTACACACTGAAAAAATTATTCATTTCTTATAGATTTCCCAATTTGGTAGAGTACAGGTTTTTAACATATGTCCTTATGATGCTCAGGATTTCATTAGTACTTCTTATTTCTAAATTTCCATTTCTATTTTGTTAATTTAGATATTTCTTCTCTGCCTTTTAGTAATTTGGATAAAAGCTCGTCAATCTATTGAATTTTCCCAGAGAACTAACTCTGTTTCATTGATTGTTTGTGCTGTTGTTGTTGTTTCTTTTTATTGATTTTTAGCCCTGAGTTTCTGCCAATCAACTCCTTTTGCATGTTGCTTCTTTTTTCTGTTCCAGAGTTTTAAGTGGTGCTGTTAAGTTATAAGCATTTGATCTCCCCATGTTTTATACGCAGGCATGTATTAGAATAAACTTGCCTCTTAGAGCTATTTTCATTTTGTCACATATGTTTAGGGTATTTTCTGTACATATTTTCCATCAGTTATAGAAGGTGTTTAATTTATTTATCTTGATTCACTTTTCATTCATCACTTTTCATTCAGTAGAGAGTTGTTCAGTTTTAGTGAGTTTACCAGCTGTAAGCAATGGTGATCTGATAGAATACTGGTTATTAGTTTAATTTTCTTATATCTATTGAGCCTTGCTTCATTACCAAGAATGTCACTAAATTTAGCAAAAGTTCCATTAGATGCTGAAAAGAAGATATATTCTTTTTTTTTTTCCTGGAACTCACTGACACAGTGCGACCAGGCTGGACTCGAACTCAGAAATCTCAGAAATCAATCTATGGTGATTAAAATATTTGCTGGATTTGTGGCATCTGTGGTGTTTTAGATTCTGCATCACAAGTGCTTATGACTTTAAAGACTCTATTGAGAAGGCAGGTCTTAAATAATAACACATACATAAAATTTTGTTATTTTGTTTTATAATGTGACATAGTTGTATAAATCTAATAACTCGGTGACTATATTCTACTGCTGCTTTGATCTATATTCAACTCAGCTATTTCTTTAGTTTTTACTCAATATTATTCTCTAGATGGCCATGAATTCATGAACATATGAAAGATATGGATGTGATTAATATACTTTGTAGACATTCTACTAGCTTTCTGCCCTTTAAAATTACATTTTAATTATTAATATTTATTGAAAATTTAAAAGTTATAAATGGTAATTTAAGGAAATCAAGAGACTCTCAGGACCCAACGAGGATGACATTAGCTGAAATATCCAACAAAGAGAAGAGAGAACCTGTAGAGGCCATATCCAGTGGGTTAGGTTTGGACCCCGGTTGAGGGATGGGCTCATCCACCCATCTCAAAAATTTTAACCCAGAATTGCTCCTGTCTAAAGAAAATACAGGTGCAAAGAGTGGAGAAGAGACTAACGGAAAGGCCATTCAGAGACTGCCTTACCTGGGAATCCATTCCATCTGCAGATAACAAACTCAGATACTATTGCTGATGCCAAGAGGTGTAGTGATATAGCTGTATCCTGAGAGGCTCTGCCAGAGCCTGATCAATAGAGATGCAGATGTTTACAGCCAACCTTCAGACTGAGGACAGGGACCACAATGGAGGAGTTAGGGGAAGGACTGAAGGAGATGAAGGGATTTATAACCCCATAGGAAGAACAATATCAACTAAGCAGACACTCGAGAGCTCCCAGAGACTAAACTGCCATTCAAAGAGTACATGTGGATGGACCTATGGCTCCAGCTGCATATGTAGCAGAGAATTACCTTATCTGGCTTCAACAAGGAAAAGAGGCCCTTGGTTCTGTGGAGGCTCAGTTACTCAGAGTAAGGGAATGCTAGGGTGTTGAGGTGGGAGTGGGTGGGTGGGTAGGGAAGCACCCTCATAGAAGCAGGGGAGTTGGGTAGGATAGGGGGTTTGCAGAGGGGAACCCTAGGAAGGGAATAACATTTGAAATTTAAATAAATAAAATAACAAATAACAAATAAATAAATAAATAAAATTATACAGTGAGACTTAATTATTTTCCTACCTTTCCCAACTGCTCTGACAACCTCTCCCACTTCTTTACCTACCAGACTTGTGTCCTCTTTTTCTTTTCAACACATAAATTCCAAATTACAGTGGTTATACATTCTTGGTAGTGAATACATGCTTTCACTGGAACATGGTAGACTTATCAGGATTTACACTCTTAGAGAAAATGGAAATGTGCTTCTTAAGCAGCTGTAGTTATCAACAACTCTTTACTTTGTGTTGAGACTTAATGCCTAGCTCTCCTATGCAAACAAACACCTTATGCGTCTTGAGTTTTGTGGAGATTGTGTATGTTGTCATATCCAGTATAAAGCAGGGGAGTTGGGTAGGATAGGGGGTTTGCAGAGGGCAACCCTAGGAAGGGAATAACATTTGCCATGCTATGTTCCAAAGACACTGTTTTATTATGTTTATCTAATATCTTTACTTCTTAGATATTTTCCATATTAACTTCAGTCAATTATTTTGGGTTCTAGAATGAAGTGGTATGATACAGATGTCCCTTTTAAGTCACTTTACTCTCTTACTATATGTACCTGGACTGGTCTCTCAGTTAATGGTCATCAACTGCAAAGAGAAGTATCCCAGATAAATGTTAAGAGATGAATTAATCTGTATATAAAAATATCCATAAATCAGATGAAATATAAGGTTTGTTTTTCTATGTCTGTGTTCCTCACTTAAGATGACTATTTCAAGCTTTAACCATTTGCCTGTGAAATTCATAATTCAAATAAACCCATACTATTGAGTAAAGTGAGAGCTGTGATTAAAATATTTCCCATATAAAAATTTTCACATCAACAAGTTGGCAGCCAAAGTACATGGCTTGAACATGAAAATGCACTCCCAGAGAGAGTTATTAATTTAACGGGCTGGCAGACCAAAGATGGGTAAGATTCTGCACAGAACCTTACTAACAAGTCAGAAGTGTATTGCTTTTGATAATGTATATTCCATGATGGGTAAGGAAGGCATTTTTGTCAGAATTACCTAAGACATCCTCAGTCTTGTTAATAAAATAAAAAACGGGGGAGAGGTGGAGAATTTTTGGGACTGTTTGGCAAGAATCTGACATGGGCCAAGGATAAGAAAGTAGGCTTAAGGCAGGAACTTGACATTAGTCTTGAATAAAGAAGTAATTTCAGACATGAATCTAAATCTTAGGCCAAAACAAAAAAGTAATTTCAGGCAGGAATGTAAATATTATGCTAGAACAAAGAAGTAATTTCAGACAGGAATCTAAATTTTAGGCTAGAACAAGAAAGTATGCTTCAAACATGATAATGACTTTGAGCTAGGACAGGGAAGTAGGCTCAGATATTTTGGTCATCCTAATAAGACCTTAGCATCAGTAATCATGGGAGTGTTCATGGAACTTTGTTTATTGCCTTGCCTATTCTTTGACTATTTGTGTTTATTGTCTTGCTTCTTCCTTGACTACTTACATCTATTGTATTGCTAGTCCCTCAACCTAGAACTTACCTTAATATTTGCATGTAATTAAAATTGTATAAAAGCAAAAAGGAGGAGGAGGATGGTATAGGGAAGTTCCAGGGAGGGGAAATGGGGAAAGGGGATGACGTCTGTATTGTAAATAAATAAAATATTCAAAAAAATTTTTTCAAAGACAGATGAGGGAAGCATATTAGTTTATGAGATCTTAAAAGATATATTTTAAAATTTCATTCCCAAATAATTCAGAAAAATAGGAAAAAATACAGAAATCTTTATTTTTTAGAAGGCAGTATTACCTTTATAACATAACCAGAATAAGATCCATGAGAAAAAAATATTTTATTCTAATATCTTTGATAAAATGTAGACTAAAATATTCTCAGCAAAATGCTTGCAAGTTTAATGCATCAAAAATATCATCTACCAGTTTTATTGCAAATATACAGGTACAACAAAGGTACATAAACAAATATATTTTACTATATAAACAGACTTAAAGACATAAATCATATGATCAATTCATTGGTTGCAGAAAAACAGTTTTACACAGTTTAACATTGGTTCATATAAAGTACCCTAAAGAATCAAGGGATACTAGGGACATATATAATAATAATAATAATCCACATTAAGTAATAGTTTAGAAAATAAATATTTTTAAATATTTATGAATTTTGAACTCCTTTAGTGCTGTTAATTTTTCTAAGAAGACTATAATATAAAAGCTTTAAATATTTATTTTAAATATTTTCTTAATTTAATATTAATTAGATTGCATATACTATAATAAAACTGTGATAAGAAGTATAACTCCATGTGTTACTATGTTTAATTATGATAATATGTGATGTGTTTTAATATTTAAAAAGTATCTGTAAGTGGTTCAAAGGATTATTATGAGTATTTTCAAAAATGCTGAAACAAAGAAATTAAACTGAATATCATCAGAAATTTTGTCCAATTTACATAATCCTAAATATTTACTTAGATTGGATAAACAGTGAAAGGTAGTTATGTTTCTTATGTTTCTATTATTTAATGCATACTATTTACTTTAATTTATTTAATTAATTTATTATATTGGACACAAAATTAAGAAAATTAGAAGCACTTCAATGACGAAAACTTATAACTACTTTTAAAACAAAATTGATGTTATTAATAATTTTCTATTCAAAGATTATGTTCAAATTAAGTTGGAAACAATATGCATGTAAATAGAAGACCTTTTTCCACATACAAAATTTAAAAAGCAAGAAAATGACATTAGAATGTAACATTTACTGAAATTAAGTTAAAGATGTATTTTAATTGTATTAAACTATTAAAATATTTTTATCCAGTAAAATATTAATGCCAATAATGTTCATCTTGTAAAGTTTAATACTTAACAAAATCAGCTTATATTTATTAAAATATTTTCATACAATTAATTTGCATTTTGATAAAAACAAGAACACACAATTATTTATAAACTAAAATTAATCCTTCCAAATTAGCTAGAAGTCACATGAATATCCAAAATTTTAAATTCACCCTTTTAATATTAATGACATTTTACACATATATCAAAGTTAGAAGATTAATGAATTTAAGGAATCAATTTATTAACCACAACAATTCCACATTTAAATATTGTGGTTCCAATGTGAATATTTTAGAGGAAAATTAGGAAAGATTGCTATCCAAATGTGTTCCAAATGTAAAAGTAATGGCCAAGGAATTGAGCTTCTAATGTCAATACATAGAGCATATATTCACCAGTTCAGCATACACTATTAACAGTGACTGTGTATTATTCACAGATACTGGCTGACCTTGAAAACCATGCACTATTCAAGAATGATTTGGAATGTCAAAAACTGATTCTGGAAGCAATGAAATATCATCTATTGCCCGAAAGAAGAACTTTAATGCAAAGCCCAAGAACTAAGCCCAGAAAATCTACAGTTGGAACTCTTTATGCAGTGGGGGGAATGGATAATAACAAAGGTATGTGAATCTAGATCTTCATTAGCCCATACCCTGTGTTGTATCCTGATTCAATTTTAATAATGTAAATTGTATAAACTAACAATATTTACACATAGTTATACTAAAACAACACAATTAAAAAGTGAGGGAAACTTTAAAACTATTTCTTATTTATAGTCTATAGTCCCTGTGTCTATGTATTCATAACATTGATTTATAATATTTGGAATTAAAATAGAATTTAAGGGATCTTGTTGGGAAAGCAGGAACTACATGTTGAATATATTGGAATAATACTTCATTTCTGTGACAAAGATATACATTATGAGAAGATAGATATTCTAGGAGTGCAATGATGAAATGGCTCTACTACTGAGGAGATGAGCATCTCACACTGAAGAGAGAAAGATGGATAGAGAAAAAGTAATTAGTGTATTGTCAGTGGAAATAGTAAATTCTGAATCAGTTTGTTTAAGGAACCATATGTACACTTTAATAAGTTGTTATATGGGTTTTGTAAAAATGTGATAAATATGACTACATTGGTTCTCTATCTCTTTAGTTTACACACAAGTCACATATACACACATATGTTCATTCATGTTTTGGCCCACATACACACATACAGAGTGTTATGGGTAAATTGTGTGTATACTCTACTGAGTGAATGCCATTTGCTTTTCTAAATGATATATTTCACAATGAAAATGTAACATGTATGATCAATTGTAGTTGTAAGTATTCAGAGGACAAATATTGTAAGCATTAATAATAAATAAATATTGCCAAAACATAACTATACTTTGGAAACAAAAAAGAAAAGGAGTGTTAATTTGAATTTTTAGCTATTTAACAGCTGTTACTCTTTTAATAACTTCTGCAGAATACTTAATGACATTACAGTATTCTCTCTGGAATTTTTCTTTTATCCAATCAAACACTAATCTGGCCATAAATATCAAGCAAAAATATTTTTATACATCGTATATTGTCTACTTGTATTTTAAACTTCTGATTTTTTAAAAAAATCATTAACATTGAAGCTGGTGAAATTTGTGTTTTTAGTACTGATGCTAGAAGATGAAAACTATATGAGAATATGTGGTTTGTTAAGTGAAATTGTGAGAATTTGATTGTTTTCTATCCTGAAACTAGTCTTTCTTAAATGAAGAAATTCATGTGATATTAAATTTCCCCAAGTTATCTTAATTCTCTTTATTTAATAATTATGAATAATCATTCAGATATTATTAACTTATTTGAACACTATAAGATATTTGGTATAGGTATTCTTCACATTATCAAATGAAAAATATGAACATAATTCAGCATCAAAACCTTTGATCTAAAATGGAGTTCAGCTTGCATGTTATGCTAGGGCAATAGTGGCACAAAGTCTTTGGTAGTAACCCATCATACTTTAATATGAGTTCCAATCCTGAAGATCGAACGCATACTTGGAACTGCTTGGGTGCTCAAGAACTTGACACAATATGTTCAATTTGACTTAGAGTAATACCAAAAAAATAAATGTCTAAATAAAGCAGAAAACAAGACAATTAAAAACAACCATAAATTGACTCCTACAGTATATCATTACATTCTGCTATACTGTAGTATATCAGTTCCTTCCTCAGCCACCATCAAAGGAAACTGAAAGAGTGTAAGAGCCAGAGGGGATAGAGGATATTATGAAAACATAGCCCTTTAAATAAACATAATTAAAGCTCATATGATCTCATATGAGAGTCGAATGCACAGGTATAGTCCATTGAATCCAGATGGAAGGAGTTGTCGTGAGAAAATGGAAGAAGTAGAGGGATGGGAGACTTTTACTGGAATATAATATATGAAAAAAAAGACTAACTTCAAGAAAATGAACTCATAGATACACAAACACACACACAGACATATATATATATATATATATATATATATATATATATGACAGATAGATAGATAGATAGATAGATAGATAGATAGATAGATAGATAGATAGATGAATAAGAAGAGTGTTATAGCATAGTTTTGGTTATATCAGAAATACATTAAAGTGAAGTGTTTAATTACTAAGGATTCTTATTATACCTTAGCCATAGAGGTATAATACATACATATCACATATAGGGAGTGAATACAGAAAAATAAATCAGAGTACTTCTTTTAAATAAGAAAATCTCTGGAAAAGCTCAATGAGAGAAGATGCACCTCACCCTTGAGAGACTTGAGGCCTCAGGGAAGAGGGAGACCAGGTAAGGTGTATGGCATTGTAGGGTTGTGGGAACATCCTCTTGGAGACAGGGGAGGAAGAATGGGATGAGGAACATTGGAGGGCCGAACAAGAATGGGATAACTACTGGACTTTAAAAAAGATTAAAGATGATTTATAAAAGAAAGAAATGTAAATATTGAATAGGAAATAGAGAAATTCTGAGGATTTATATCCTGCTTCTGCTCACTAAAATACTCTGTGCATCTTACACATTTTTGCTATCTGTAAAGAAACATTTTTTTAATGTGTGTTCACTTTCCTTGAAAGTTATTATGGCAAAAGTAATAAATATATGAAAACATATGAAGTAGTAGAGTGAGAGATAAGTTTTCTTAAAATACAGAATAAATCATAATTTACTTTTTAGGGCTTATATAAAGACCCATATACCATTTCATTGTGGTTGGTTCATATGTCACATTAAATCTGTAACTTCTAAACATGTCTGTTCAACTGGCATTTTTCTGACTTCCTTAACTGACAGAATTCAGATATGTCAATAACTTCTGTCAATATACCGATAGGTGTTATATAGATATTGTGAATATGCAAAGTTTGTCTTAACCCATTTTATAATGATGCACATTATCTATGCTTTTTTATGTGTGCCAGGCTATGAAGTAGGAACTGGTTTTGTCCTGTGAGAAACATGACTATAATTACAGTCTCAAAGATCTACTAACTTTATCAATTAAGATATTGAAAGCAAAATATATTAAAATAATAGTGCCGGATGGAAAATGTAACTGAGTGAATATAATGCCTACTTACCTAACCTAATTTCTATTTCTATTCTCAGTTTTTCTGTTCAGTTGAAATATAAAGATGCCAGATATTGGTTTAATATTCTTATGGGACAGAAAGATAATAATGATGATGAAATTAGATGCATAAATGCAAAGTTGTATCATAGGAAGACTATGATCTGTTTAAGAAATGAGTGGTATTGGAACTGAATTTAAAAAGAACAACTAATATTAACTCCTGATGAAAACCATAAACTAGCTAAGACCTAGCAGTTTTTTTCCTGCTTGGGAACTCTGAAAGTCTTTTATAAACAGGTGATACTCTTCTAGAGGGATCATCATTGAAATCAGAGAGAATGCATGTTTAAATACTTGATGTCACTTAAAATTCCCAAGTCCTGAAATCTCAGCAGATTATTCTAATTGTGTAGAAGTAGAATGATCATATAAAAGCAAAACCTAACAATGCCAGGCAGCGCTCTCTGTCTCTCTGTCTCTCTGTATATCTGTCTATCTCTCTTTGCCTCTCTCTGTCTCTCTCTCTTCCCTCTCTCTCTCTCTGTCTCTCTCTCTGTCTCTCTCTGTCACTCTCTGTCTCTCTCTCTCTCTCTCTCTCTCTCTCTCTCTCTCTCTCTCTGTATGTGTGTTTGTGTGTGTGTGTTTGTGTGTGTGTGTTTGTATGTGTCTGTGTGTTTACTACAAATGAAGGTACCTCAGCAGTAACCAGGTATACCCTTCTTTATTATGTAGTTAAGACAGATATGCTAGTAACTCTGAATGTTAAGAGTCTAAAGATTCTGTGAAATAATAGCAGTGTTATACAGGAAAGATAGGAGGTAATACATTGTTTATGAAAATGACATTCATATGCACATGAGGATGCCTAAATGCCTTGGAAGAAAATTATAATACAATTCAAAAATGAAAATCCAAATAATAATTAAATAATAAATGTAAATTTTTAGTGTGTTGTGCAGGTGTTTCATTGTGATGATTAAGACAAAATAAAGAAACTTTTATACATGCAAAGCAAGTGTTACCACGGAAATATTTTCCCTGAAAATTGCTATGTTTGGAATATGATGTTTCCACAGAAACCCCTTTTGTTGCAAGATTAATTCCCAGATGTTTTCCTTAGTAGTTAGAACATTTATTAATATAGATAAGGTGAGGAGGTAAAGTTTCTGAGAAAAACTTAATGAATGCATTTGTAGCTTTGACTTTTTCTACTCTGTTTTCCAGTTCAATGAAATGACTAAGTTTGTTATGTTCTTATCTTTTATTTAGCAGAGCCAAGCAAATGTGATGTGAAATGATGAAATTAAATAAAATTGTCATTCTTTTGAGTCAGTTAACTGACATATTTTTTAATGAGATAACAAAGTGAAAGCTTGCATATTTATATTGCTAGTCACTAACAATCTGAAAAAAAACATTTCAGTAAGAATGAAATAACTTTAGCATGATTAAAATAATTTAAGGATATTTGCTACATTTATTAATACTTATTAAATGTCGATTACTTGAGTTTTGTTTATTTATTTATTTTTATTTTATGTGTCAGCATGTTTTGCCCAATTGTTTCTGTGCACTTGCACTGTATTCGCACTGCCTGAGGTAGTCTTAAGATAGTCTGGATCTCCTAGAACTATAGTTATACTCGTAAGTTTCCATGTTATTGCTGCAAATAGAGCCCAGTTCCTCAGCAGGAACAACAAATGTTCTTAAGCACAGAGCCATCTCTCAATCCCTAATACTCCTTATTTTTATATTTTCTCTTTGAAAAATGTAAGTGTACATTGTTTGCTCTGTTTTTTTCCTCAGGCAGAGTGTCACTACATAGATAAGATTGGCTTGACAGTCAGTGAGATACAGATAAGTCATTCTCCTCAATCCTTGGATTAAAGGCATATTTCATCTTAGTTAATCTTTTTTTAAGTTTTGATGTGTTTGATTATGTACATAAATGAGAAGTTAAAAAACATGAATTTCTCTTTTTCTAGTTGGTTTTTCATTTTATTTCAATGGCTATATATTATATAATATCCATATATATATATATATATATATATATATATATATATATATTCAGCACATAGGACAGTATTGGCATTTTCTCTCTTTTAAAATAAAAAAAAACACATTTTTTAATACCTTAGAGATTTTCTGTAAGAATCTAGTCAGTTTCATAATAAGCCTGGTAAATTCTGAAGGAATGATGAATATTGTATAAGAAACTACACTGAGCTTTGGAAAACATTAAGTTCCTGCATCCAGGATGCATTTTCTTTAGGCAGACAGTTAAAGAGAGAATATTGCCTTCCAAAAACAAATAAGGTATTTTCAAACGAATATTTATCACCTGTGAGAGCTGCCTTCCTATTTTACTTTCAGTAATTATACGTGACCTCTCTTTCTTAGCATATCAGAATGCTCTCTTAATTCTTATCACAAGATCTGACTTTGTCAACTTCTGAGACTGAACAAAATTTTAGAAATATTTCTCAAGCTACATTTAGCATCTTTGCACTCAACTTCTGCCTTGATTGCTGTCTCATCTGAAATTAATTAGAAATAAGAAAATACCTCGATCTCACTAGCAGCTATACCATCCTAGGCTATCCTGAGAGATGTGAATTCTGAGATCCTGACTACATTGTAGGCTCTGCACAGTCCCTGGTTTGCCAAGGTCAAGAGCCTGAAGAGAGTCCTCCAGCAACATTCTGGGATGGCTCACTTCCTGGCCTCTGTGCCTAGAGTTTTCCTCCAAGTAAAAACAGAAAATAGCCCTGGCCTTACTGTTCTACATTCTGATGCATCTGGACATTAGCCTCTTCATAAAATGTCATTTTTAGTTGCGTGCATTTGGAAAAAAAGATAAATAATTATTTAACCCAAAGCTCCAGAGTTTCTCCTATGAATGCTGACACAAAAACAGAGAACCTCTGTACTAGAGTGACAGAATTTTCTATCTGAAACTGTTTGATTTTTTCAGATATATAATAAATTTACAGATTTTACTTTATTTCTATATTTATTTCATGTCACAGTGAAAATTTCTCTGCATTTGTGAGGGACTTCTTCTTGGAGATTAATTGAAGGCCATTCCAGTCCTTTCTATATATGTCACAATATTTATTATAATCATCATAATCCTCCATAATTTAAATCATGATTAGTATTCTTAAGATGCTTAATTTTATATAAAACTTACATGTGATATTTAGGAAAATATGATGTTTTAAAAAATGAAATAAAAATATTAATACATTTGGAGTATACTTGTGAATATTTTTTCTAATAGATTAGATCTCTAATTGGTTGAAGCTATAGATATGTTATGCAGAGCTGCAGGTCTATTCATATAGTTTATGCATTGTATTAAACTATTCATATAGTTTAAGCATTCTCTGAGATGCTTCTGGTGTCAATAGGGCTGATATTGCAATACGTAAAAGTACAGGAGTATATACCTTTTGCTAGCTGTTTTTATATGCACATTCACATTAAATTCCTTGTGTTTAGAGCAGTACTATTTTGGTGTAATAATTAATAATTAACTCTCTTTGGACCATTTTGAGGCTTACAATATAAGTTCATTCTGATGTGGCAAGGTGTGCTGACTTAGAGCCATGGCAACCTTTTCTAAGTGTACCAAACTGGACGTCCAGTGTGTCTGGTATGTTCTATTGCATTGTTTTGCATTGGTCAAAAGAAAAGTAGATCTCTAGACCTCATTCATGGTATGCAGAGCATTAGCTTTCTGAGACAGCTTACTTCCATGTTCAACCAACTTTTGATAAGTGTCTCTTTGTTATCTTTCTTTCCTTCTTTCCTTCTTTTCTCCTCTCTCACTCTTTCTTTCTTTCTTTCTTTCTTTCTTTCTTTCTTTCTTTCTTTCTT
>JANHMN010000001.1:236266012-236338638 GCA_030674055.1 Rhabdomys pumilio | reverse complement strand
CTTTCTTTCTTTCTTTCTTTCTTTCTTTCTTTCTTTCTTTCTTTCTTCTGAAAAATGTATCCTACTTTAGAATCCCATGATGTAAAAGTTATGTCATTCAACAAGATAAAATTGGGAATTATTCCAAAATGCAAGAAAATAAATAAATAAATTGGATATGCACAGTGTTAGTTGAGACTTCTTGCTCCTAAACAAAAATATGCCTTTGTTTTATTTAACCAGCAAGGTTTGGTCACTATCTCTCTTTTTCTCCCAATTTTATGACTTGCATATTTTCACCATAAGTATTTTGTGGTAAATGAGGCAACAGATATCGTTAACCTGGTTACCCCATGAACACGTATTAAAATATCACATGGAATATGTGCTTTTTCTATCACTGTAACAAAACATGTGGGATAAATAGTATATACGGAAGAAAAGTTTGCGTTCTTCATTCTCTGAGATGCTTCTGTCACTGGTTAGTATCATTTTATTTATTTAATTTTTTACTTGGTAGCACAGTACAAGCTGGTGGCAGGGCACTGGAGAAGGAGGTCTATGTCAATTGTGACAGAATAAAATTTAAAAAGGTAAAGATTGTCAATAGGGCTTATTGATTTATTTACAAGCCAGAGCAATCAGACAACAACAGGAGGTCAAAGTGATACAAATTAGCACAGAAGAAGTCAAAATATCACTATTTTCAAATGTTATCATAGAATATTTAGGTGACCCCCAAGAATTCTACTAGAGAACTCCTAAACCTGATAAATAACTTCAGCAAAGTGGCTGGATATAAAATTAATTCAAATAAATTAGTAGCTTTCCTCTACTCAAAGGATAAACACGCTGAGAAAGAAATTAAGGAAATGACACCCTTTACAATAGTCACAAATAATATAAAATACCTTGATGTGAACCTAACCAAGCAAGTGACAGATCTGTAGGACAAGAACTTCAAGTCTTCGAAGAAAGAAATCGAAGAAGATCTCAGAAGATGGAAAGATCTCCCATGATCGTGGATGGATTAACAATGTAAAAATGGCCATTTTACCAAAAGCAATCTACAGATTCAATGCAATCCCCATCAAAATTCCAACTCAATTCTTCACAGAGTTAGAAAGAACAATTTGCAAATTCATTTGGAATAACAAAACACCCAGAAACGTCTAAAGGGAGGGAGGGAGAGAACACATGAGCTCTATGTGTTCTGACTGAGGAAGCCACACTGATGAATGACATTGGACATACACAGTGCTAGTTGAGACTTCTTCTACCTAAACCCAAATATGCCCTTGTTTTATTTAACCAGCAAGGCTTGGTTACTACCTCTCTTTTTCTCCCAATTTGATGAGTATTTTAAAGGTAGGTATCAAACTCTATGACCCGAAGTTCAAGTGCAGGCAACCATTTTTGTATCGTTTACAGCTGTGTTTCTTATACTTTAATGGTTGGAAACATATAAAAGAAAAATGATAAAATTTCATGATTTGATTTACATTTTGAACTCCATAAAATTTAATTGGGTGTTGCTCATTTGTTTACCTTTTATATAGTTCATTATACTCTATGGTGGTCATGTAGGAGCAACAGAGAAACTCACAAGGCAACTTACAAAGTCTTTGCTTTTTATTTCCTGTCTTCTTTCCTCTCTCTCTCTCTCTCTCTCTCTCTCTCTCTCTCTCTCTCTCTCTCTTCCATTTTTTATTAATTATTCCATTTGTTTACATCTCAAATGATATCCCCCTTCCCAGTTATGCCTCCACAAACCCCTGTCCCACATTTGCCTTCTTCTTCTCCTTCCCTTTGCCTCTTTGAGATTGCTCCCCCACCCACTCCTCCACCCACTCCGGCCCCATGGCTCCAGCATCCACCTAAGCTGTGGCATCAAACCTCATCAGGACTGAGGGCTTCCCATCTCTTTGATGTTAGACAAGGCCATCCTCTGCTACATATGGATCTAGAACCCTGGATTCCTCCCTGTACTCTCCTTGGTTGGTTGGAGATCTAGTCTCTGGGAGCACGAGGGTCTGGCTAGCAGACATTGTTCTTCCTATGGGGTTCCAATACTCCTATTCTACTCTAATCCTTCCACCAGCTCCCTGACCAGGGTCACTGAGCTCAGTATGGTGGTTAGAATCAAACATCCGTATCTGCATTGGTCAGGTGCTGGCAGAATCTTCCAGAGAACAGCCACACAAAGTTTCTGTCAGCAAGCTTTTCTTGGCAACAGTAACAGTGTCAGCCTTTGGTGTACAGACAGGATGGATCCCCAGGTGGGGCAGTTCCCAGATCTCCCTTCTTTCAGTCTCTGCTCCATTTTTTTGTATCTATCTTTCCTATGAACAGGAACATTTCTGGATTAAAAACTTTGAGATGGATGGGTGGTCCCATCCCTTAACTGGAGCCCATGCCTATTCACTGGAAGTGGCCTTTACAGGTTCTATCTCCCCTTAGCTGAGCATTTTGACTAAAGTCCTGGGAGTCTCTTTTCCCTGACCTCTGAGACTCTCTAGTGGCTATCCCAGTTCCTTATCCTTCTACATATTTGCAGGACTGATGCATCCACATGCTGGTATTTCTTCCTCCTAAGCTTCATATGGTCTGTCAGTTGTATCATGGACATTGTGAGCTTTGAGGCTAATATCCACTTATCAGTGAGTACTACCTTGTTTGTTCTTTTGTTTCTAAGTTACTTCACTCTGGATATTTTCTATTTCCATCCATTTGCTTACAAATTTCATGAAGTCATCATTTTTAATCACTGAGTAGAACTATTTCCAATTTTCTCAGGAAACACCAGATTGATCCAAAGTGGTTTACCAGCTTGCAGTCCCACCAACAATAGAGGAATGTTGCTCTTTCCTCACATCCTCACTAACATGTGCTATCACCTGAGCTTTTTTTCTTAGCCATTCTGACTAGCGTGAGGAGGAATCTCAGGGTCCTTTTGATTTGCATTTTCCTGATGACTAAGAATGTTGAACATTTATTTAAGTGCTTTTCAGACATTTGAGATTTCTCGGTTGATAATTCTCTGTTTAGCTCTGTACTCCATTTTTAATAGGGTTCTTTGCTTTTCTAGCGTCTAACTTCTTGAGTTCTTTGTATATTTTGGATATTATCCATCTGTTGGATATAAGGTTGGTAAAAAAATCTTTTCCCGGTCTTTGGGTTGGCATTTTGTCCTATTGACAGTGTCCTTTGCCTCACAGAAGTTTGGTAACTTTATGAGGTCCTATTTGTTGGTTATTGATGTTAGAGCATCAATAAAAGGAATTGGTGTTCTGTTCAGGTGTGTGTGTGTGTGTGTGTGTGTGTGTGTGTGTGTGTGTGTGTGTGTTTTTCCAGGAGCTTTACCGTAAAGAAGCAAAATGGAATTATAAGAGATTCAAAATGAGTCAACTTCAGACATTGGAAGAAATGACATGGGATGATGTGATGAGAATTATATAAAGGAGCAATTTGCGGACTTGGAACAGGAAGAAAACTTACACTTGATGGAATTACTCACAGTAATGATGTCACGATTTATCAAAGCTTGCTGCTTGGAAACAGGTGTTATTGAAGTCAATAGTAGTCCAGGAAATCCATGCATAGCACAATCATATAAATGAGGATTACCCATTTTAGTTATTAGGCTAAACTATGCTCCCTGCTATGAGGAAACAGAGCTAGTATGTCACGGTAAGATGTAAAAATTCCTGCAAGAATCTGAAAAGCTATCTTTTTTTGATTTACTCAAAGGAGAATAAAGATCTAGAAACATATCATTCTCTTGTTGACACAACTTCCTTCACGTACTTGTCTAAGTCCAATGTAACAGCAGACTAGCAAAGAGCCATTTCGTGTCAAAATAAATCAATTGTAGAAGACTATTTGATTTCACGGAATGTACAAATTAAGTTAAAGGAATCTGAGTATCTTTCAATCCTATATTTCTTGCAGAATGTAGTAGAAGTAGCACAATTGAATTACTGAGTTGTTGCATTTACCAGGTTACTCATGACAGCAATGGACACTAAATGATACTCAGTGAAATATACGTTGCCAATGGTATTTCAGGCTCATGGGTACAGTATATTCATTCAGATGGTGGTTAGCTGAGTGGACAAGTAAATGAGCTTTCATTTTGTTTTGCTGAATTGCCTCTTTGTTTATGGCCTTCCAGTAGCCAAAGGCATATAAATAATTTGACTAACAACTGCAGTCTAATCAGCTAGCTGTAAATATTCCATGAGAATACCAAACAAACACTCTTAATACTGCTAAGGACAAAGGTGGGAAGAAAAAAGTTGAAAGTTTATGAGCATGAAGAAATTTAACTTCCATCTTTCTTCCTTTGATCATCTTACAGTGAGCAAAACCCATGATATATTAATATTCAATCTATGCCTTGCAGTTGCCTATATTTTACACAAAGAATTTATCTATCTTTAGGGATATGCGTGGTACAACTTTTCTCTTTCTTATTAAAGGATTTGACAAGATCATTTTAGTCTGAATCTGTCTATTATTATCATTGTTGTTGAAAGAAAAATTAGAAAGTGACATATCTGTTGATATTAGCCATTTGACCTGATTATTTTACTTCCTTGGCTTGTTATACACACACAGTTTTACTGTCAAAAACTTTTAAAGCAGAGCTGTTCATTCTGAAATTCTATAATTGGATATTTTAAAGCACATAACTGAGAACATAACTAAATTTTTATTAAGAAAATGATTCCCTTATAATTATGTGTCATGAACCCTAAACCTTTGCAATTATTGATTTACAATTACTTTAAAATGCTGTCTCGATATTTTAATATTTATTAGTGAATAAAATAGATATAATAATAGCAGCTGTACCGGTTTGTTCTTTGCGTGCTGGCCTATTGATGCTCCTTCTGTAACTCTAGTCATTCACTTCAGTTCTACTTCAGTTCTTTTTCTTTGAACTTGAATCCCATCATGGAGATTACTGGTTCAAGGTCACTGCTTTTCACAAAGCTATAGAAACAACTCCAAGCCATGAATCCCAGCTTGTCAGCCTAAGCCGGCTTTGTTTTGCACACAAGAGCTGTCTTCTGGAATTGCTGTCCACCCATCAGGTTGTTAAGAGTCATTTTCCAGACAATCACAGTCCCCAAGGACACCAGGGGAGGAAGTGAGTTAAATGCCTTTATCTGCTTTCTTAATAATGTTTTCTAAAGTTAAGAGAGATGCTCATGAGTTAAGTGAAGTTTCTGTTGATGTCCATCCCAGAGAGTCTATAACACTGGGCATTATAGCCCTCAAGCCATGTTCTTTAAAAAGGAGTAGAAGGAGGCTCTGCCCTGTGAAAAGTGAATTACTGGTCCACGCCACTTGCTGTTACAGCTTTGTCTTCTCTGGAAAGTGATAAATCACTGTGGCTATTGAAAATGTAAATTTATATCATACTTCTCATGATAGGTGACATCCTCAATCAAAACAATCTGAATTTCATCTAATGATAATGTTACTTTGCTTCGTGGTAAAAGATTTAGACCACAATATTCTATATTCTCTAGGAGTTTTAATGAATAAAGAATGACTGGTGGTTGTCTCATAATAAAATATCTACTGGAATTATAAATCATTTAGTACCCTATATTCATTTTGATAAATCTTAGTAAAATATACAGTAACTGTTAATGAATTTTTCTTCATGCTAACATAGAAATTCTTCTGTTATAAGCCAACATAGGGTCTATGTCTCTGAGTATGAGGTTTGCATATATTTTACAAATAACTACCTTAGGATTTCTCTATGTAGTTATTCTCTGAGAGAGAAAGAGGCTTCTCAAAGTTAAATTGCCAAGAGCTAATTAAAGACAAAATATAAAATAGAGTTAAGTAGAAGTTACCAAGTGGCCAACAAGTGTGACAAGACATGTCCCAGTGAAGTAAGAACACTTTAATGTATCAAAAAAAAAAACCCTTTCCAACAGTTATATTTTGTTACAGAAAATGATCATTTAGGGAAAAGTGTGTTTTGCAAGTGTTTATAGCTGTTGATGGAGATTAATGGGACTTCTTGTCCTTCAGTACAGTCTGATGTACTGTGTATTTTTGCCACTGATCCAAATTTAAAAGTGAGCAAAGTTCAAGACATTCATTTTTTTCTTCCGTTTACTTTTCATGTATTTTGAACAAAGGCTGAAAAATTGAAACTACATTATGTGGAAAGTGTGCATTGAGACATTGTCATCTCAGTCCTAACATATAAGAAATGGCTTGATTTAGCAAGTGAAGTAAAAGAACCTTAACTTATAAATATCATGCTACATGCATATGACTGTCAAATAGTATGAATTTACTGTGCTTAGTAAATGCTTAAGAAGATGATCATTGGAAATGAACTCTCAACAATGCCTTACTATATTTGTTCATTTTCTATAAAGATATAGTGATTATGAGTTCTTTGGTGTAATCAGGGAGATATGCAACAAGTCTAAATTTTGCTGATCATAATAAAGTTGTCTTTCCTTTGATGTCAGTATCTTAATTATGGAATAATAAATTATAATTTTAGCTTTAAGATTTTATATTTATATTAAAACATTATACTCAGTTACATTAAAACATGTAGGATTGCCTAGTTCCTCATTACATAACATAGTTTAGTATACACACCTCCCATATGTGTGGAGAGCAATGTTACATGCTGACTTAAAGCCGACCACCTGTTTTGTTACCACGATCAAATCAGTAAAACTCTCAACATAGATCTTAGGAGGCCCACTAAGAATGATTTCTAGCTGCTGAAGTGATTTATGATTCTCTAGAGATGAAAGAATGAGTTTTTTCCAGGAATTTTGTCCCTGAGATGCTACTCATGTTCCAGTGAATGTTCTTAGAGGCAACAACGCTTTTTTGATTTTTTTTTGTTTTGACTTTTGTTGTTGTTTGTTTGTTTGTCGAAAATATAAACTTGGGAAAGAAACGTGGTAGAGGTGATAAGGCTTATGTTAAGTATCGTCAAATTATGGTGGATTTGTTCAAAATATAATACTATATGTGTGTGTGTATATATATATATATATATATATATATATATATGAATGAAATTCTCAAATAATAATAGTGATAATAATACATAAGTCTGTTGGTTATATAATATATTTATTTATTAAGAAGTGAATTTATTTTTGTTTGCATATTCTTGTTGACTTCTTAACTTATTATATATTCTTATTGACTTCCCATTAGCTGTTTGCTAATATTATTAGCACTTTCAACAGGAAGAAAATCTCATTCTTTCACTTTTAGGGCCCGAGTTCAACATCAAGCTCGTGAGTTCTGTGTTCAAAATTTTACTGTGTAAAGAAGCATAATTAACAGAACAACATAGAAATGCAAAGCTCCAGCTTCATTGCTTGCAGTGTATGATTTGCCGGCAATAACACAGAGGGAGACAGTGAAGCAGAGGACCTGTAGCATTCTCCAACTCATGAAAAAAAATGAGAACAGAAAAGGAAACTCAAGGTTTAACCTGAGTATTCTATATCCTCTACTTTGGATGTGCCCCTCACTAAAGTTTCTTTCATCTTTCAAAATAATGAAATCAACTATGAATCAAGACTTCAGTATTTATAAATCTATACTGGACACTTTATGTTCAAGTTATAAAATTTGTCCAAATCTTTGAAACCCTTATATTATAATGAGGTATGTATTTACTCTATCTTCAAGAGTCCAAGTAAATCTAACAGGTCCAATATTGCTCAAAAATTCATGTTGAAGATATCCTGTGAGACTAGAAACAAATTTTTATCTTTTGGGGACTTTTGAAAAGCAAAGTAAGTCACATTCTTATTTCAGAAGAGAGGAATGGTAATATCAAAAGAGGGATGTGACCAAAGTTTTACCCTTCCAAAAACTACAAGCTTCATATTCTGGGGCACTCACTACCTCTGACATCTGACATATAAAGACATAAGCAAACAGAAACCCATTCTCCTGTATGCAGGTACTAATTTTAGCTGCATTTTCACTCACAAATATATCATATTTTGCTTTTAATGATTTCCTGGTTTCTCCACTGCATTTTGTGCCTCAGGTTTATAGTTTGAAATGTGAATTCTGATCCATCTAATCATTGTCTGGGTCATAGGCATCCATTAGAATTCTGTAGGGACATCTTCATGACCCTAATCTGCATACTTACAAAACCTTTCCCACATAATATTATAAAGGTTAAGAAATGTAACATCCTGATCCCACTTGGATCTCAGTTTCTGAGCAACTGGAAAGCTAAAAGGAGAAAACACCTCCTAGGCATCCTTGTGTGAGCAGGGTCAGTCTGCCAAAACCTTTCAAGTGAGTTTTTATGATTAGTGCTGTCTTAACAAATCACTTTCTAAAATAATTACAAGACATCTTTCCTATTCATTCATTCTTGCTTCATTTTTAAAGGTGCACTTGTCTCTATTAATCTTAACTTTTATAGCATCAATGTAACCATGCTTCTTTTCTTATATATCTCCATCTTTCCTTTTCTTTTTCTTTTTGTTTATCATTCTCAATGTCATGACTTATAGTAGCAACCAAAACCAATGCTCTGTGCTAGGAAACCCAAGTTCTTGGTAGTGTTGAGATTTCCTCTTCTAAGTTGACAAGTTTATTTCCTTTGCAATCAGACTATCACATGGTCTTAGAAAACTAAGAAACTGAAATGAAGTTCTTTGCCAGACTGTATAATGGATCACATTTACCAATTTGCAACAGTCCTTTACCTGCATCCAAAGCCTCATAATGCAATCTTACTCTCTGCATTCATATTAGTGCTCTATGCTTCTAAGAACTTACAGAATCACTCTCTAAGGCTTTGTATATACATTGTTTTTCTCCCAATATTTTTAAACTGCTTCCCACCATATTTTCCCAAAGTCTTAGTAAAATAACATTTTATTCATTTGTTTTCATTAATTAATTTATTTGTTCACTTTACATCTCAATCAATCCCCCTCTTCTTCCAATCCTCCCTCACCCACCTCCTTCCTTCGTTTCCCCAACTCCTTCTTCTCTGCAAAGGGGAACCCTCCTCTGTTTTTTCCCCACCCTGGTACACCAAGTCACTCAAAGACTTGGCACAAACTCTGCAAATGAGGGCAGACAATGCAGCCTAGTCAGGTGAAAAGTATCCACAGTCAGGTAACGGAATCAGGATAAGCCCTGCTCCAGAAGTTGGGGGACCTACATGATAACCAAGCTGCACATCTGCTACATATGCAAAGGGGTCCTAAGTTCATCCTCTGCTATCTCTGTGGTTGATGGTTCCATCTCTGGGTGCCCCCAAATGTCCAAGTTAGTTAACACTGTTGGTTTTCCTATGAAGTCCCTATCCCATTTAGGGATATAATAACTCAATCTTTCTCCCAACTCTGCCACAAGACTTCTCAAGATCCATGTAATATTTGGCTATGGTTCTCTGCATCTGAGTCCATAGGCTGCTGGTTGGAGTCACTCATGGGACAGTTATGCTAGTCTTCTGTCTGCAAGCATAAGAGAGTATCATTAAAAGTGTCAGGAATTGGTTCTTGTCCATGGGATGGATCAACTTTGGGACAGTCATTGGTTGCCAATTCCTTATATCTCTGCTATAACTTCCTACCTGAACATCTTGTAGGCAAGATACAATCCTGGCTAGGTGCAAGAGGTGACTACATTACAATCAATCTCCCGGACTGCAAGAAGTCTCAGTGAAAGTAACCCCCATAGTCGACCGTTAACCCCTATCCCTGGTCTTAAGAATCACATTGTCAGGCTTAGTCATAGTAATGACTTCACATCTTTGCTATTAATTTTCAGTGTTAGTCAGACTCTTAACCCATGTGACAAAGAACTTGACAGCAATTTAAGAGTAGGAATGATTGACTCAATTTGAAAGATTTTAGATATGTTTAGTCCTGCCAATTGATCTGAGCCATGTAAGTGAAATTTATTATTAATATCATTATTGATCATCAATAATTAATTATGAGCCATCAATAAATTATTAAATTTTCATTGTAATTAATTAATATTTTCTTCCTCAATTGTAATTAATCAAATGACTATGCAATATATTGTATATTTAGAATGCTGTGTCCTTCAGTTTCTTTCTCTTGGAGATTCTCCAATCTTTTAAGAATTTATTGTCTAGTAAGTTACAATTGAGCACTTAATAATGGTAAATGCTATTATGATGTAATTATGATTATGTAATATATTACTATCCACAATAAGTCATCGTTCAAGGTTTCTTAGACTTGTAAATATCCACATGACATTTTCTAGCAAAGTTTTGTAGTTTTCTTCCTCTAGGATCTGTGCTTTGCTCGCTGGGTTTATTCTTCTGTAGTCACTGCTACTGATGATTTCTTTTAAATAACCTCTTTTCACAATATTATTGGGTTTAACTTTTATAAAGTAATTGAACTGGGGCCTGGAGAGTTGGCTTAGTGGTTAAGAGAATTTGCAACTCTTGGAGAGTTTTTTAATTTGTTTCTTAGCACGCATGTCAGCCACTAGTATTATGAAATTTCTGATTAGTGACCTGGCACATGGAAAATTATTGTGAAGGTTGTAATGTTTATGTAGCTTCCTTATATAATAAAATAGCAAGAAAATAGTAATTTGCTTCTGTGTTCAAGGAATATTTTACCTGCTATAGTGTCATGTGCATTCATCTAAAGTATGTGTTCTACAGTTCCATTTTTCATAAAAAATGTTGATGTGTGGCAGCTGATGCAAGGTTTATTCGATGAAAAATTAAAGAAATAAGTAAGTGACAGATGATTGCCATAATCATTTCAAACCTTTGTTTCTGTTATCATGTGTATCAGAAAAATAAACAACTTGTTTTTAATATTTTTTTTCTGAAATGTCTGTCATTATTAGCTGCTCTTAAAGAGAATATATTTCATGTTGTAATCATTTCATAATGATTTGATAGCATCAAGATCATCACCAGTATTGGACTAAGAGTCTCTCTAAGTATTTCATAAATTGATTTTTTTCCACTTAATAGCAATAAATGATTGCACAGTAGTAAATCAATGCAAGTTTTCACTGTTTCCTCTCCCTGTGTTAGCTATTTGCAGCTTTCAGCTGCCCCAGTTCTTTCTAATTTATGGGTTTGTTAAAAAAGCTTTAGAAGTCAGGTAACTCAATTTATTAATGTTCTATTAAAACCATAGACAAAAAGCTTTGTAAAAAACCTTAGGGCTGTTCTAGTGAGTTGAAAGGAGAAGATTTATCACCAGCCTAGGTGTCTTTATTTGACATCTATTTTGTCAGTTCAAAAAAAAAAAAAAAAACCATATCACTTAATTTTGTGCTGTCTGTGTTCGAGATAAATGAGTTTCCTAGATAATTGGGTTATGCACACTGTAACAAAACCGGCCCTCTGTAAGGCCAAAGCAGAATCCATAAGCACTAATTGTTGTCATCACAATTGCTTTTATCAATGAACACCATCTACAGAGACTGAGGATTGTGCTTCAATAACAATTTGATCATTTTGACCATTTTTTCAGCATTTGTGTTTTGAGGAAAGAGACTATTTCTTGTATCATGAGGGCAATGACTTTATATTTTTATTGTATCTTCCACCTTCTATGAAGGTTGGAAATCAAGCGCGCTCCACAGCATAAAACACAAACAAAATTAATGAAGTTTTGCTACTCAATTTTTTACCACACAGGGCAGTTTAGATCACAACCATATATTATCTCAGATTCCTTCAATTTAAAAATCTTCCATGACTGGCTTAAGTTCTCTATTAAGAACTATAAAGAATCACATCTTGCCGTAACTGCCCTCTTGGGTGGTAGATAGGATTCTTTCAAATCCAAATTGTATTCAGATTGTTGAAACAAATCTGTCTTATAGTTAGATGACTTTGATGGTACCTGGCGTGTGGATTCCTACAAAGAAATTTAAATTCTCCCTTCAGTGTCCCCTCCATCTTCATACATTCTGTTGGTATTTTCTGTTATATTCCAAATTCCCCAATTGTTTCTTTTATTAGAATAGTTAAAGTGTTACTTTTTCCAGTGGCCATATAATCAAAATGACAGGAATACCATGTGTGGTACCTTAAGACATTGAGCGTGTAAGTCAAGGGAGTGATATTTTATTATAATCAAATCTTCTCAAAATCAGTTAAAAATATCTGAGTATGGGCAGTTTTAAATTCTGCCAATCATTTCTATTTAATAGAAATGAACTGAGAAAAGTAAAAATCATAAAATTTATTATATTGAGCTTAAGAGTTAGGTTAGTGTTGATCAACCAAATGTATTGTGAAGAATACTCTGCAAATAATTAAAGGTTTATGTATATAATAGTCACAAAATAATTCTCATTATATTTTATAAAAATGGAATTTACTCATTCTCAAAGCTTTTCGAACAAATTAGCTGCTCATTAATTTACAAATCACTACTCAGAAACTTTTTCTTTAATCTTTAACATATTTTTAAAAATTTAATAACATTTCAGATGTTCTTAAATCAAAGACTGAATTTTCTAGTTACTTGAAGTGATCTGGAATCTCTGCTTCACATTCTTCCACTGGGTTGCTGCTTTGAATTCCCTCAGTAATGGAATTGTGACCTGACAATTGTAAACTGAAATAAGGCACCTTCCTCCCAGGGTTGTATCATAGCAATACTAATCCTAACACAATTAATTTTTCACAATTTCTGTTGGCACTATGACAAGTTTTACTTATAGTTTCATTATTCAAATAACATAATAGAAAATTTCCCATTTAAATATATGCTTTAAAACCAGTTCTCAAGTGGATCACTTTTAATAAATTTAAGAATTATCAAAAATGAGCATACATAAACCTTGTTTCAAGGACAAATTTATTAACATTATTCGACATGGTATTCATATTAGAAATGATACTTCCAATTCAATTCAATAGCTACATTAATTTAGAATGCTGTTGGTTAATAAATTAGAATATTCATTTTACAGATTATTGCTGTATAAGGTTAAACCTCTGAGAGTGAAAGCAAAATTCTTTTTTCTGTATTATTTCTTTTTTATTGGATATTTTATTTATTTGTTTGTTTGTTTGTTTTCCTTTGTTTATTGGACATTTTATTTATTTACATTTCAAATGTTATTTCCTTTCCCGGTTCCATATCCCTATCGCCTATTCCATCCCCCTCACCTACTGCTATGAGGGTGTTCCCCCACCCACCCAGCCACTCCTGCCTCCCCTCCCTTCAATTCCTCTACACTGGGGCATTGAGCTTTCAAAAGACAAAGGGTCTCCACTCCCATTGATGCCCAACAAGGGTACATATGCAGCTAGAGCGATGGGGACCTCCATGTGTCCTCTTTGGTTGGTGGTTTAGTCACTGGGAGCTTGGGGGTTGGGGGTTCTGGTTGCTTGATATTATTGTTCTTCATATGGGGTTAAAAATCACTCCAGCTCCTTCATTACTTTCTCTAACTCCTCCATTGGGGACCCCGTGCTCAGTCCAATGGTTGGCTGCAAGCATTTGCCGCTGCCACAGCCTGACAAATACAGAGGCGGAAAGCAAAATTCTTCTATGAGAATCTTTAAAATAATATAACATTAGCAAGCAATAGAGACCTTAGAAAGTAAACTTTGTAGATCTATTACTGCCAAGCTATAGATTCTCTAAGTGTATCTGGCTCTCTACTTGTATTTATGAAACTAGAGATTATTGCTAATTCAATTTAGTGCATTATACATACTGTTCCAGGATTTACAAATGGCAATGTCAAAGAAACAGTGACAATGTATAATTATTTAATTAAGTTTAGACACAAATTATTTTGCCTTCACATGAATGGTGCCTTTCTAATCTTTTATAAAATTGTCATAGATGTCTAGCCCTATTCATATTGATATTTGAACCTATATAATGGCAATTGTTGCCTTTATTTAAGACATAAAAACCTGAAATCAATCTGTATGAATTTGTTCTTTCTCTGGCATAATAAACACCAAAGGCAATGCATAACTCTCAAACAAAAGGAGGAACTGCTGTTATTTCCAAATTGAAAAATGTAAAAGAATTAATGGTAGTAATTTGACAAAGTACATCTAGACAATAAAATACATTGGTAGGAATATTTATTAAAGAATAGTACTACTACTAAATTTTACCAGAAAAAAAATGTGTTTATTAGAAAAATACTTGACTTATTGATAATTACAAACCTGGAAAAATGGCTCAGTTTTTAAGAGCACAGGTGAGATTATAAGAAAGTACATTCAAATAGCCATGCAAAATGCCAGATATAATATATGCATGCAGGTAACCTTAGAACTTTTGGAGGAGAATCAGGATTTTGAAGACTTTCAGACTGTTAACCACACTTCAGTTGCAATGAGAGACTCTGTCTCAAGGGACTGGCAAAGTAGAATGCAGGACATCACACTGATCGCTTGCTAAATGAATGTTTACATTGTCATGCATACCTTCACACATGCATACCCACAAAACACACACACACACACACACACACACACACACACACACACACACACTTAAACACACACAGCTAAAACATTTATGAAGCAAAATAACCAAATAAGAAAGTAAATAATTATTTTGGCTGATGTGTGTATACTCTACAAATACAAGTTATTCTCTCCTATTTTTAAACTATGTATAATGAATCACTGTTGAGGATTGAGGTGCAAACCATCTTACTGTTTTTGCTAGACAATGATTCACACAATACATTCATGTTCTTGTCACTGAACTCTGTTCTGCTAAGCTACGTACCAAGAAAAATATTATTTGGTGAAAGATTTAAGATTTACGGGTCTGGAGATACAGTTTAGAGAATAAGAATGCATACTAATTGGCCTACAACAAATGCAAAGGCTACATATAGGGAAGTGAATGTGGTTTGCAATGTGCTTGAGCATACTCCATCCTCATTCAATATTTTCTATGTGCCTATTCATTGAGGCCTTGACTACCCCATATGAAATAATAAACCTGGCTACTTTCCCTTTGTATTAATACTGGGCAATTTAATAAGATGATTGTAATATAAAGAATATGTCCAATGGAGATGCTAGAACACCTTAAGGCCAAGTTAAATAGGGTATATATTTACCAGGCTCTGTGTAGATGATCATTCTGTAGAGATCCTTCTGAGCCTCTCCTACTGAGCACTTATTGTACTAAGTTGCAATTCTTCTTTAATGTTCCCATTGCTAATGATAACAGTACTCCATGACAGGACGACTAGAAACCCAAGTCCCATCACCCTCCCACCACATGTGTTTATGTGCATGCTTGATTCCTTGTGTGAACAGATTATCCTAACTAAAGTAAAACCAATGAACCTTCTTCTGGTATTTGAAACTTAGTGTTTGTAAACCCTAAGTGACACTTTATTATTTCTTTTTTATTTTTTTTTGTCATTTAGTGTAACTATTTAGGACAGATTAGGATGTTGAAGAAAAATAGTTGTTGAAGTATGTGTGCTATTGTTGGAGATCTGTCTCTGGAGTGAGCATTGAGGTTAAAAAGCTCATGGCAAGCCCCATCTTCTCTGCCTGCTCCCTACAGCTAAGAATGCAAACTTCTCAGTTCTTGCTCCAGCACCATGCCTATGTGCATCCTAAAATCATGACATTGTACTAACCCTTTAGAGCTATAAGGAAGACACCAATCAGATGATTTTAATAAGAAATATCTTGCAGATTACTCAATTTTGTTTCTCATATCATCATAGCCTCAATAGTTTTATGCACTCAAACATGTGCAAGTGTGTGCACAAATAGACACACACACAAACACATAATTAAAAATGTAATACATGTTAAATTAAAAATTGAGATTACTAATCTGTTGGTAGTAACATATACACATGTAACATATATTTATAGAATATAAAAATAAGCCCATATTGGTCAATGTCAGAAAGATGCTATTAGATCTGTGTTTGTGGAAGGGTCTATAAAAAACATGGATATTCTCTAAAACATAGAAAAGGTTAAAAAAATAAAAACATTTTTCTTTTTTACTCCATGGGACCCTGAAAAGAAAGCAACTCTTTTAACATGATTTTACTCTGTGTCGCATTCTAGACTGTCATCAGTAAGAAAATATATTTGTGTTAATAAGCCCATAAATTTGGGATAGTTTTTTTTTTTTAACAGTAGTCATAAAATATAGATACAGTGTATAATTTAAATAATGAAAACAGAGATGAGCTGTTATTTCTATTGAAGACAAGAGAATAGACCCCATTATAATACAGAAAAAGCAAAAACTGTGAAAGCACAAAGTCATCTGTTCAGACATGAGACTTGTCTAACTTGTTTGGAGAATGCTTTAACATTCCCATCAAATCCACACATTCACGTATGAATAATGCATGTGGTTACTCAGGTCAAATTGAGTTCATCTATACCAAACTAATTCCCTAGATGAGCATAACACCTTTTCATGTTCTCTGCAATGCTTTCCAGTGAGTTTTTGGGTAATAAGGAAGTGTATTTTGTCAAGTGCTTTCATGTCGAACTACTTCTGCCGTATGAGCCTAGTGGGATTGGGTTGATCAATATTAAGTTATGCTCTTCTCTTATCACTAGCTTATAGCTAATTACAAAAGACATGTGCTTGAGTATAGTTATTATTTTTTAATAAGGCATATACTTACTACCAACGCTACCAAGAATGAGAATTCAGGCACATTTTTTAAATTAAAACTATATTTTTCTTCATGTGTTTTGATTACAGTTCCCACGCAGCTCCGCCAAGATCCTCGCTCACCCCATTAAATTCTTAAGGTTTTATTCTTAAACCTTTGTTGCTCTCTCTCATTAGAAAATGAATCTAAAATGAGAGAAATACAGTAATAAGAAGATAAAATAAAAACAAACAAACCAAATTGAGAAAAAACTAATAAATTTAAAGAAAACAATAAGCCAAAGAAAATCAAGGAATATGTACAGAAACACATATATATTCACACACAAACAAAATCTATAAAAGCAAAAAAAAAATCAGAAATATAATATATATGCAAACAATCTGTAAGGTTAGAAAAAAATCCCCAAAGAATTATGTGGCAAAAAATTTTCCAAAGTACCATTAGGTTTGTTTTGTGTTGGCCATCTACTGCGAATATGAGGATGCCCTTAAGTGTGGTTTTTATACCCAATACAACTCCTTTGGATTAAGCTGATTGTTTTCTTTGCAGAGTTATCAGTTACCATATAGATTAGGGATGGGAACTGATGTCCAATCCTCTTTCATTGCTGATGCTCCATGTGGATTATACAATCTGTTAACCATCTGTTCAGACCATGTGCATGCTGCCAGTCTCTTTGTTATTTTTATGTGTATCAGAACTGTCATTTCTAGAAGATGTTGCTTTTTTTGCTGTCTTCCTTTGCTACTTGGTTTTAAAATCTTCTGCCTCCTCTTCTGCATAGTTCGTTGAACTATGATGAGGGAAGAATTTATAGAAATATCTAATTTAGATCTGAGTTGTTCCATGGTCTCTCTCATTCTCTACAAATTATCTTGCACGTGCTGTAGGTCTTTCATCTACAACAAAGTCTCTAATTATAGCTGAGCAAGACATAGATATATGGGTATAAATGAATTTTATTTTAAGTCATTTTATATTCGGTTAGCAGAACAGTGTGATTTGAATTGTCCGTAGGCCCATGTACAAACAAGTTTGAGTCTTTGACCATCTGAGAAGTGTCAGGCATGTGTTCCATCTTATGAGGTAGGTCTTGACTCAATGAGATAGTGGTTGGTTATGTGTATAACTTTTGTGCCACTATTGTACCAGTATATATTGCAAGAACCTCCCATTGTCTATTGAAAGAGTTGAGGCTGGGTTGATGTTTTCCTGCTCATCTGCTAGTATGAAAAGAACTTCACAGTCCCATGAATATTAAATAGTAGGGTTAAAGTTGTAAGTAGGCACCAGGTTTACTTGGCCATGTTCAATGAGTTATGAAGGAGCATAATGTCATTTTGTGAAAAGCAAGCACTGTTACTGTGCTAATGGCCAGTCAATCTTGAAAATATTCAATGATGCAGTTCAACTCAGAAAATATATTTATGAACAATAAAATGAAATAGAGCAAATGCACTTGAATCTAAAAATATACTAGTCTTTTTAAATTACACAAACACACACATATACATATATATATGTATTTAGTATGCTTCTGTTTTTATTTATTTAAGATAATTCATAAATTTAGATTCTACACGGTTATTGCAGTACTTTTTAAGATAAATTGAGAGTAAATTATATCATATTATCATAATTGGTAAAATTTTTGCTTTCAGGATATTCATATTTGTTTCTTTATTGCTATTTATACTCTAAGAAGTTAATTCACTTGGAGATACATGTTTCCTAAGCAAAAATGGTTTCCTGTATTGCAAATAAAATAGAGCATTGATGTTTGAATGAAAGTACCCAAAACTCTGGCTCATTTTTAATATGAAATATTAGTGAATTATGGTTAAAAATAAGTACAAACATTGAAGAAACATTGTAAGCTCTTAGTTGTTTTGTGTTCTATGAATATTTGTGAATTTGTTCTAAGCACTCATATTTTATATAAGTAGCAAAAACTACCACTAATACTAATTTTCAAAGCCATTTTAACTTAGATACTTTCAATCTTTCTGTTAAAAGTTATGTTATTTCTCAAAGTTATATACATTTTTCAGACCAAGAGTCATTATTTACAGATAATAATATAATTACTTAGGATACAATTATATTTTATATGTCTAAATATTATTATTTTAATTCCATTTTTCAAACAATTTTAAAGAACTTTAAGTATCATGGAAAATATTTAATAAACATCTTCCAATTGACAGTTAAAGTAAATTTATATTGTTTGTACAGTGTATGTATTTAGACCCTCTTTACTATAGTGCATATGTAAAGGTCAAAGACAACATGTGGCATTAATTTTTTTCCTTTTACTCAATAGATTCTAGGTATCAAATACACATCATCAAAGCCTGCAGAAAACACCTTGTATTCTGAGCCATCTCACAGGCAATACAAGTTTTGTTTGTTAGGTTTTATCTATCTGGCTCTATCTATCTATCTGTCTGCCTGCCTGTTTGTCTATCTCCATCCATCGATTGATCCATCTATCTATCTATGTATCTATCTATCTATCTATCTATCTATCTATCTATCTATCTATCTACCTACCTACCTACCTACCTATGGCAAAATACAAATGTAAAAACAAATGTTTCCAGCCAGTCATGTTTGATTTAATTAATATATTTTTACTTTCAGAAATTGTTACAGATAGCACTCATAATTTTGTCATTTAAAGGAATTCTCATTCCTTTTTTCAAGATTATAAAACATATATTAACTGACAAACAATAAGACAGAAATGTTTTAAAATTCGACTGTTCATTTCCAGCATTGTTACCATTAAGTGACTAGATTAACACTGGTCATATGTGTCTATTTTGATCACTAGTCTTCACAAGAAGAGAAAATAAAGTTAATGACTTATTATTACTTTTGTTTTTATGTCATGCTTTTCTTTAAGATTAATAGATATGTCTACTGTGTTTTCACATTCAAATTTACATCGTCTTGTTCAGGCTGTTCATTGATCCACTGAGACTGATGACCATTTGATTTTCTGTTCTATCAGGGGCCACAACCATAGAGAAGTATGACCTCAGAACAAATCTGTGGATTCAGGCAGGAATGATGAATGGCAGAAGACTTCAGTTCGGTGTGGCTGTCATTGATGACAAGCTCTTTGTAATCGGAGGTCGAGATGGCTTAAAGACTTTGAACACCGTTGAATGTTACAATCCCAAAACCAAGACATGGACTGTTTTACCACCAATGTCAACACATAGACATGGTCTAGGTAAGGCCTATATTTACTTTTTATATTTTTAAAACTTTTTACTGAAAATACAAATGCATTAAAATAAATTTTTATATAAAATGGAGCATAGTATTTTAAGCTTCTCAACATTTCATAAATTGTCAAATGAATGTTCTGGTATTAAGAAAGGAGGCCAACACAAAGAAGGAGAGCTTCAGCTGTTCATAACACTTCTACAAACTCATACTCATATATTTGGTGTGAATAAAATAGAATACAGACAAAGTACGAAAGACAGATAATGTACCAGATAGACAATGTATTGAAGTCCAGAGAGAAAATGCTTCCTGTAAGCTAAATGAACTTAATATGGTTCTTCCCAGTGTGCAGGAAAAGTAAACTTAACTATTTACTTCTTTTGAAAACAATATTGAAGAATGACCTGCAGATTGGTGGCTTGAGCCAGTGTGATAGGCTTATTCTGCTCAGCCATAGAGCATCTCATGGAATGAGGAAGAAGATTTGAAATCAGAATATCTAACTGAAAATCAAGTTGTACATAAGTGAGAGGAGTGGCCCTTAGGATTGAGGGGGTTTGATGCCCCAGTGTAGGGAAATGACAGGACAGGAAGTTAGGAGTAGGTGGCTTGGAAGGGATGGGATAGGGGATTCTAGAAGGGAGACCTGAAAAGGGGATAGCATTTGAAATGTAAATAAAGAAAATATCCAATAAAAAAGAAGAAAAAATTATTTAAACTTTTTGAGTGTTTTAGAAGAAACAGTTAAACTGAATTTAATTTTCAACAATAATATCAATTATAAAATTATACTCTCACTGGGCAGTGGTGGCGCACACCTTTAATCCCAGCACTTGGGAGGCAGAGGCAAGCAGATTTCTGAGTTCGAGGACAGCCTGGTCTATAGAGTGAGTTCCAGGACAGCCAGGGCTACAAAGAGAGACCCTGTCTCGAAAAAACAAACAAACAAAAAACAAACAAACAAACAAACAAAAAACAAAAAAAAAAGAAAGAAAAGGAAATCATACTCTTCACTACTCAGTTCTATCCATTTTAATATGAGGAATTGAACAAAGGAAATTTTGAATTTACATTCTATGTTATATGAATTACAAGAAGAATTACAAATCACTTCTTTCAAAGAGTTGACATACTACAGGTAAATTATGGCACATACTTTATATATTTAGGATACATATATTAAGATCATTATATTTTAATTGTAAATCCATATATTGAGATATCCATAGAAAAGTTCTATAATAATTTGTAAACGGATATAATATTTCTGCAGCAATATATCTTGTAATACACATACACACACACACACACACACACACACACACATACACACAAACATACTCCCACTCTGCTATCAATGTACGACATTTTGCTATCAATCTAAGTTATGAGCATTACTCTTGAATAGAATGACAAAGACACTGTGTTTCAATAGACCCATTTACAAAGCCATATGTATTGAATGTGCATCAGAAATGTCCATATGGAAATGGATTAAAAGGTAAACTATCTGAGGCAAGCATCATACTAATCTGGAATGCAATGTTTCCCACAGTATTTAGATACCAAACAGCAAATCAAATAAACAAGACTTTTCATGTTGAATTCTTTTCTAGCTTGTGCTTCCTCTGACGCTTCCGTTAATAAGCTGATATTTAGCCTCTTTTTCTTCTGATTTTAACTATCTCGGTGCTTTTCTTCCTACTGCTTACTGCTTCCTATATGACTTTTGTTTTTGAGAAAACATTCTCCCTCAGACCTTCTAAAGTGCATAACTGCTTGCAATAATAAAATCATGACATAGAATCCCAAAGTCATTACATTTCTAAGCAATCTCATTTGAAATTCTTCTGTTAATGGTCAGCAGAGAGCTGTATAGAGAAAACAGGCTTTGATTTACACATTCTCCCAAGTTCCATTCAGATGCAGCAAGGATGATTAAGAAATAAAGTGTATATTGGGTGCTCAGATGAGGCAAGCATCCTTTCATGAACAGTCAAATGTTCATGTAAAAGCACAGCATAGTCGTGATACCTAAATATAGGAAGCATCCAACATCATATAGCTGTCTTCTCTGTAGATATGTTACAATAGTAATATTTCTTATTTAGTCATTCATATAAGTTTTATTTTATTTCTCTGCCAGTTCATCTTGATTAATATGCAGTCTTTTGAATTGAATGTCATTTACATACAACACAACAGTTACAGCAATATCTTTATCTCAATTAATTTGGGCTTATAAAGCCACAATATTGTTATTTACTAATTAATTATATTTGCTTTTTTCTAAGCAGTGTTAATACTCTGTTATTGCTGTGAAATTACTGTGTGTCTCTTTAATTCTTTTTTATTTACAGTTAATTCCATCTCTCTCATCATTTTCCATTTCTTCAACCTTCTCTTCCTTTCTTCATTCTTCCTGTCAATCCTCCTCATGCTCTTTCTCACCTTTTCCTAATCTTTCCTCTTCCTGTTCTTCTTCCTATTAGTTTCAGATTTTGTCTGTTTTTTAATGTTCCAATTCTTTTTTTTATCAGTTTTGTCTGATTACATAAGCACACAGTTATTATTCTGAGTGTTTATAGAGGTGATGTGGTTGTGAGATAATTTAATAAAATATAGTTAAATCTCTGGATTCCTTGTACCTTTTGTTATTAATAAATCATATGAATGAAAGACTAATCCTTGAATATGGAGCCCTAGTCTTGAAATATGAATTCATGTGGCTCACCTGCTATTGTCTTTCAAGTACAGACAACAGAGGCAAATCTTCACTTACTTCTATTAGTTTAAAAATCTATTGCGATTGTATTCTTTGTGACACATGACCTAAATTCACAGCTGGCACATGAGAGCAGAACATCATATTCATGATAGCTTTGTTGTTAGTACTTGCTCATCAAAACGAAATACTACGTACATCATTTCATTCCTTTTAGAAATTTTCAGTTTATTGCCTAAATTTTCACATCACCCAAGAAGTAATTATTAACATGTAATTTTTTTCCATCGTTTAAAATTTATTTTATGATATAATTATATATAACTTATAAGTATATTAAAAAGTATAAAATAAGATATTAAAAGTATAAAATATAAATATATTAATAAATAAAAATAAAAGTATATTAATAAACGTACTTTATATACTATTCTATATAAAGTAGTACAATGAATGCTTAATGTGAAATATACATATATAATATTTATTATATTTAATAATATATACATATATAATATTTATTATAATATTTATTATATATATATATTTCGCATTAAACAGTCATTGTACTACTTTACATAGAATAGTATAGGGACTACCCTTGCTCCACTTGTTGGGGGACTCACATGGAGACTGAGCTGCATGTCTGTTACATATGTGTGTAGCTTCTCAGAGCAGCCCATGTGTGCTCTTTGGTATATGGAACTTGAAGAGGCTACCTCCTGTAAGCAGAAAGAACCTCCAGGAGGGATAAAGACACACCTACCCACAAAACTTTAGACCCAACATTTTTCCTGTCTAAAATAAATCCAAGGACAAGGATGTAGGAGAGACTGAAAGAATGGCCAATCAATAACTGGCCCAATTCAAGGCACATCCCATGGGTAAACACCAATCCTTGACACTATTAATGATTCTCTGTTTTGCTTGCAGGCAGGGACCTATAATCACTGTCCTCTGAGAGTCTATACCTCCTATTCAGGTTTCCTTATTATATGGACTTAAAATTTTATCTGGGAATATCTCCATGAGCTTCTGTGAGCATTGCCAAATTTCAGTCGCTACACCATTGAAGAAAATCATAGTCATACTTCTGTAACCATTAATTGCTAGTAGTGTCTTAAGTAAATGTACTGTCTGAAGCCTCTCCCTATACATGATGAAATGCCAGTGGCCCAAGCACACCTTCACTTGAGCTCAGTAGTTGAGAGGTCGTGCTAAGTCCAGAATATATTTTTGGACTTTGTAGCAGTGGTTTTGTCATCTGGCCTATTTCCAATATGTGTTCTCCAGAGTTCTCTGAAGCTTGGAGTGGGTAATATGCTGCAATATCCCTGGAATCCTGACCCACCCTTTCTCACAAAGTTCATTATTGCCAACTTGTGTCATACAGCAATTTTTCATAATCAAAATTGTTAAAATATAGATATATAGTAAAAAATTCTTTAAAATGATAAGCATAAAATTTTAGTGAAATTTGTGAAATGAAAATAAAAGTCAAAGCATTTCCCTTTTCCTGATTTTTTATATATATATATTTTTTTCTTGATATATATATATATATATATATATATATATATATATATATAATCATAAGAATACTTTCATTGCTTGAGATAATTCACAGTTTAAAATATTTGATAGTGTTCAATAAATTAGAAAGTACCATCTACTAGATAACCTAGCTTGCTGGTGTCAAGGGAGCCCAGTGTCTGCCTGGAGTATGTAACTAATTAAGTCAATATGTTTTCAATTATCTACAAAATTTTATTTCAGTGTGAATGTCTATGAAACACATGGGTATAAAATTTATATCTTTTACATATTTTATATCGTATAAAATTTAATAAGACAATACATTGTACTTTGTATAAAGTTCTGCCGTGGAAGAGTAAATTGAGTAGTATAATAACTGTTTAACATGCACTTTCTATGTATCAGCAGGCTACACATAAAACATATGGCAGCGGTTCTTTTGTTCTTATGTGATTTGATTTTATATGCAAGCAATGCATATAATATTAGAGCAGAATTACTCACATGAAAAATTATTTACTTTTACTTTTGAATTGAGAAGTGCTCCTTTTACACAATGTACTTGAGCCAGCATTTTGCTCTCAGTAGCATAGACTCAATCTCCCTTGACATACATCAGTTTGTTAGTTAATAGTGTTCTGCTTCAGCACTGCATCTGAACAGAGTTGGGGCTCCAAAGTTTGCCTATTTTCCTTGGTTTTGACACTATTCTTAATCATCGAAAGGTGCAATTAAATATTATGTTAGTCATATTTTCATTTATCTCTTATGAAGAACATAGACATAAATTTTTAAAGGTTTTGTATTAAACATTCTTATATGAAAGTATTTTTTTTACAACTGTGTGTGATGATTCTTAAAGCAGAAATAGAAGCCTAGTTTCCTCATTCTTAACTATTCCATGATTTTTATATTAGCTGAAGTTTCAAAGAAGACTGGAATACCCCTTAAAGAAGCATTAGCTGTGGAGGCTGATGTGTTTAATCTCAGTTTTCACACATATTTCTCATTATTGTCTTCATTGAATTTGAGTTTCTTAACATATATTTTTCTGTTGCTTTCATCTGTTTATTATAATTATTTTTATTAATTATATGATGAATTTATTTACATGTGTTTTAATTATATTAAATTAATTATTTATAATTGTGCAACATTATTATTTGTATTACTAACTTATAAGAATACCTTGTAATATAAAACAAACAAAGTGATTTACAAGGTAATCAGCTTCCTGAAAATCATATATTACATATAAGAACTGGGATGTTAATACTTTTTTTGACATAAAGCTTATATTCTCTATTATACAGCACATCATTGCTAACTATTGAGGACATAATATTTTAGCTTATAAGCATATGTTATACATTTAGTTTAAATTATCAGCCAATACACTAGTAACTAATCAATATAAATATATAAGAAATATATCACTATATTAAGTCAATTAAATTATGGAGAGTTCATTATAAATTTTTGATAAAAATTGATAAAAAATTTATCAATTCATGATGGATCATTTTGAGAAATGATTTAGCTTCAATATTTATTACTTGAATATTATATATTAAAATACAAATAGAACTATCTTTATAAAAACTGATAGTAAGATAAGTTATGTAAATAATACATAATAAATACATAATAATAATTATGTATAATAACATAGAAATGTAGATAATATGTATATAAATGGGTATATAAATATGTAGATAGTTAATATTCCATGATATTATTGCTCATATATAACCTAACAAACTACCTTGAGAATAAACAGGAACAATTAAATCTGGTATCATTCACTTTAAATACTTAAACTGAGTATGTATAAGATTGTAGAAATTTGTGAATTTATTGTGAATTAAACTTAATTTTTGGAAAGGCTGATATCTTACTCCTGAATAAGAAAGCAACATGAAAATGAGACATCATCTAAGAGGTGCTATTTTAAGCACACTGCATGACCTATAAAATGAATAGTCCAGAAACAGTCTTAAAAATGAGATGAAGGAAGAACAATGTCACTCAATTTGTTCCAAATTTAATAACATTGGGATTAAGATATGTCCCATGACATTTGTCGTTTGGAGAGGCAGCAGCTTAGCTGAGCAGAACATGACCTTGTAGGATCATCTGTGGATAAGAGCTATGATTTATTCAAGTCAAATACAAAGTGGGAATCATACAGTCATTACATTATTCAGTATCAAATCCAGTTGTCAAATGCCTGTTTTAACTTATGGCAGGCAGAGTTTTTATCTTAGCTCATGATGAATCTAGCTAATTTTCAGGGGTGGAGCATAAGAAAAAAGAGACATCCAATATCTTGACCAATCCTCAAACATAAATTGCAGAGAGGATGGGAAAGACCAAGGAGAGAAGAGTATGGAAATTCTCAAGAGAATTTTAGTCATCCTAGTGGTAAGATATGAAGATCTTCCACTGTTTCCTTCTGTGAACTCATAGGATTCTTGACCTCATGATAAAAATCCTCACCACAAGATTTCTTTACAAAAGCTAGTATATAATGCTCTCCTAATTACAAGACTTAGACAGCCCTACATTTTCTCTAAATTGTCCTTGTTGCTTGAATAAAAAAATATTTCCATATGTGAAATATTGCACTAAATATTGTAATTAAATAACTAAAACAATCTGAGGTGTGTTTCAATGAGACTCACCAGTTATCATACTTTATATTAAAATTAATATCACTTTTCAGATTACATAGTTTATAATTTTCTGTAATATACTCTGCTTTATACAATGTAGCATAAACACTTTTAGCCTATATATTTACTGAATGTTAAAATACTAAATGGTAATATGTACATATTCAAATCTATTGTGTAGATATACATACTTGTGAGGTTTGACTAACTGATTTAGTAAAATTTTTTGATTATGTTCTATTGCTGAGAAGTTTATACCTTTTTTAATTATTTCTAGTTACCATAAAATCAACTAATAATAATACGAAAATACTGATAAGATAGCAACATTAGAGCAATAGTGACAGAACTATTATAGCAATACCCAGTCACTTCTGATTTGATTTGTAGTATAATCCACAGGAGTAAATTGTCTAAAATTGTAAACCTAGTCTCAAAGCCTTGGGTTGAGAAGCCCACAGGGAGAGCCTGCTATTTTTATTTTACTAAATGCTCATGTTGTCATAACACATTTATGCTAATATTTCCCAGAGTTTAACTAAGGTTGTGTATGTGGCCATAGTTTTGGAGCATTCTATGACGACCTTGTAGACACATCAGTGAATGTTATGGCCCATCTCTCTTAGAAATCCACAGCTTCTCCATCATCCATATATGACTGTAGGCTCAGCTAGTACTCTGTAAGTTCAGTGCCATTATTGAAACTGCTATGATTTCAACATTGTCATGACATTATCAACCTCATAAAATGATTTTTCAACACTACTCTCTTTCTATTCTCTCTGTATCAATTTTTTGAAACCTTAAGAGAATGGTGTAAATGCTTTATTTAGGGCTGAGCCAGCCTTTTAGTTTTGTTTTTGTTTTTTAAACCTCTTACATAGCCAGAGATTTTGGCACAAATTTCATTGTTAAGACACATTTCTTTATCTAATGCTGAGAATAGCTTTTTTATCCATGTATAATTGAAGTATTTAGACTATATGTTATGTCAAATGGAGAGAAATGTTAATCTAGCAACAGGGCTGCTCTGGCAAGGAATCACATCCAAAGACCTTCCAGGTATATGTGATCAAGCTGGAATGCTGTCACACTCTTGATTATAGTATGATCTGGCTAGAGTACTGAGATGCTCTTAGTATATACACTTTTAATTCCTAACAGTGAAGTTAAGGATAGTCTGTAGATCAAGCAGCTATGTTTGAAACTGAGGTCTAATTAAGGGGCAGACAAAGTGATGAATCAAATAAATACAACAGAACTAGAAAAAAATTAAAATAAAGTTATCATATCACAGTTGATCAAGACATAATAACACAAGGAAAGAGGCCAAAAAAAGGCAAAAGAATCAGAGACTCACTCATCTGAATACTCGGGAATCACATAAAACACTAAACTTGAAGCTATAATATTGAGCCGGAGGACATTTTAGATATCTGTGCAGGATTTGTACATTCTTCTGACTCCATCTTTGTGAGTTCATATGAGCTTTGCTTGTGTACTTTAGAGACTCCTTGGTGACTTCCATTCCCTCTGGTTCTTATGTCCTTTCTGCTTTCTATTCTAAGTAATTCCGTTAGCCCTGAGGTAAGGGAATTGACAGGTACATTCTATTTAGTGCTAAGTATTAAAAGTCTCTCAGTATCTGCATAATATTTGCCTGTGGGTCTGCACCTGCTGCTGGAGGAGGATTCTCTGATGATAGTTGAAAAAGGCACTGATCTATGAGTATAATAGACTATTATGAGTATTAATTTTGGCACTACAGTTGAGATTAATTTAGATCAGGATTATTTAGTTTTATTCTAGGTCACTAGGCAATCTCCTCTCTGGTACTTTGTCACCCAAGTAAGTGTTGGGTATGTGTTCCTACTCACTGAGTGGGCTTAAGTCAAATCCTTTATTTAGTATTCCCATAAGCCTTTGCCACTATTACCCTAGCATATCCTATAGGGAATATTCAGTAGATGATGAAATATCTGTGGCTGGTATGGTAGTGTTGTCACTCTTTTGCGAGTGTTCAGAATGTGTTTCTCCACAAAAGATGCTAGATATAGGAGTGAAGGCTCCTTATAGACAATATCTTGACATCTTCATCATCAGTGTTTTGCATAGGTGTTGTTTTCAGCAATGGAACTGTGCTGCGAGTTTCTGAAGGAAAGCAAACAGTCGTGGAATCAGTTTAGGTTGGTTGTGGATTTTATTGGGGCTAAGGATATAATTTTTTAAATATATATTCAGGAGTTAAAGTTTTGTGTTACATAATTCTATATTTTTTGTGTCTTAGTTACTTTTTTATTTTTGTGAAGAGACACCAAGGCTACTTATTTGGATGCTTGCTTATATAAACAAAGTGAAAGTCCATGATCATCATTGCAGAAAACATGGCAGGGAACATTGTAGCAGGTAGGCAGGTATGGTAGCAGAGCAGTAGCTGAGAACTTTCATCTTCTCTACACGTTGGAGGCAGAGAGAGAGAGAGAGAGAGAGAGAGAGAGAGAGAGAGAGAGAGAGATCCATGAACATGGTTGAGCTATTCACTGGCATAGGCATATCTCCAACAATAATAAAACTTGTAGTCTTTCTCTTAAGAGTTCTACTAGCTGAGAATCAAACATTCAGTCATATTATCCTGAGAGTCATTCTCATTCAAACCACCATAGTTATGTAGACAGTAGGTATATGGCTGGATTATAAACTAGCCTCTACTTCTAGGTTTTTTGTTTTATTTTCTTATGAATCAGCATACTTATTTTCTAAGACCCTTCACTAATAACTGTTCAAAGATGTCATAAGCCTTCCCCTTTCTCCACACTTCCATAATCATTTACAGTTATCTATATTATCATAAATTGCTATTTTGCTAGGGTATGATGTAATCTTAGTTTGAACCTGTATTTTCATCATGGTGACTAATGGCAGTTAACCTTTTAAAGTGCTTTTTAACCATTTTTATATATTTAGAGAACTCTATTTCATACCATATCTTGTTTTCTTAAGTTGGTTTGTTAATTTTCTAGGAATATATTCTTTTAATTCCTTATATATTCTAGTTACCAATCCACTATCAAAAGTATATCTAGAAAGTATGTTGTGATATTGTGTTGTCTATTTCCTCAATTAACTCTTGCCTGAGTAAAACAACCATTTAGTTTACTGATTGCACATTCATCTACATAGTGGGTCTTATTTCCTTCATTATATGTATATACTTCAATATACTTATATACCTATCTATGAAGGATACTCCTTACTTTCTTTTTCTCTGTCAGTAAGCACTTCTTGGCATTAACAAGAATGTCTGGGTTTGGTGTCTTATATGGAATGGATCCCCAGGTAGAGCAGCCTTTGGATGGCCTTTCCTTCAGTCTCTGCTCCACACTTTGTATCTGCATTTTCTCCCTTGAGCATGTTGTTCTCCCCTCTAAGAAAGACTAAAGTATCCACCCATTGGTCTTCCTTCTTCTTGAGCTTCATGTGGTCTGTGAATTGTATCTCAGGTATTCTGAGCTTTTGGGCTAATTTATCAGTGAGTACATAGCATGTGTGTTCCTTTGTGAAACCTCACTTAGGATGATACTTTCTAGTTCCATCCATTTGCCTAAGCATTTCATGACTTCTTTATTTTTAATAGCTGAGTAGTATTCCATTGTGTAAATGTACCACAATTTTTGTATCTATTCCTCTGTTGAGGGACATCTGGGTTCTTTCCAGCTTCTGGCTATTATAAATAAGGCTGCTGTAAACACAGTAGAGCATGAGTCCTTGCTATATTTTAGAGAATCTTTTGGGTATATGCCCATCAGTGGTATAGCTGGTTCCTAGTGCTATGTCCAATTTTGTGATGATTCGCCAGATTGATTTTCAGAGTGATTGTACCAGTTTGCAATCTCATCAACAATGGAGACTTGTTCCTCTTTCTCCACATCCTCATCAACACGTACTGTCACCTGAGTTTTTAATCTTCGCCATTCTGACTGTTGTGAAGTGGAATCTCAGTGTCATTTTGATTTGCATTTCTCTGATGACTAAGGATTTTGAATGTTTCTTTAGGTGTTTCTCAGCCATTCGCGTTTCCTCAGTTGAGAATTCTTTGTTTACCTCTATTCCCCATGTTTTAGTGTGGTTATTTGATTCTCTGGAGTCTAACTTTTTGAGTTCTTTACATAGTTCTGATGTTAGTCCTCGATTGAATGTAAAGTTGATAAAGATGTTTTCCCAATCTGTTGGTTGTGGTTTTGTTCTCTGGACAGTGTCCTTTGCCTTACAGAAGCTTTTCCATTTTATAAGGTCCCATTTGTTGATTCTTGGTCTTAGAGCATAAGCCATTGGTGTATTATTCAGGAAATTTTCCCTTGTGCTCATGTGTTCAAGACTCTTCCTCACTTTCTCTTCTATTAGTTTCAGTGTTTCTGGTTTAAGTGGAGGTCCTTGATCTACTTGGACTTGAGCTTTATATAAGGTAATAAGAATGGATAGCTGTGCATTTTTCCACATGCTGGCCACCAGTTGAACGAGCACCATTTGTTGAAAATGCTCTCATTTTTCCACTGTATGGTTTTACCTTTTTTGTCAAAGATCAAATAGCCATAGGTGTGTGGGTTAATTTCTGGGTCTTCAATTATATTTCAATGTTCTAACTGTGTGACTCTGTACCAATACCATTTGGGTTTTTTTTTTTTTTAATCACTATTGTTCTGTAGAATAGCTTGAGATCAGGAATGGTGATTTCCTCCAGAATTTCTTTTATTGTTGAGAGTTGTTTTTATTATCTTGGGTTTTTTGTTATTACAAATGAATTTGTAAATTTCTCTTTCTAACTCTGTGAACAATTGAGGGGCGGGGGATATTGATGGGGATTACATTGAATCTATAGATTGCTTTGGACAAGATGGCCATTTTTACTATATTCATCCTGCCAATCTATGTGCAAGGAGATCTTTCCATCTTCTGAGATCTCCTTTGATTTCTTTCTTCAGTGACTGAAGTTCTTGTCACACAGATCTTTCACTTTCTTGCTTAGAGTCAAACCAAGGTATTTTATATTTTCTGTGACTATTGTGAAAAGTGTCATTTCCCTAATTTCTTTCTCAGCTGGTTTATCCTTTGAGAAGAAGAAGGATACTGATTTGCTTGAGTTAAATTTACATCCAGCCACTTTGCTGAAGTTGTTTATCAGACTTAGGTAGATGTTCTCTGGTGGAAGTTTTGGCATCACTTAAGTATACTATCATACTATCATATCAATAGTGACACTTTTGCTTTTTGCTTCTTCCTTACTGATTTGTATCCCTGTGACCCCTTTTTTTTTCTAATTGCTCTAGGTAGGAGTTTGAGTACTATTGAATTGTTTGGGAGAGAGTGGGCAGACTTGATAGTCCCTAGTGAGATTGCTTTAAGTTTCTCTCTATTCAGTTTGATACCATGACAAATATAAATATTTTGCTTTTTCATTAGTCAGTATGAATTGAAAGCATTGATTTTCCTTTATGTATATATTAAGGCTTTCAGTTTTGTTCTTTTATGGTTATGGAATTCCTATTGTGGTAAGGTGTGTCTTTCTGTCTATATATGTTTTTTTGTGCTTTGCCTTATTTTTTCAGTTTGATTGTCCTATTCCACTTTGATTGTTTTATTGTATTGTATTTCATTCTTATTCTTTAGAAGTTTATATATTAGAGAGACAGAAAGTGAGCATGTTTGGATGGGGCAAGGAGAAATATTGAATGAACTTGGGGAGAAGAGGCCATAATTATAATATATTGCATGAAAAATTTAATTTCAATGAATAAATACATTAATTTTGGAACAACTTCAAATAGTCATTCTATATTGTACTTTAGAATAAATATGCAGTGTAATATTATGGCATACATTAAGAAGAGTAAGAATAAGTTTCAGGGAAGTAGGGTAAAGAGCAAAAATAAAACAGACTAAGATGAATACAGACTGTTATTTATTCTTCCAAAAAAATTTGAATGTGAACTTAATTTTGACTGTCACTAACTGAAGTTACAGTAACTTGAGTCTTATATTAACACTAACAACTAAATGTCAAAAACTGTGTCTATCATGTTAAACTCTATTCCCCACTTAATCTTCACAACAGCCCCCATGAGGTTTTATTTTTACTGTAACCTTATGAACAAGAACCTGAATCTCAGAGGTGGAACAATTTAATAATGCTTACATGGATGCTTAGAAATCTTTGCAACTAAGTCTGTCCTCATGTGATTTCTACTCTGAAAATACAGCATCCTATCAAATGCTGGCGCACGGCACAGTTCCTTGTACATCATTTTCTCCGAGACATTGAGCAAACAATTAACGTATATTTTAAAGAGTTGAGTGATATGCATCCAGTCACACTGAAAAATTGTGGGCAGTCAGCAAGAAAAGATATATCAAAGATGCAAGAGGAGTTGGTTTCAATGTATGTAATTATTTTGTTAATTTATTTACCTTTTGTCAGAATGATTAAAATTAACACCTCATGCAATCATTCTGCCACTGAGATATTTCCAAGGTCGTTGTTTATGATTATTTTTATTACTTTGACTTTAATTAAACAAACATTCCCAGGTACCTGCTGATAAAATGTAGCAAATCACTGAACTTATTTAATTCCTCTTAAAATGCCATTCTTTAATGTCTATTGTGAATTATCCAGTCTAATGACTGTGTTTATCTTCAAACAATGAGAAAGTATTATGATCTTAAATTAATGGAAATATTTTTTTTAACTTAGCCATTTATTTAAACATTGTAGTAGTAAAATGTTATAGATAAAAAAAAAAACTTTGGTAACTTATTTGCTGTTATGAAATTATATCTGGATATTTTAGCTCACAAATGAACCTATCATCCAGAGAAGGACTAAAAGTCACACGTTGTAGAATTACTATGACTATAATGAATTCATGATCAATTACTTATGAAATCTCATCATCTACATATAAACACTAATTTTATTTTTCACTGATGGCCTGTCTTAAGAAAACCAAGTATCTGTTTTTTTCCATGTTCTTAGTTATGTTTGACTAGTATCAGCTGAAATGAATGTGTGCTGATACAGATCAGTGGGTGCCTGAAGTGACGGACGAGTTTCAACCATTGAAAAGTAAAATCTTGGCCTTCATATCTAGGAACTAATAAATGAAATAATTGCCTGTCAGCATGCTTCTAAAATATTTAAGATGCAAAGATAAGGGAAAGTAGCTCATTAAAAATAAATTGTGCCAGTTGGTTCTCACTGCTTGAGGTGAATTCTGAAAACAATAGGAAATTATTGCTAATATTAGAAAATGTAGATGGAAGATAAAGACAGGTTCTATATATATCCATTTGTTTCTCTTGCCTATGGAAATCCTTAAGGCAAATGCCACGAACTGTTATCTCATGAGGAGAAAACAGACCATAATGTCCAAACATGAACAGAGCAAGAAGCTCCTATACATTGGAAAGACAGTACACTTCAATGGACAAAAGAATTCTAAAGCACAGAAGTTGGGGTAAAGCTAGCAAGCAGAGTATACAAGTATTCTTTTGATGAACAAATAGTCCATCACTATAATTTACTAGCACTCGACATATCTCCTAGGTAATAGCACTTAAGATTACCCTTTAATTTTATATTTGCTTTATATGTGTATTTGTATAATACATTAACATGTAATAGGAAATCACATAATTAAGATCTTTATTATTTCTTAGTGTAGCAAGCAATTATTACTTTAGTCATTTGTTTTTTCATCTTCACAAGACCAAAGTTAATCTTAGGATGATTGTGTGTGTGTGTGTGTGTGTGTGTGTGTGTGTGTGTGTGTGTGATGGTGCATGCGCAGCACATATATAAACGTATGTTATGAAGGCCAATTGATAAAAATTAACCTCTCATCATGATTTCATTTTAAATTAGAAATGATAAGTATTTATTGTATGTCATCTGATCATGTGTATGTTTGTGTGTGTACATGAATGCATGTGTGTGTGTGTGCATGACCATTTGCCATAGCATTCCAGTAGAGTTCAATGAAAAAATTGTGAGAATTGATTCTTTTCTTTAAATAGGTGGGTCTCAGGGGTCTAATTCTGGTTATCAGGCTTGGTGGCAATGCTTTTTCCTCTGGATCCCATCTTCTTTATGAGTCAGGAAATTTAACTGGTTTGAAACTTAACAAAAAGGTGAGATTTGCAATATAACTGAGTAGAAAAGGGTACTACCTACACTTTTCTATATTTTTAGCATTAAAATGACCAGTGTACTCCATGAGACCTCGGTATGGTGAGGATTGAACTCAGTTTCTTATGCTTGCAGAGCAAGTGATCTTTCAAGAGATTAGCCAGTCTATCTCATTAAAGCTAATTTTAATTTATTTACAAAACATATAAAATCTTTCATATAGCTTTTATAGATAGTCCAACATACTTCCTTGCTTTTTATACTATTCTTATTTTGTTACTTACCTTTGGGACTATATCATAACATTTAGTAGACAATATACTATCAACCTGGAAATACCAGAAATATAATATTTTGGTAATGGAGCACTAATATTAATAACTGAAAAAATTTTTAAATGTTAATTAAGTAATCACACTAGCTTAATGGCTTGGCAGATAAAAAATGCTTGTTTTTATCATGATGGAAGGAGAGAATAAACTTCCTAATGTTGTCCTCTGACTTGCACTTGCACATTATGGAGATCACAAATGTGTGTGTGCTCTCACACACATTATATAACTGAACACATATACACACAAAATACACAATAATAAAATTTCATTAAATATGCCATATTCCTTTTATATAGGCAGAATACTGTCTTAAATATAATGTCCAGTTTTAAAATGGTTTATTTTTATTTTCTATTTATGTGTAATACAGGTGTGTTTGTGTGTAGTATATGCCTGTGAATACAGATGCCTACAGAGGGCAGAATTGTCAGATTCTTAGGTCAGACAGGTAGAGAATTTTGAACAGATAGACGTGAATGTTGGGAGCAAATCTAAGAGTGATTTCTAAGAGTAAAATTTGCTCTTAATTGTGGATCCATCTTCAGAGGTCACTGATATTCTTAACAGTATTTTCACTTCATATTTTAAAAATTAAAATAGAAAGAATTTTCTCAAAAAACACTATAAGTCAAAACAATTCCAGATACTGCAGTTCAAATTGAGACCATTTAATTTACTCATAGAGGTAATTTTTATCAAAGCTTGATCTTTTCCTTTTATTTTAAACTAGTGCTTCAAGTGTTAGTAGTATCATATATTTCATTTCAAACTACTGAGCATGACTGGTTAGTTATTATAGATTTAAATTTACTTAAATTAACCAATTCTCTCATTCTTCCTATATTTTTAGTGATCATATTCTTGTTCTAGTGAACATGTATAAAATGGGGGAATATCTAGATGTAAATTATAGTTATAGATCCTTTGTGAGATGCAGTGATTAATTAAGACCCTGATGGTGGTGGTCCCTGCCTTTAATCCTAGCTCTTAGGAGACAGAGGCAGGCAGATTTCTATCTTCAAGGACAGGTTGGTTTATGCAGTAAGTTTCAGAGCTACATAGAAAAAAAAAACTATACAGACAAACAAATAACAAACAAATAAATGAGCACACAAACACTAAAACAAAGATTAATAAATAAAACAAACCTTGCACTAAGAGATTCTGCAATGCCTTGGAAGACATAAATCCTGTGCCCTTAATGCAATTTTTAAAAGTAATATATCTATTCAGGCACATCTGTCAACTAGAGTCACATTGAATGAAGCTATTTCAATTGAGCAACTGGCTCCTCCAGATAGTCTTGTGAGGTATATTCTTTATGGCTAATTGATATGGAAGTACCTAAGTCATTGTGGGTAGGGTCATCTCTATGCAAGTAGTCCTGGGTTGTATATAAAAGGTAATTATATGAACATAGGAATAAGACGTTAATCAACACTGTTCATTTGTTTCTGCTCTTATTCCCTGCCTTCAGTTCTTGACGTGGCTTTCCTAGATGATTGATTGTAACCTTTAAGAGAAAATAAACTGTTTCTTCCTCAAGTACCTTATTGTATTAGCTGTTCATCACAACTAAAGAAAAAATTTAAAATAAGGCTCACTTATGGTTACTAAGTATTTATTACATTTGCTGCAACTTAGTGAGAAAGAAAAAGTATGATTTGTGGATTTAAATAAAGATTTGAAAAACAGTATGTTTCAAATGTTTTGCAAAGTGGGCAAATCTGCCACAGTGTAGGTTACAATATAAAAATATGAAAAAATGATGTTAAATTTCATTACATTGCAAGTATTGTATTTCATTCATTTGAATAATTTATGAATCCCCTAGTGGTAGATATAACTGAGTGAAGCTTCTAGATGAGTATTATGCAACATAGTCCCCCAAACTGATGTTTTTCTTTAGCGTTGTTCTACTGTAAAAAAAAAAAAATTGCAATTTTTCAGCAGTAGTCCTTTAAACATCGTGTCACTACAATCTTAATTTGGTTAATTAATCAAAACAGTGAACAGACTGTCTTTGTCCTATCTCCTACTGCACATAAGGAAGCTGAAGCAATCAAAGCTAGCCTGGCCAGGTGGCGACACAATGTTGAAAAAGAGAATTCCAGCCAAAATCATTTTCAGTGATGACTGCTAGTGTGCTTTCCATGGCTTCACTCTTTAATATTTTTTGTAGTATTCAAGAACAATTTATATATTTTTCAGCAAAATAAAGATAAAATCTTCTTGGATGCTTGATAATTATTGTGACAATATAAATATAACAATATAAATCTGAACAAAATTTACTATCAAGTGATGAAGGCAGAGATGGGATCCTCAGAGGAAGCGTGTTGGAGATGCTTTTTCTTTCTGTACTAGTGGTTGTTTTTTCTTATGCTAAGTGAACACTTACATTTGCATGGTGTCTTAGTCAGAGTTTGTATTCTTGTACAAAACATCATGACCAAGAAGCAAGTTGTGGAGGAAAGGGTTTATTCAGCCTGCACTTCCACATGGCTGTTCATTACCAAAGAAAGTCAAGACTGGAACTCAGGCAGGTCGGGATACAGGAGCTGATGCAGAGGCCATGGAGGGATGTTACTTACTGGCTTACTTCCTATGACTTGCTCATCTTGCTTTCTTATAGAACCCAGGACTACTAGCCCAAGGATGGTTCCCTCATAAAGGGTCCTCCCACTCTTGATCACTAATTGAGAAAGTGCCTTACAGCTGGATCTTAATTGGTTGAAAAAAATGTGACACCCAACACAGAAGTGACCAATGAATACGTGGACTAAAGTTAGCCCAAGACAACTTCACTGTAGATCTGAAGCATCTCCAGTTTCTCCAGCCAGAAGTTCTATTGACACAGTTCTAAGACTATTTACCATAAAGGTAGCATTTCTAGGAACTTTAGAGAAAATTGTGTTTTCTTTATTTAATATATGAAATTTTAAAATTATGTAACGGTTGAGTATTTTATGAAAAGGCCGTACAGAAATTTTCAAGTGATTTCCAAGTCTCCTGGGTATTCTGTGCAAATATGAGCTATTTATGTTCAATATATGTGGAACCTGCAAATGCATGTGGAGGCTATGAGCAAGGACAAGTTACTGCAGAACTCACTCTGGTTTATAAATGATCATATTCTACCTGTACTCTCACAGAGGGCCAGGGACAGCAGGCAAGTTTGGTCCTTTTCTTTCCAGGTGAGCATATCACGTGGGATCTGCTGTCTTCTCTTCTCAGACAACCATACTTCAGTTTAGTGTTTTAATACAAGACTTTTAGGACACATTCAGTCTATAAAACCCATCAAGTAATATTAGAAATTTCTTTAAATATTATATGTAATGGTATAAGAAAATCTGTGGAATGTGTTGCATAGTGCATACCTGTGTGCTCACAGGGAGGGTGACTATCTACAAGTATATGTGTTATTTTGAAGAATAATTTATGTTCATAAACAAGGCAACACATTCTCTCTTTATATACACATGAACATACAAAAAGCACTACAAAGTGTAGTGAATTGCATCTGATTGAAGAGTCTTTCTCTTATTGCTCCACAAAGTGGCTTTTGTCTTCTCTCTTCGCATCCACATCTGGCCTCATGATCCAGGGTGAGTGTGTGTGTGTGTGTGTCTGTGTGTCTGTGTGTGTGTGTGTGAGTGTGTGTGTGTGTGGGTGCGTGTGCGTGTGTATGTCTATGTGTGTGTGGGTGGGTGTGGGTGTGTGTGCGTGTGCGTGTGTATTTCTGCAATGACATAAAGATGCTTTTTTAAAATGCACTGGGAATGCAGTTGTGATGATTCATTATTTAAAGTAGTTTGTTAGAAAGCTAAGAATGCTTTACATCCCAACAGTAGATCTTTGGCTTTCTTTCAAATTATTCAATTTTATTTGATTTCCTGAAATTTCTAATTGTGATCAATTTTGGTGATTAAAATCTTCCTCAGTGTCTTGATGTCATTCGCCTTTAACAACAGCATTATCTTACACAATGGTCTGCACAGGATGCTATAATCAGATGCTATAACTCGGTGAACTGAACAGCACCTACACAGAAGCTGTAAGAATACTCCAGTTGCTTGCTCCTCAAGATGACACTCTGTTTGGTTTAGTGACAGGTGCTTTTGAGCATGTTCTTCAGTTGAGTTGCCAATGAGCTTCTTTGTTTTGTTTAATATTGCTATCACAAGGAACTTATGCCTAGGAAGTTATCTAATCACAGTAACTGTCAACAGTTTTATAACATTATAGCAGAGAATATGTCAACACATAGAACTACAAATTCAGGCCTTTTGCTTCATATTGTTATAAATGTATTTTCTCTTATTCTTAGTGAAGTTTTGAGTCTATAATACCAAATTTCTTACTATACAATTTGATTATTTTTGACTTAATATTTTAACCACGTCAAAAATATAGTGAAATTTTGCAACATAATTATTGTAAATACATCATTGTATTTTGACTTTCATTAGTTTTAACATTAAAAATTAATGTGTATTTCCTAATTGCATCTAAATATTTTGTTTCCAGTTTGATAACTTGGAAAGTAGTTATTTTCCGTGACTCAAAGTTGAACATTTTCTGTTTAAATTATGCAAGATTTTATACATCAATTAAGACAAATATTTTCACTTATTGTCGGTTACTCAAATATCAATATTTTTTTATCTTTTTTCAAATTGATAACTATGGCTATATTTGATGCTGTGATTATATTCTATTTTTATAATTTAATATATTTTATTAATTGTTATCTTCTGGTACTATCAGAACTTTAGAGCAAGTTTATTATTAACTGTGCTTAAAATATTTATTAATTTAGACTTCTTAACTACCAATTTCTATATTTGATGATTTTTACAAATCTTATATTTTTACCTTATGTTGCTTATTTTTTGTGTATGTGTGTTCATATGTTATCATCTATTACATGACTTGTGTGTGCATGTATACAAAGGTAAGTTTAATCTTGAGTGTTATTCTTAGAGTCTCCTACTAGAATACACCCAAGAAAACAGGCTAGGCTGGCTAGCCTCAGAAATCTTCCTGTCTTTGTTTCTTCAGCTTCAGGCACTTTGAGCTTTGTTATCATGCCAAGGCTGTTAAATGGTTTTGGGCATGGGACTGGGACTTTCTTGCATGCCATGCATTTTAGTGACTGAGCTGTCTTTGCAGTCCCATTTATCTGCATTTTATTTGTATTTTGTATGTTAACACTATTATCTATCAAACATAGTACTATAGATTATTTTATAGACTTTGCTAAAATGGGACTACTTTTTTCTTTTGTGGGCTCAACCTGAAAATTCTATTCTATTGTAAAACTAATTTTTTCATATTGCATATTTACACTAATATTTATTCTGATATCACTGCTTTACAGTTCTTTATTATTTTAACTGTCTTAATGTGTACCATCATGCTTTTATTCGTAAGCTTGATAAATATGCTATTTATTTAATTCTCTATCCTTGTTATTTAGATAGTTCAGACAATCAATAAATGAATGTGAAACATGAAGATATTTACTTGCATTGTTCTATATGAGGAAGTATTTCCTGCAACCAGTCCTCCCAGTAGAAGATTTCATTATCCTACAGTCAATACCTGAATATCCAAAGGAATAAAATATTTACATGTTTAAGTATTTTAAAGCCATTTCTCCTAATGTAAAAGCTTTGTTTGTTTATTTTTAATTTGGTTGTATTTTTTTTATTTTCTTGTCTGCCTGATTATTTGTTTTCTTTTACCTAACCATATTAAGAACTGAATGCTGAATATATCTCGATAGCAAGACATTTTTGAGTTCTACAGATTTTCTTGTAGCATGTATCTATGGCATGTAGGTTTTCTTTATTTCATTGTTACAAATATTTATCATATATTGTTTCTCCAGAAACATCAGATCAGCTTCTTTCAGACACTTAGCATTTATCTCTGTGTGGCATGAGAAGAACTTTCTCATCAGTTTTCAAGACCTCAGTATTTTCTCAACGGAAATGTTATACTTAACTAAGTCAAAATTTTGATCTCTCTTTTTGCTTTCATTTTTAACGACAGTTTTTTTTTATACAATGTATTCAGATTAAAATTTCTCATACCTCTACTCCTCCCAGTATCTCCTCACCTCCCATTACATCTAAATTCTTATCTTTACATTCCCAGATTTCTTCCATTATCAACATCATCATCGTTAATTTTTTTTACACTCTAGATTTTTTTCCTCCTGGTCCACCTGACAACTGTTTCATATCCTAAATTTCTTCCTTGCCCCCTTTTTTTTTCCACAAGGATGTTCCTTTCCCACCCTACCAGACCTCTAAACTCCCTGGGGCTTCTAGTTTCTTGAGGGTTAGATGCATCTTCTCTGAATGAATCCAGAGCAGTCCTCTGTGTACATGTGTTGGGGGCTTCATATCAGATGATGTATGGTGCCTTTTTGGTGGTCCAGTGTTAGAGATCTCCGGAGTCCAGGTTAATTGAGACTGCTGATCCTCCTACAGGGTCACCCTCCTCCTCAGCTTCTCCAGCTTTTCAACCACAGGGGTCAGCAGCTTCTGTTCAATGGTTGAGTGCAAGTATCTGCATCTGACACTTCCAGCTGCTTGGTGGGTCTTTTGGAGGGCAGTTCTAATAGGTCCCTTTTTGTGAGCGCTCCATAGTCTCAGTAAGTGTAACTCTTGAATTGTTTTACTCCTTTTCTTCTACTTCTTGTGTTTTCATAGATTTGTTTAAAAAAGAGTTATTTATTTATTTCCTCTTTACAGATCTCTGTTATATTCATATAGGCTATTCCAAGGTCCTCGTTTTGTTTTTGTTTTAATTTGTATTGTTTTTGGTTTTTGTTTTTGTATTTTGTATTTCTCAGAACCAACTCTTATTATATTGCTAGACTCTAGTGGGGACATACCGTAGTAGTTGTCACTGATTTTGTTTTATACTCATGTCTAGGCATCTGGGCCTGGGAAGATTCTAATGCTAGATGCTGATAGTTGGTCTCTCTTTGTTGGTAGTGTGTTCCTTCCTTGGATTCTGTTGCTGTCTCTAGTTCTTAGATAATGATGGTTGTATTTTACCTGGTAGGTAGCTTCTGGGATCCTGCTCGGTTTTGCCACTGGAGATTCTTAATATATTGTGTATGGAGGTATTAAGAGCTGATATACTAAGGCATGAGAGTGTGCTGAGCGAGTGCAGAGGAGTGAGAAAATCGGGGTCATCCAGCAGAATCTGCTTACTTCCCTGTTGGTAGGGGACAGGGAGAGTTACAAAAGGCCACATCAAGTAATCTGCTATAGGGCTGTGGGTATAACTGGAGAGGAAAAGAAGAAATGAAGGGAGAATCAAGATCTGGTGATTGCCAATCTACTGTGCAAGCCTACTTGCTTTTCCAGCATTCTTGGTTCTCATGGAATGCCTCCTGAAGTTGGGAGCTGAGACAATGGAAAGAGTGGGAAAGAGCTTGGAGTCTTTTTTTGAACTGCTTGATCTGATAGAGTAGGAGACAAAGATGAAGTGGAGACCACAGTGGGTAGTTTGCAACAAAGCTAGACAGTGAGTGAGACTAGGAGAATAGCTTTAGAGGAGAAAGAGAAGTCATAATCTGCACATAGCCTACATGCTTCCCAGGCCTATGTGGTTAGTGAGTTCCTAGAGAATGCTCTTAGCAACTGTTCTCAATCTTGCCTTTAAATTCAAATAACACATAAGATTTTAAATTACACACACTAAATTTCAACTCGTTAAAATTTGTCATATTCTTTTGAGGTTTGAACTCACACAAGCCAAAACAAAGAAATAAGAGTGTGCTTTAGGGGGCTGGAGAGATGGCTCAGTGGTTAAGAGCACTGACTGCTCTTCCAAAGGTCCTGAGTTCAATTACCAGCAACCACATGGTGGCTCACAACCATCTGTAATGGGATCTGATGCCCTCTTATGGAGTGTCTAAAGACAGCTACAGTGTATTCATCTACATAAAATAAATAAATTAAAAAAAAACACTATATAAAAAAAGAGTGTGCTTTACCTAAGAACCATTCTTGTTGTATAAAATTGCATTAATTTTCCATTCTATATTTTTTAGAAATCATACAATAACAGTGGTCCTTTCAACACAAATAATGCCTAGTATATAAACTTAGGTAAAGAGTGTCTTTGATGAAACTGTGATTCCTGACCTTACTAGGTTAATGTCTCTGCAGAAGTACACAAAGCAACACTAACCTCACTTTTATAGAATTCCTGTTTGAACATGAGAAGACAGACACATGCCTTCTACTGGTTTCTTTTTTTTTTTTTCATTTGTTATGTATATTTTTGGAAAGCAGTCAAATACAAATAGTCGCTTGAAGTATATACAAAGTGTGTATATTGTCAATTTTATTAGAATTCTCTTTTAACTCTAGACACTAGTGTTTCTACTAGAAATTTATCAAGACAAGAAGAAACCCAACAGCAAAGCTCTTCATCATTGGAAAAATATGAGCACCTTGCCTCATCATAGTATTTTAAAATTTCTACTACTTTTGTCTAACAAAAGCAGTGAATTAGGAACTAGACAAAAGGAAAATGGGGGTTGTTTTTAAACTACATTATGTAAAACATAGACTTTTCTGTCTTTGGATTTTGTGAAAAAGAACTTCAAAATAAAATTCAGTTATAAATATGTCTAAAGTTATATCAGCTTTTACATTTTTTGTGTCATAAAGCAATTCTCTGAAATGCTATGCCTTCTTATGACTTACAAACAAAATTTAACAATAAAAATTCATATTTCATGAAAACTTCTTGTTCACATGTCTGAAATACTCAAAAAATATTTTAAGATAGTTTAAAACAAACAAGATTAGCTCACAAATATTTGTTGTGTACATAAGGATTAAAACCCTAATGAAAATTAATTTCTCTAACAATGCAAGGCAAAGGCCATCAAATCAAATATGACCATGAAGAAATTAAAGAACTTTCAGAAAAAATCTTAAAGCTAATAAACTGTAGAACAAAGTGCTGTTACCTGCTTCAAAATCAATGTTCTTTCCTCTACCAACCTGCTTTATTTTTATTTGGTACAAGTAGAAAGTAATTTCCTCAAGTTTATTTCATTTATTGATTTTGTAAAAGTAAACGTAATCAAGAACTGTATCTATAAACCAGAGAAGACAATTTATTTAATTAATTTTAATAAATGCATTATACAAATGTCTATTTCTGCAGCACTTTTAAAATTACATTTGAAATGAATATAAATGAATGAAGCACTAAGACTATATTAAATAAAAGTTTATTTCTATTACTTTTCATCAATCATAGTAGTCATATATTATATTAATATAAAATGAATCTAAAATGAGACACACATTATGCTAGTACAAAATATGAATATTACATAGGTTTGTCGGATATGTCTCTGATACATATTAACAAAGAATTCAATAATTTCAATTGCAAAGTCATGGATGAAGACAATAAAGAGGTTACTTAAACAATTAAAAAATGAAAAAACAAAATTTCTGCAGCTGACTTAGACATGAATAGAAGATAGAGTGTCATTGGTTGAGCTATGTAGGAATATTTACAGGGGAAATATATCAAATGGTAAACTGCGAAAATTCAGCGGTAGTGATATCAAAAGTAGAATGAGGAAGAGTTTTGGATACCCATTGTGCAGCAACAGATAAATAATAATATGAGTCTGAGCAAAACATCACCTAGTTACATTCTGATGTGGTCATTAATGTTATGGCCTGGGGAAAGCTATGTTTGAAATAGGAGCCTCTTACCAAACTCACCAACTATAGTAAGTACTTTCCTGGGTACATTATATAAAGTTTAAGAATTCATAATGTAAATGAGGTAAAGTGGTAACTGAAAGAGAGACAATGATGTAACTATTTGCATACCATTAGTGTGTGAAGTTATTTATTTAAAAAGAAATATTTTTGCATGCAAAATATATTTAACTGCTTTCAAATGTAAATAAATAAAGGCCACTTTCAAGTTTTAAACAAATGAGCAAAAATACATCTAAATTTCAAGTATTTTAGATTATAAATTCTTAGCATTCCTGATTCCTGAACAACATCATGGATTTAAATATAGATCTTTGGGAATAGTACTCTAGTTCTGAAAGCTATTGATGATTGTGAAAATCATCTGGAATTTCATTTGTTTCACTAATCATCCTTTCATTCATTAAAGGAAATGGAAAAAATAAAACATGAACGGCTATTTTTCTCTGGTATTTCTATATATTTACTGTAAGTAACATGAAATTACATGACACATAATGTCATATGTAAAGCCTTGTGTGTTTTTGATGTGTGGGGATAGAAAACAGTATTTAGGAGGTATAATAGCTTAGAAGGTCTTCTCACCCCAAATGAATTTATAGTACCTTTGCCAATACTTTATATTAGCCTCTTAATTTTTATTAAGAGATAATTTATCAGACATTCTTTTTTCCTAAATTGATGGTTCATCTGTCACACGTAATAGCAAAATTTCTATCAAGTTATTTGTATTTTTTTTCATATGGTTTCCTTCTGCATATGTTTTTATTTTTTGCTTACCTCCATAGGATAATTTTAATTTTTTTTTAAAGCATCACTCCTTATCTCTTATTCCCATTATGAACCTAATTACCAGGATCAAACTGAATGAGTTATGGCTCAGTTTATGATGACAGAATTCTCCTGTGAACAGACTGCATTAGTTATTGAGGCCTCACATTAAACACAGCACACCAAAATCTGTGGTACACAATGAAAGCAGTCCTCAGAGGAAAGATTATAGCACCACATGACTACATTAAGAGTATTAAGAGATTTCAAATTAACAACTTAATAATGTACTTTAGAAAATCTATGTCTTTGAATACATATCCCCAAAGAATGTGAAAGAAAAATGGTTATCAAAATCAAGACTAGAGATTTATGAAATATTACAACAACAAAGGAAGACTACTAAGAATATGCAAAAGAAAGAAATGGTTATTTAAAACGATTAACAGAATTGACAAACCTACAACCAAATTAAACTGAAGAGAGAAGTTGCAAACGAATAAAACATGAACTAAAAAGAATAACATTAAAACAAGTACTGAGAAAACTCTAAGAATCACAAACCAGTACTAACTGAATTGGTCAGCCATGCCTTTGTTTTCTGATCTGCTCACTTTTTTTCAAAGTTATTGACAATGTTTGTGTTATTTTTGAATAATTTTGCAAGTTGGTTTTCACTCACAGAAAATGAAGATGTTTCAATTCTTCATGAGTTTCAGTATAAGAAAAACTCTCAGGGGATATGGAGCAGGATGTGGGAACAGACGGATTAAACCTAATTTTATAAAGGTAAACCGAGAGAGAGGCATGGAGTAATGACAGAGTACAACAGCAAACCAGAATCTTTTGGACATGTATATTGCTGGTCACAGGGCAAAAGCTCCAACTCAAGTTTTTCCATGTCTTGAAACAATGGCTCCTGTAACTACTAGCTTCACATTCATGGTGTAAATACACTGACAGGAATATAAACAGTGGATAAGTTTATATAAGAACATATTTTTAGATTTTACAACAACCAGGAAAACCTGAAATCTTTGTTTACTAATACCATTTTTACCCTGTGGTACTGATATTCCCTACTCTTTAATTTCCATGCCCTGTGTGTCCTCTCGTCAGAAGTTTGGGTGTGTATAAACTCAGACTCACTTTCTACGTTTTCAGAGATACCATTCTAGGGATTGACAGTTATAGCTAGTGAAGTCCCAAATTTTATCTTTCTACTTGGTATTCCGAACACTAGAACAGCAGAATCTATTTATTGTTGGCCTTTCTAAATATTTAATCTGCATTGTTATCTTAAAGAATGTCTAAACACATCCTGTTAAGAATCCTTAGTATTTTCATAATAGAACAAAAATATTAATTTAACAAAAATATTTAGAAAATGCATATCCGAGTCTAGTTTAGATCATTTTAGTTTTATGTTCATGGGAGTTTTCTTGACTTTATTTCTGTGTGCCACTTGAATGTCAGCTGTTTATTCCAGCCAGAGGAAGGCACTGGATCTTCTGGAGACTGGAGTCACAGATGGCACTGAGCCACTTTGGTGTAATAATAATGGAACCAGGTGATCCTGAAAGAATATCCAGTGTTTTTGTCCACTGTGTAACTTCTTCAATTGTTTTAATTATCCGTTCAACAAATACCTATCTCTCAAGTGTAATAAAGTACATTGAAGATATTTAACTTACAAGCCAATAGCTTCACTCTTATTTACTCAATGTCTATGATAACACAGAATGAAACTTAATTAGAAAACATATTATATTCCCAGTCATTTAACTCTCCAGTTAAAAATAAAAGCTGATGCTTTTATTGTCCTTTAGATATCTTCTATTTCTTCCTGATGTAAGAGTTTACACAAATATTCTTTCTTCTAAAAATCATTCACCTCTAAATGAACCTACATTATCCCCACTCTTAAATCAAGAGTCAACTGGGTAGAAACTCCTTGGGCAGAACCTTTTTCTTCATCATGGGAAGAGAAAGTATTTGTCTGTTTCAGAAATCCCATTCCTTTCCCCGTGTCCTATATCCTATATGAGAATATGGACATAATATTAAGCACTCCTTTTTTGCATGGATGGGAAGTAAACTGAGAAATTGAAGTTATCCGGGAATACAGTTCAGTATTAGCTATTCTCTGGCCTTTTATGCTAATCTTTAACCCATGTATCAGCAAATAAACCTCAATGAACACAAAGATACAAAAACATTCCCAAGTGAAGGATAATAGAACATTGGTATCTTCCCATCAATGCTATAAACTCCACAGTCATAGTCATTGTTAGTCCTCACTGTGCAAAACAACCATCTGTGGAAATTTTGAACAATCTCTTTGTTCAGACAAAATTCCACATCAAACAAGTTAAAATATATATGTAATTCAGGTGGACAGTAGCCTGTTTTCATAGGTTCATGGGTTATTTCAGTAGGCCAGTAAGGCCAATATTCTCAGTTGAAGAAAAAATGAATATAATATAGTATAAGAATGCATTTTTTTTCTAGTTATCAAGCAACAAAGATTAATTTTAAAACATGTATAATTTTATTAAATTAAAGAAGCATTTATGCAGCATTTTTACATTACGGTCAAACTGAAATCAATAATTCTTTTATGTATTTTCTTTCAGTTAGATAGTATTTTTTAATGTTAATATTGACAATAAGAAAAAACATTTAAATCTAATTTACTATATTTATAAAGATATTTCTGGAAAACACAAGGTGGAATTTGAATGTATTATCCTGATTTTGAATTCATTCTGGCCCAATTACTTTCTCAACTTAATTAGAACTTTCTACATAGGAATGAGAACAGCTGCAGTAAAGAAACACATTGTGGTAACAAGAGTCTTAACACACAGTGACAGCGAAAAGAATATCACAACAGCAGCAGTAAAGAAACACACTGTAAGGCAATCAGAGTCTTAAAATACAGTGACAGCGAAAAGAATATTACAGTTTATAATGGGCATGCATAAAGTATAAACGTTTTCTATTAAATATGTGTTTTTGAAACATTAATATTTAAAGAAATATCATTGAAAACATCATTTGTTCAACAATTTAATGTTAGGTAGAGACATTTGCAACAAGAATTAAGTTTTGAGTGAAGAGATATTTGACATTCACATTATGAAATCTAAGAAAACTCTATTTTTGTTCATTCCTAATACACACTACGTGGAATATTTATAAATACTTTGACTGTTTATTATTTGCCATGTAGTTATTTTTGTGACCTCTATCCAAATGCTATGAGTCATATTAAATTTAAGTGTGAGGATTAGCAATGGCAATGAATTCTAGTATAAAGCCAATATTAGTCAGATGATAAAAACCATGTGATACCAAAGCTCAGGCAACAGCAGTAAGAACTAGCATACCTTATTCCAATCTACTCTGTTTTGCCCTATTTTTAGAAACACCATTGTAATCACATGGCCCAACTATAATATATGCAATGTCTCACATTTTCCTCTTGTTGCCCATATTCTTCTTTCTAGTATAGGTTTTATCATATCTCCTAAAACATATGGCTCATAAATATTTTTAATTCTATATTTTTTTATTTTTAAGGTTTTCATAAATGAGTATTTTGTTTACATCATTTTCACTCCTTGCTGCCCATTAGTCTTTTGTACTCTACACCCTCTCAAGATATTTATATCTTGAACTCTTAGTTCCCTATAAGTATTGTGTCTTTGTATATATTTATAAATATATTCTTGATACATTTTTAATTTGGAGAGTTGTCCTTTTATTGAAATAGATATCTTATTTCATATAATAGATCCTGATTATGGTTCCCCTTCCACTACTCCACTCCAGGGCCTTGCCACCTACCTTTCCACTTTCCATTCAGATACAATTTTTCTGTCTCTCATTAGAAAACAAAGAGGATTCTAAGAGATAATGTAAAATAAATATATGATAGTATAAAACTAACACATTGGGGTTGGACAAAAATAAATAAAAAGAAAGAACAGGTCCCAAAATAAGGTACATTAAACAGATACAGATGCAGAGATACACTCCCTCTCATTTATACTCTCAGGAGTTAGATGAAAACACAAACTGGAAGATATATTATTTACACAATAGACACTATTTCTACATCTCCTTCTGCAGGGTTGTCTGAGCTCTGAGAGGGAGGAATTTGATGGAGATAGCCTTTAAGAGATGATCCAATGGATGCAGGGGGGGGGGGGAACAAGGAAAGGAATGTATGAGAGACAGCTAATATTAAGGGCTTTTGAGAATTAGCAAGGACCTAACAGAATAGAAATTTCCTAAAATATAAACATATATCAAGGTGATAGAAATGAATAACTTAATACTTTTAAGAGGAAATTAATGAATAACTGTGTTGAAAGAGTTAATGGCCTAATTTTAAAAATTTATAGATATATTTACTATTTTACCTAATCTATTATAGTCTGTTAACTATTTCACATAATCTATAATATTCTATCTCAATCATAATTATTTTATAAGCTATTTCAAATTTTAAGTAAAATTATACTTTAATATATGTTCTAAACATTATTAAATGTATCTTCAAATTTTTGTCTCTTAGTTGTAATTTCATAAGGAGTGTGACAGAGTTACGAGGCTTCCATGTTCTCTGCATCAGTTTGATATTATACAAAAGATACTAATGGATGTTTAAATATTTCTAATGAAAGCGTATTATTTGATTAACCTACTTATTCTCTTAGTTGTTGTCAGGGTTAAAGGAAGCTCCACTCTTTTCAGGGGATTTCCCTTCTACCAAAAGCACCATTTTCTCATTCCTGATGGAAGACATCAATGGCTGTCTGTGGTGCCTACTTGTATACCAAGTCTCGTCCTGGACTGCATGCTCAGTCAATATCAGGACTATCTGTGACTTTTCACAGTTATTATCCCTCTGGTCCCTACTCTAAATTTCTCCAGCTCATTGACTTCTGCCTACCAACTTCTAATTCCCATACATGCTAGACCTTTTGCCCAAGTGATCTCTTTTGTGTTCCTCATTTGTACTCCCCTCTCTCAACCTTTTCTCTTGGTTTGATTTGTATTCCTTTTTTTCCTAGAATGTATCCTAGCCTCTCCTCTCATGGCCAAGTTCAATCTGCTAGCCATGTTCATTGTATTTATTTTCTCTCTCTGATCTGGACTCTTTCAAATGACTCTGTCTATGCTGTCCCTTTTATGTACAACAAAAACCGTTCCCTTAACCATATGTTGAGTGGTAATGTCCTCAATTTATACTGTTATATTATGAAATTGTATATGTTTTAGGAAGTTCATGTGTTTTTATGTATACATATACTTTTATTAATTCCTTTTATATTCCATTTTTGAATTGACTATAAGTTTATTACCTTACAAATATTGAATGGCCCTATACATAGGGTCTGTTTAGAGTACTGTATGTACATATGCATGAAAACATACAAAGACCAAAATTCTATTGATATATATGAATATATATATATATATATATGCTTAATTTGATAAGCATATGTTCAATAATAAAGCTAAAATGAAAGTCACATAATTTAGCTTTGGCCTAAAAACATCAGTTGGATCGGGATAAGGTATCAATGTATTACTCTTAAGGCAAACTTAAACACATAAACCAGATTCTTGAAAGATCAGAGAAGAAACAAAGTAGTCAAGTCTTGAGATGCAAAATTTCAAATAGAAAAGGAGGTAAGGCAAACATTTATATCTACCTTTTCCATTTATTCATACCCTAGGAATCTGACAACTAGGAACTGCTGAATTCTCTAAATGAAAGAGGCTGGCATAGAGATCTGACATTTTCATGAGTCTCACACAAAAAGAATTCAAGTCCTGAACAGGAAAGTACAGTATGGCTGTAAATTGCCAAAATATCTATATGCCAGGATATCTCTGATTATCTCATATACTGAAATTTTTATCAGATTTTACATATATGCAATTTCATCAATAATCCAACTTTTCTCATTCATCTCCTATTTGGCACAGTAATAAATTTATGTTCTTCAACCTGAAGAAAATACAGAATATTCTAAAATATAACTACCAACATAGACTCCTGTAGGCAGAAAAAGTATCTTCCAGAGCTGAAGGAAAAATAAAAACTTTTCATAATATAAACACTCTTACATAGTTTTTCTCCTACAAAAAACCCTAAAGAAAATGCTACAGACTAAAAACAATACTTCTAATCGAAAAGAAGAATATTAAAAGCTAAGAGAACTGAGAGAGAAGACAAAGCTCTAATTTATAAAGTACAAAATACAGCTGTGAATGCAAGCAAGCAAACAGCATCAAAATAACTGCAAACTAAAAAGACCAACACTGGCTCTAGTTATTAATGAACTCTATTTACCAATCAAAAGACACAAGTAAGTTAAAAATACTACAATTTTATGAAAATTCAGCAACAAAATACTTTCACAAATAGAAATGAAGGAACACTATTAACTCATTCATAAATCTAGCTGTATCTTGATATTAAACTAGATAAGTAAACATACAAAATTAAATTCAAGTTCTAAATTCTCTGATCAATAGAGATGCAAAAGTTTTCCCAAATACTGTGGAAATAAATCCAATAAAGCATTAAGAACTAAATATCAAGTTGGTTTCATAATTGGAGTATAAGTTTTATTCAACTTAAACTTTATTTAACAAATCAATTAATGTAATGCAGTATATAAATAGAATAAAGTCAGAAATCACATAATTATTTTAGGATATCAGAAAAGTCATTCAATAAATGGTAACATTCTTTTGTAAATAAAAACACTTCTGCTGAAACTATGAACATGAGATTGCTGCATCAAAACACTAAAGATTAATATATAATAAGCAACAACGTACCTTTAGAAGCTGAAGGGGTTTGCAACCCATAAGAAGAACAACAATATTAACCATCCAGACCCCCAGGCTCCCAGGGACTAAACCACCAAACAAAGAGTACACATGGAGGGACACATGGCTCCAGCCACATATGTAGCAGAGAATGGCCTTGTAGGGCATCAGTGGGAGGGGACGCCATTGGTCCTGTGAAGACTCCATGCTCCAGTGTAGGAGAAGGCCTGGGCAGAGAGGCAGGAGTGGGTGGATGGGGAAACACCATCATATAAGCAGGGGAAGAGTTGATGAGATAGGGGAATTCCTGGGGGGGGGGGCAAAAAAAGGGGATAATATTTAAAATGTAAATAAAGAAAATATCTAATAAAATGAAAGAACCTTTGGGTAATTGGAAAAGTTTGATAGCATGTCTTCTAAAATAAAAAATAAATGAGACAATAATGACAATTGTCTCCACTCTCAAAGTGCATCAAGTCTAAGAACAATAAGATAATTAGAAATGTTAGAAGGCCAACTACTACTATTTACAGATAGCATGCACCTGTGCTTTAAAGACCTAAACACTCTCATTATATCATTGTGGCAGTGTCAAGATACAAAATCAAAATACAAAATTCAGTAGTATTTTTATATACTGGAATGCTGGTAGAAAAAAAACTATGAAAAGCCATTCTTAATATAAAATAGTCACATGAAAAAACTTTTGTCTAGACAAAATACTTGATCAAAACCTTGAAAGAATTTTTACAGTAAAAACTTGATGACACTGAAAAAAATGGGGGAACAAAAGACCAAACTATATTCTCAGTGATTGGAATATATTATGGAAATTTCTGTATTACCAAAATTGGTCTATAGTTTCAGTGCAAGTCTCTTTAAAATTTGAATGGCATTCTCAACAGAAATAGACAATATGATCCCAAGTTCCTTATAAAAACCTCCTATGAAACCTTAAATACCCAAATCAATCCTAAATAGAACAGATAAGACCAATAGTATAAATATCAGATATCAAATATCAGCACATACCTTAAGAAAGAAAGCAACATATTAATTTTAATGTTTTCACTTTAATGCAACCATTCAGTTAATAGATAATTCATGCTGCATTTAACTATTGTAGGTCTCTCTCCTCTCTCTCTCTCTCTCTCTCTCTCTCTCTCTCTCTCTCTCTCTCTCTGGCACACACACACACATACACACACACACACACATACACACACACACAAACACACACTTTCTTTAAAACAAGTCTTACTATGTAACTTAGAACTTAGCCTGACCTGGAACTTAATAACTCAATACTAATCCTTATTGCAAAACTTCAGCTTCTGTAGTGTTCAAAGCACACATACAAAGCACTAAAATTTGTAACAATTTATTAACAAAGAGAATAGTTTATTTGTACTAGCAAATCTATAGTTTAGTGCTATAAACTTGATTTTATTTTTAAGATTCTTAAGAAGTTTTTTTGTTTTGTTTTGTTTTTTTAATTTTGGAGAGTTGAACATTTCTTTGAACATTGCAAAGCTACATTTCCTTCTTTTTTACTAAACTAAAATATAATATAATGAGATAAAACTAAAACTATCACCAACAAACTTGAGAAAAAAGAATCTAATAGAAAGCACAAGAAACAGAGACCCTCTCATTCACACACTCAGGTATTCCATAAAACACTTAAACTGGAAAGAAATATGTATGCAGAGAACATGGTACACACTTCTTCATGTCTTATATGTGTGGCCTCGGTCTCTGTGAGTTCATCTGTGCACTGGTCATATTGATTTAGACAACCTTGATCTTTGGTGTCCTCCACCCCCTCTGGCTTTTACACTCTGCATCATCTTCTCCAGGGTTCCCTGAGCCCTGATGGCAGACATATGACTTAGAAATACTATTTCAGGCTCAGTTTTCTGAGTTTTTTTTCTCTGCATGTGCATTTGTGGGTATAAATTTGACTTTATAAATACGAGGGTTTTTTTTATAGTTTTTGATTTTATATTTCTTGTTCTTTCCCTTTACTATGGACTCTTTTTTGTTTGCCTATTTATTTGTTTTCTAGACAGACAGACAGACAGACAGACAGAGAAGGGAGCAGAGATGAGTATAGTTGTGGGTGTGGGGAAGTGAGAAGAATCTAGAAGGAACTGGAGACAAAGAAACTATCATCAGAATATGTAGCAATAAAAAACATTTCTAATTAAAAAATAAAGAAAATTCCTAAAATACAAAAGTAATTATTACTTTCTTAGGATAAGAATACAGCATGAAAGTTAAGTTCCTAACATTTTTTCACTGTACAATGAGATATTAATTCCACACTCATTGTTTTATGTTTTCTCTATAATGTTTTAGGAGTAACTGTGCTTGAAGGGCCTATTTATGCAGTGGGAGGCCATGATGGCTGGAGTTATCTGAACACAGTGGAAAGATGGGATCCTCAAAGCCAGCAGTGGACATATGTAGCCAGTATGTCCATTGCTCGGAGCACAGTAGGAGTGGCAGCTCTGAACGGCAAGTGAGTAGATATTCCTGTAATGTTCTTAGAGATAAAGAAGAAAATAATTGTGTGGTAGTATTTAAGAATAATCTTTAAATAATGTCATGTATGTTTACCATAGAAAATAACCTAAATTTTTATATAAATTACTAATCCAAGAATTATTAAGTATATGTTATGAGAATATTTTTATACTTTGAGCAAAATGTTTATGTAGCCTTCAGAAAGTTATTAAGGTTTAGAGTTTACTGTGATTTTTCTGTATGGCTGACTGTACCAGTTTTTCCACTTTTCCATCTCTTTCTACCACTCTTAAATTAGGAATTCTAATTAAATTAGGAATTAAAATTAACAGTATTTTATATTAAAATTTTTATACAATATATTTGGTTCATGTATTCCCATTTCCCCAAACTCATATCAGAATTTTCCTTCTTTGCCATCCATCATGATGGCCCTTTTTCTCCCAAATCTCTCTATCTCTCTCTCTCTCTCTCTTTCTCTCTCTCTCTCTCTCTCTCTTGCACTTTCTCTCTCTCTCTTTCACACAACAATGAAACTAAAATAAAAACAAATATAAAACAAGAAAAAAATCCCCAACAAAAAAAATTCCTACAAAAATAAAACATGGAATTCATTTTGTGTTGACCAATTAGTCTTAGGCATAGGATAATTTTTATATACTCAATGTCACACCATTGGGGATAAAAGATCTGATTTTCTATTTCCTACTAAATATCAGTTGTATATAGCTTCCTGATTAGAAGTGAGACTTTGCATCCACTTCCTCTTTTTACAGCTGTGATTTTGTTGGATTTGAACTTCAGGTCTTGTGAACGCTGTCAATTTCTTTGGATTCATGTGTGTTTCAGTCCTAGTGTTTTGTAAGACACTGTTTTCTAAGAATCATCTACCACCTTTGGCTCTTGTAATCTCTTCACCTCATCTCTTGTACAGAAACTCAAGCTATAAGTTATCCAATTTAGGACTGACTATTCTAAAGTCAATTAGTTCTCTGCACTGTCCAGTTGTAGGTCTCTGTGTTAATTTCCTCTTACTGAAAAAGGAGGATTCATGAGTATTTCATGATGTATTCATGGGTATAGTAGTAGGTGGTTATGTGTCATTTGATTTCTCTTCCCTTAGTAGAATAATAGTAATATATTATCTCCATGAGATATCTAGGTTATTGACCACATAATAGTGCTATGTATAATCTCATTGTATGGAGTAGGCATCTAGTCCAATCAAATGTAGTTTGCTAATTGCATAACATTTGCACTAGTATTGAACCAGTAAATCTGGCAGGTGGGTAGCTTTTGCATGTCACAGTTTTTGAGGCTAAGTGACCTTGGTGATTACTTTTCTCTTCTGAGAGCCTGTCAAGTATCTTCCTACACCAGGAGTCCAGTAAGATGAATTATCCACTTGGGTACCACCAGCTCAATTTCTTCATGTTCAATGAATATATTAGAAGAAAATATTCACAGTAAAAATCTTGGAAACGGAATTCAAGAAACAACAAAACAAGCTATTTATCTTTATTAATTTGGCTTCATTGTAGAGATACAGGGATGGTTCAAGATATAAAAATCAATAAATGTAATCTATCACATGAACAAACTGATAGACAAAATCTACATTATCATCCGATTAGATGCAGAAAATATATTTGACAATATCTCTTAATGATAAAAGTCTGGGAGAAAATAGGATTAGAGGAGACATACCTCAAAATAACAATGACAGGTTAAAGAAAGCCCACAACCACTGGAGAGAAAGGCAAATCACATGCACTAAAATCAGGAATAAGAAAGGATATCTCCTCTTCCCATACCTATTCAATAAGCTACTACCAAAACTGATGAAATAATTGTTTACATAAACAAATGAACTGCAACTCGAACTTGGTGAATTTTTCTGAAGTAATTAATTTAAACATCATTATCCATACCGACTACTGTTGCTCTCCAAACATCTCACGATTTTACCAACAGGCCATTCTCTGCATTTGATGGCCACTGTGATTTACCTGGTGGTATGGCAAGATGGAAAACTGCAGCCACCTTGCTGATCAAGAACTTTATGATCTATCCTAACAGGGAAGGAATCAAGGCTGGAGACTCATGCCATATATGCGTAGTGGGACTGGGACATTGTTGGGTAAATCTTTGTCCAAAACTTTTTGTACAGATGTGGACTTGATCTGAGATAAAGTTCCCATTATACTGCCTTCATTCCTCACTGATAGGTCATTAGATGTGTGATGATCTCTGTATGTATAAGGAGGAATGGCACAGAAAAAATGTAAGTCTGTCCTTCAGCACCACACCTGTTTTTTTCATTTTATTTTTTTTTCTATACTTAGGTGAACTATCTCACCTGCTTTTCAGAGTTGTTATGAAAATATTTTGATGATAGTTACCCAAAGTGGTACATTTGGGAACAAAAATTGTGGAGCCTATTTCACACTCTTGCTGAAAACCTGAACATAATTATATGAGGTGTAATATATTTGATAGCTGTTTGTATTTTGATACAAAGATTAGAAATAAAGCATTTACAGCCTTGTATTTTGATGAAGTTTAAGTTATTATAGGCAGGTTTATGTTAGGCTTAAATCATACTTTTAATGACATTCAGATAGTTTTATGTGTACCAAGTAATTTATATGGATATATACACATGTAGAAATACACTAAAATATTATATTAAATATTTTATTTTAGTTTGAAAGAAATATTTTTATATGTATCATTTTCATATTTTTGATTGGTTCTTTTTAATGTCTTTTTTTACTTTGAAATTTGTAAATATATAAAATAAATATGAATCATGTATTTTCAAACACACACAACAATATTCTTCTTAAATTTTAACCTGTAAGCAAATATTTTCCTTCCCATTTTAGTAAAAGTTAGGATTTTTAAATTGAATTATTTTCCAATGACTATAGCAATATGATTATATTAAATACAAATACAGTCTAAGTGTGTGATAATGTTTAATTTTGTCAGAGATGATTCAGTTTATTTACATTGGTTTGTGGTTTTGAATAGTTTACATGTTAAATGGTTGGTCATATATTAAATATATAGAAGTAAAGTGGAAAATATATTATTCATGTCAATGTAATATAATATTTTTATTAATCTAATATGTTTATTTATTTTTTAATTATAAGTTTTATAAGAAGATAAATATACACAAAAATAAAAATAAAATATTGTATCAAACTGTATAAAATGATATTTAATACTTATTTTAGGATTTCTGTTGCTGTAATCACTAATTGTTTTTCTAATTAATCTGTTTTATATGTAACTTGGTACTATTCCCTTGAAGATTTTGATATTCCTTCTTTGCTTTATATGTCTAGTGCTTTGAATATTTTGTATTATTTTATTTTTTGTATGGTGTTCACATGGTGTTCTGTATGCCACATTATCTTAATTCATTTATTACATTATTGTGCAATTAAATCCATAGACATTGATGTTTGAATGCACTACTTATTTTATTATACATTTTTTGGTTATTACTTTGTATCAGAGCTATTGTTTCTTATGAGTTTTTTCTTCACTATATTAACATTTAAATTTAATTAAAACATATATTTAATATTTAATAATTAAATTTAATTAAAACATAAATATATATACATATGTTTATTGCAAATATTTTCCAAAGTAATTATAAGCATGGAGATTCTAGTCACAGAACATTTTGACATGTTGTAAATGAAATGTGTCTATACAGTTCATTTTTATCAGTTTATTTTTTCAAGCATATTCACAGGACAAGTTAGGTTTTCAGCTTGGGTTTATAATATCTTTTGAAATTTCACTTTGCTACAGTAGTATTTGCCAAAGAGTAACGTGAGATACTAATATACTGACACTCTTGGTTCTACCTCCGTATTTCTAGGGTTAGGACATCTTTAGGAGTCACAGGCATTTTGGTTACTTTCCTCTGGATATGGAGCTTTGCCTGGGATTTTTTGAAATTTGTCATCCTAAAATTATTAGAAAATACTTAGAAACAGACTTTGTGATTCACACATACTGTCAAATTAGCTACAGCCTAGCCTGGTGAAACCTTATGACCTGCCTGATTCTTGGCAAGTAGAGAAGCATTTCTATGTGGAATTTGTGTCAAGGCCAAGAGTATGCAATGTAAAGAACATAAATGAAGTTTGCTACAAATGATGAGACACCAAAGTTTCGGTGCACAACATGCTACAGGTCATATAAAAATCCCGAAAATAGCTTAAAACAAAGACACAAGTTTGCTTAATAACATTATATTCTATCTTACCAAATAATATGTAATTTCCCAAAGGTTGCATAAAATCATTTTTTGTGTAAAGGAGTTGAGTGACTATGAAGCAAACCAATGAGAAAAATGCTGACTTGATAAAGCACGCCTCTGAACCACCAACCATGAAATGATAGACCACTGCTTGTTACTACCAGTTTCGGTCATGAAAGATGTTATCTTCAAGATGGGGCAAACTTGACTCTGTTTGCTGAAGGCCAGGCCAGGCTTCAGCCTTATAATCAGCCACAATAACTAGACCTCACTACTGTATTCAACCATTCTGATTCATGAATCAAAATTAGTTTTTACCCATCTATATACCTTCTTTAAAGTAACTTTTCTATTTGGAGTCCTTCACTTTTTCTTAATAAATGTAGTCATTTTTTTAAACACCATCTGTTATCCTCATTATATATACTTCTAAATATGCTGTATTAATAACTTGCTAATGCATATGAGGAGGTCAGGATGATAAGACTGTTTATGCTAAGAAGTATTCAGTCAGATATTATACAAATTATTTAGGAGTGCTGTGTCTAAATTGTAGGTGACATAACTCATATCATTTGCTAGCTTCTAATAACCTTGTTTCATATTCACATGATCACTGAGACTTTTAGTCCACCAAGTCAAAGTTGTGTGTGTGTGTGTGTGTGTGTGTGTGTGTGTGTGAGTGTGTGTGTGAGTGTGTGTGTGTGTGTGTGTGTGTGTGTGTGTGTGTTGTCATGACACTTGACTTATGTCTGTTATTTGTCAGTCTTGTTACAGAAAACCTTCAGGGGCATTTTTTTTTCAATGACATTTCTACAGATTAATCTTCAGTTGAAAAATATATAATGCGGAAAATTTGAATTTTATTTATTTTTAATTTAAAAATATGCTGTGAACAAGATAATACAGTACATATATATGTGCCAGGAGATCACATTGTATTAACTAGAAATAGGAAACAGCAAAAATACAAAGCAGCAACACCAGAAGAGCTGGCAAGATTGTGTCAGGGGATTAGGTTTGAAGTATTCATTTACTTAGTGTGACATTCAATTCTACTAATATTTCAAAATGTTGTGAATACATCTAATCTATTTTGTGTATTTAAAATACGAGGTTATAAAAGGAGCACATTATAATAAATAAAGTTACGTGGGCAACCTTGTATTTCAGTCATGTGTGGTTGGCACAGTAAATCTAAGGCTGTTTTTGTATTGGGTGCCAAGATTTCTTTTTAGGCAGGAATGAAAACAGTCCTCCACCTGCCTGGGAGCTTAGTGAAATGCAGAAATAAGCAGCTCACATGAAGAGGTTCACTGAGCATAAGAAGCAGGAACGTTCTGCCTTGGTATCTACAGATTGTCTTGGGATCAGATTAAAGGATTTTTCATTTATTAAGAAACAAAAGACTAAACTATTAAAAATATGTCTTAGAGTTTTTACCTTACAACTTGTCATTTTAATAATAATTACCTACAGGACAGAGTACCAGAATGTTGCAAATGTATTAAAGAAATGTAATATGATTTGTGTATATTTGTGTGTGTATGTGTGTGTACATGTGCATATATATATATATATGTGTGTGTGTGTATGTATAGATGTGTATATACATACATATATGTGTGGTGTGTATATGTATGTATATAGATATGTATGTATATAATATCTACTTGACCAAACTTTGAAAATTATAAATATATTTTATAGTTTTATTAAAACTATGACAAATGGTAAAGAGAACTGTATATATAGTATGGATTACTAAGAAAGTTACATATTTCAATAGCAAAACTATGGACTTATGAAATTGCTGGTGAAAAAAGCACTTTTTTTTTTTATTTTTAAGGATAGGTAAAAGTATCCCTCTACATTAGGTAAAAGAGCACATATCCCCAAAATGCATGGCTTTCTCGGACACTAGAGATCAAGAACTGTTTAGGTTTATAGAGAACTGCAAGTCTCTTCCTGACGACAATGTACTCCTTTTCTTTGTGCTGTTTTGAATCAGGGATTCCTATTGTAAAGAGTGCATTACCATACATGGGTGATGCAATTACTTGTTTTCCTGTGACTACAAAGGTGCAGATGATTAGTCATGGATAAGAACACCTGAAATAATGAGTGTCTTCTAGAATCTTACTACTTATGAATTTTCATGTGCCTACAATCTTGTAAATGCAAGGCAGTAGGATGATGTGCAACACAAAATAATTTTAAAGCCAATTTAGTCTCCACTAATCTTCTTTCATTCTGCTCCTTCTTTCATCCAACTCTCTGACTTGGTAATACCTTGGACCAGGAGATTACTAGCCAATTGTCTGTGGACATTAAGTATGAAAAATATTTTTCAAGGAAGTATTGATCCTTTATATGCATTCCATATTTTCATAGTAAAGAAAAATTCATGTAAAAAAGTTTCATTGGGACAGATAACAGATTTTATTTTCCTAAAATGAAAGTATAGGTTTCCTTGAAGAACAAGTTATAAGAGATCACTTGATGCTCCCTTTATAAGACTAACATGTCCTAAAATCAGGACCTCTCAGGCATGAAGCAAACTCAGTATTTACGAGTACTTAGTGCAATCTTTCTCCATCATCATTATTAGGAAATGAATGAATCTGACCAAGAATCTTACAATATGTCTTGTTTTTTTCCTTAACAGTGTTTATCTGTAAAAACCCTGAACATTGGGTTTCTACCAGCTTCTATAACGTGTCAGATTTAAAAGAGGTTTAAATATAACTCGTATACAGAGAACTGATTTAGCTAAGAGTAGAAATTGGAACGTGGCTTTTTGTTGCAAGGCTGTAATGCCAGTACCCAGGAGGCTAGATGTGGATTACTGTGAAGCCAATGTCAGTTTTACCTACATAGTATGAGACCAAAACTGTATCTTAAAACTGAAGATTTAATAAATGAATAAAGTATTAGACAACCTGTACTTCAAATACAAAAATAGAACTCTAAACATTCAAACATATATCCTGATAATACTGGACTTATTGCCCAGAGATGCTATAGTGTATATAATGGAATATAAAATCAGTAGCACTTTCTTTATTAGGCATTCATTAACTAGATAGGAAGGCATAGAAACTCAATCCTAAAACATTATGTAAAATCATATTTATGCTAATTAAACACAGAAGTAATATAAAATAATGGGGAAGATTCAGATTCTTGCTATTCTCAGCAAAGCATAAAACTTTGCTAAAATTAAGTTTATGTCTGTATCTTATGCCAATTCTAGCATGACTATTACTAAGGTTGTTATTTTGGTTACCTTTTCTTCTGTATTCAGAATGCAATCTGAACTTCATATCTTTGCCTACAAATCTCTTTCATTCTTCATCTGTCTTTTCCATCATCCCAGTTTTATCATTCGATTCCATCTTTCCAAAACTTCTGTCAAATTTTATACATCACCTGCTATTATGTTTCATAACCTCCCTCCCTCCACATAATGCTTTTCTTGTGTGTAATGCTGCCCAAATGTTTCTTCATCCTACAGATTTTACTCAGCTTTCAATGTTGTCTGGAAATATTCAGGTTTTCTTTATTGCTGTAAAACTGTCAGTTGTTACTTCCTAACCGACTTACCTCAGTGATAGAATCTCTTTGCTCTTCGGAGTCCCAACATTGAATTTGTCCTCTTAGGGAAAGAAATCAGGGTGTCTGCAGTAGAATTCACAAGATTGAAAAGGACTTCTGAGAAGATATACATTGTTAATTGTTCATGAGAGTCTGTGCACAGGACAGTGTTAGTCTAGCATCTGAAATTGTGCGATTTCTTTACTTTGGTTATTATAATTTTAGTGCTAAATATAATAAATTGTTTTTATTTACTGTCATTTAATGTTTTGTTTACTTAATGTTTAATGTTAACATTTGGTTATTTAATGTTTGTTTAGAAATAAGGAGATTCTAGATAAATTTTATTGACTAGGTACGATCACAAAATACTCATTAAAATTTCCATTTTGGATATAAAGATACAAATGCCAGTTTTCATACAGTATTAATGGAACAATAAACAAAGATATTTTTGATTCTTTAAATGAGTTCTAATAAAACAGGTGATTTTTTTCCAGAAGTATTTTGTGTTAAGTGTAATCTATTTTCTGCTATCAAATTTTCTACTATATGGTATTAATTTTATTATGTTAAAGCATACAAGTTGTCTTTTACTGTTTAATAAAATAATATAATGATAATAAACAGTATAGTACAGATAATAAAGTAGTATAATACAAAAATATAACATTTCACTTAAAATCGTGGAATTATGTAAGTTAAGTTAATAAATAAATTATAAGCTGATATATATTATATCTTATTGAGTTTTTACATAAGTAGCTATAAATAAGATTTCTTTTATTCAGATATTAAACACATTTCTTCAATGTGTCTACCATGTGTTACTAGATTGAAAGCATAAGTAACTATATCAAAGAAGTAGATAATAAAATCTGAACTTTGCAGAAACATTTTTCCACCTAATTTTTTTTAAGTATGTTATAACTCAGGCTGAAGAAAATGCTAATAGGTTGAGAGCACTGAATGCTCTTCCAGAGGTGCTGAGTTCAATTCCCAACAACCACATGGTGGCTCAAAACCATCTGTAATGAGATCTGGTGCCCTATTGTGGGATTCAGGCATATTTGCAGGCTGAATACTGTACATAATAAATTTTTTAAAAAATTCTATAACTCAAAAGTGTATGAATATATTCAATAGTCAGTTACCTTTATAAATGCAGTTAAGTTTACAACAACAATTTCCTAAAATCTGCAAAAAATGTGAAATATTTATAAATATAAATATTAAATCAAATTTCATATTTGATTTACTATATGCTACAATAATTTAATTATTTTACTTTAAAACCTAATTACTGAAAACATTTCAGAGTGAAAGTCTGATGAATCTTCTCGAATGATTTTGTTTGTGTATGTTGATATGTGGATTTTATTCTTTATAATGTAAATGTGGTTTATGTATAACAGTGATTGACGGTTTTATATTGACTACTCTGGCCATTTATAGTGATGCTGAACTTAGTTCACTACTGTCTGCTACATTTTGAAACATATATTCTTAGAGATAAAGCCTGTAATTTATCAAATTCGTGGTGTCTTTGCTGGCTTTTGTATTACAGTTATTAATGGATTCTTAAATGAGGTTGGAAAGTATTTTTTCTTTGGGGTTTGGAAATTTTTATACGATTTGGTAATAGTTATTTTCTTTTTTAAAAAATTATTATCTTATTTATTTACATTTCAAATGATGTCACTTCCCCTGTCCCCTTCCCAGAGTTCATTACCCCTTGCTTTTATTCTTTCTCTGTACCTCTCTCTGTCTCTCTCTGTTTCTCTCTCTTTGTGTATCTCTCTGTCTCTCTATCTCTCTCTCTTTACGTGTGTATGCATGTGTGTGTGTGTGTGTGTGTGTGTGTGTGTGTGTGTGTGTGTGCGTGTGCATGTTTGTGTGAAAATACTAATGTAATCTTATAGTCCCAGGCTTCTCTGGGGATTAAAATTTTAATGCACTGTTCAAACACTGATCAACCCTTTAGAAGTATGATACTCTGTGAGATATCATTAGTTACTGCTAATAAATGCACAGCATAATTTTTCTTCTGTAGATTATGGCATTCTTATATATGCCATTTATTATTTTCAAAAACTAAAAGTCAACTAAATATGACATAATATTTGAAAACAGTTTTATATTACCACCTATCAACATTGCTAAGGTAAGTTTAGATATCTGATGAATGTACTAAGTTTATTCATGTATAAGAATAAGAAGAAAAACTTGAACTTAACATCTCCTTTGAGACATTGGAAAAAGTGTGATATCTTCTCTGTGTATTTTTAACTAGGGACAATGCTACACACTCTACACCTTACATGTAAGAAATTATGTAGTACTTCTGAGAAGTACAGTTTCATTTTGGCAATATTCCTGGATTATAGCGATACTTCTTTTGAGTTACATGTCCAACTTAAATGAAATGGAAGTAAATGCGTTCAGATTTCATGGAGTGTTAAGGATGATGAAAACTTCTGAATGAATATTTTACTTGGGTCATTTTGCAAGCTAAATTGTTCAACTCTTGTCATTTATAATGCCCTTACTGCTTAATTTCCTCATTTTGAATGACAGAGTCAGCAGACTGCTTCTGAGTAATCAAGCAAGGCAGCATGACAGTCACAGTGAGAACCCTCAGGACACCAGAGATATATATCATGGCATGCTATGTGAGAAACAGAAGTGGCTTGTTAATAATGTATTCATGATTTGAAATCAGCTTAAGCACCATACTGTAGAACTATTAAAGAATACTGTAGCATGGAGTTGAATACCTGAAGCCTTCAAAGCATAGTATACAATGTAGTGCGTTCCTTCTACGCATTTATTTTAAAACTGAAAAATGGAGAATGAAGTCTACAAGAAGGTTCAGAATAATATTCACAGTTAAGGATCAATCTGGTAACACAATATTGAGATAAATAAATCCCGTATTTCTTTTCTTGATGTTTGTACAATGGGAATTGTCTGCAAGTCTTCTATCAGAAGTAGCAGCTACATGCCCTGCAGCTACTATTCACCCTGATTAACTCCAAAGGTCAGAGCAGCCTCAATTTTCTGCTCTCCTGATTTCTGCTGCTGCTAAAACTGTATTCTATGTTAAGTCAGTCTCAAAACCTCCTCTTTCATAAAACTGTAGCCTCAGCTTTAATCACCAGTGTGATCTTCCTTCTTGTGCAAATGTCATTTTGTTGGTGAGACATTTTTTTGTCATTTACTTAAAGTTGCAAACATAATCCGCATGCCTGCCAAGGCTTTCATGACACTGACTCTGAGTTGTACCGCTTAGAGGCTTCTGTAAACATACCTCTGTGTCTGGTTTGACATTGTACAATGCATCAGAAAAATTAAAGAATTAGTTTTTTAAATTTTGCCTATATAACGTATGCACCTGCTCTTGTCACACACACACACACACACACACACACACACACACACACACACACACAAACATATTGGGTAATGCATTGCATATACGAAAACATCAAATAAGTAAATAGGGGTACAAGTGTACACACACACACACAAGCACGCATCCGTATACACACTAAGTTTCATGAATTACCATAGGGTGAAGAATGAGTAAGTTTAAAGGGGTATACAATGTATTTTTCAATCATTTAATCTCAGTTGGGACACAGAAGTTATCTTTGAAGGTTCCTATTATAGTCCTGTCAACAAAACAATTGAAGAAAACAATGAGTGTAAATTTTAGAATTGCTCATTCAAGCCAGTATCAAGAATTTCCTGTGAAGTTTGCTTAAACCACAGCATACACACTAAGAAAGATGGTTGTTATGACAACCTGAATGAGAGTACTCTATTGCTTAGTCTTCTATACTGTGACAGTGCAATGCAAGATCTGTGTCTGATTGTTGATTCCAAATAAGATAATCACAGTCATCTCACTAGAGTCATCTTTCCTATGACATAGTCTACATTTTAAAATATCTTTCAAATATATTCCTGGGTATTTATTCACAGAAAAATATCATTTTTTAAATCATTTATCTTATAAACAACCTAAATATAGGTTCCTAGAATCTAGCATTAAAACTTTTATTTTTTTACAATGTTACATAGAATACTGCATGTTACATTAACAAGAATTCCATCTATATGGTAATCTTCATTAAGATCTACATTTGAAATATATGTTTTTATTTGTGGCTCACACTCTAAAATTGGTCTTTCAATGTAAGTTTTACATTTTCCAATTCAAATGGTAATATTAAATATTTTCCTAATTGTGGTTTCAGGTTGTATTCAGTTGGGGGTCGAGATGGAAGTTCTTGTTTGAGTTCAATGGAGTACTATGATCCTCATACAAATAAGTGGAGCATGTGCGCACCGATGTGTAAGAGGAGAGGGGGTGTTGGAGTGGCCACCTGCGATGGCTTCCTTTATGCGGTGGGAGGCCATGATGCTCCTGCTTCAAACCACTGTTCCAGGCTTCTGGACTATGTGGAACGGTAAGCTCCAAGACCACTGAGAGTGCACCTTATACTTCAGGAAGAGTGAATAACTCCTGGAACTATTTTCATAATTGATCCCTTTCCTGTCCATTTATCTTCCACTCACCCTCCCTCTAATCTTCCCTTTATTCTTTCTTCATTCCTCTCCATCTTCTTCTCTAGTAGATAAACATTTTTCCATGTCACTCTTTTGCATCTTGCGACTTCTTTTCCATTAGTTTAAACCCTCAACATTTTCATAGAATACTTAAACACTCTGTTTTCTATTAAGACATTTTTAAAATAATGACTGATACCAAGATTTGACGTTTGTTAGACAGTAAAGTCTGAATTTTTTTTCAGAAATTGCTGCTTTTTTCATTTGATATATATGGATATGGATATGATGCACATATATATATATATATATATATATATATATATATATATATATATATGTGTGTGTGTGTGTGTGTGTGTGTATACATATATATGTGTATGTATAGTTTTTATAACACTAGAATATGTAGGAAATGTAACTGGTCTTTTAATTCTGGGAAAATCTGAAGCAGATAAACCAGGGGTAAAATGAGTCAGTACTTTGACTTCAGGTTTAGTTTCATCACACCTGCACATGTTGCTTATGTGTTAGATTACATAGAACTATTGAATTGCATGGAAAAAATGCTGGTAAATATTTTGCAAGTCTTATACCCATGAATCTTCATCTACACAGAAGTTAACATAGGAATATTAAAATAATTGTTTGTTAGTTGAGACAAGTAACTATATTTTAACTCCAAATCTCAGTTGTAATAACTATAATATCATATGTACATATAGCTTATATCCATAGTGCTGACAATCTGGTGCTATGACTGACGTGGCTAAGCTAAAATATCTAACTTTATAGAAGATGGAGAAAGGCATAGGGAGAGATTGTTCATTCATGCCTATCTTTAGGTGAAATAAACCTGTTCATACAATATTTCAGTGACAATTTGACCAAATAGCCACAATAAATTAGGAACACAGTATCTTAATGAAGAAAGAGGTTCCATTCATAGCATTGAAGATATAACCAAATTCCTTTTAATATTAAGAAACCTGTAATATATACAGACACACATTTTATTTGACATAAGTATGTGTGCATTCACATACATATACATACACATATACATACATACTCATATTTATATTTGTATTCATATATACATACATATATATGATAGAGAAAGGAATATGAAACCTCATGTTTCCAATTAAATAATCTCTAATATACTGAAATAAAATCATCTACATGTGTTTCACTGAAATATTCAGAAATTCAGTGTTGTAATCTTTTTTAAACATTGAAACAATCATTTATTTTGAAATTATCACACAGGACATCTATTTTCATTTAGTAAATATTTAGAAATTTGGAGTATTGTTCTATGATAAAACTGTTGCTTTTATCTTGCAAACTTTAGGGAAATGCTGCTAATGAAATAATATTTCCTCAAGGAATTTTTTCTGAATTTCCTCTATATTTAAATGTTATTTATTCACACAAGCATAAATAATTCAGTTTCAGAATACATTTATGATGTAAAATTAGATTAAAATACTCTGCTATTTTAAGTTATAGACATTCAGTGTGTCTGCATAGCTTAATTAATGCAGAACACAACATATTATCATGATTTTGAGTAAATTCACACTGCCTATTAGAGTCAAAGTATTTTGCACATTAAAAAGCATAATCTTATACTATTGATTTCTTATGTAATTGATCAATATATCAAGATGTATAATGATGCCTCTGAGAAACTATTTTCTGCACATAATATATATAGTGTGTTTAGTATATTATTGTAGTCAGTGGTTTATAATACTATGCTTTATATATGTATTTTACTTATATTTCAAGATGATATTATATGGATATCACATGCTTTATGCAATAATTGTGTTAAGCACATTAGAGCAGGCACAAAGGCAGGCAATGGGAAGAAAAAAATTAAAAACAGGGTGTGCAATATATGAAAGTTTGTCTTATAAAAAATCTTCACCTTACGAAGTAAACTTTATTTTTATTCTTTAATCAATTTTTTACAGTCTAGTCATTATGGCCCTCTTGGTCTGCCCTCTGACTTTTTCTTATCCAATATCTTCTCCCCTGTCTCCAAGAGAATGTGCCCCCTACCCTCACTCCCCAACACCCAACCCACACCCACCCCACCAGACCTTCCCACTTCCAGGGGCCTCAAGTCTCTCAAGGGTTAGGTGCCTCTGATCTCACTGGGGCTAGACCAGGCAGTCTTCTGCTGTATATGTGTTAGAAGAGTGTGGGGCACATATCAGCTGGTGTATGCTGTCTGGTTGGTGGCTCAGTGTCTGCGAGATTTCAAGGCACCAGGTTAGTTGAGACTGTTGGTCTTCCTATAGGGTCACCCTCCTTCTCATCTTCTTCCAGCTTTTCCCTAATTCCACTGTAAGTCCTCACCTTCTGTTCATTGGTTGGGTGTAAGTATCTGCATTTGACTCTTTCAGCTGTTTGTTGGGCCTCTTGGATGTCAGGCATGCAAGGCTCCTGTCTGTAAGTACATCATAGCATGAGTAATAGTGTCAGGCCTTGGAGCCTCTGCTTGACTGGATCCCAATTTAGGCCTGTCAGCGGACCTCCTGTCCCTCAGACTTCTCTCGATTTTTGTACCTACATTTCTATTAGACTGGAACAACCCCGGGACAGAGTTTTTGACTGTGAGATGGCAGCACCATCCCTCCCCTGTCTTTCTACTGGAGGTAGATGCTACAAGTCTCCTCCCCATACTGTAGAGCATTTCATCTAAAATCCTACACTGATAGTGTCTTACATCTCAGGTCTCTGGTACTTTCTTTAAGGTCCCCTCCACCTCCTAGCTCCTGAGGTTGCATAATTCCATTTTTTTCTGCTGGCCCTCAGTTCTGTTTTCCCCTACACCCCTCATGTTCCCTCACTGTCCCTTCCCCTACCCAAGTCTATCTCCTTTCTGCCCCCAAGAACTTATTGGTGAGTGCAAGACCTTTTGGGTCTGAGTTTCTTCACTAAGAATGATATTTGCTAGTTCCATCCATTTCCCTCCAAAACTCAGGATGTCCTCTTACTTAATAGCTGAGTGGTATTCCATTGTGTAAATGAACCATATTTTCTGAATCCATTCTTCTGTTGTGTGACATGTGGGTTGTTTCCAGCTTCTGGCTATCACAAATAAGGCTACTGTGAACATTGCAGTACACATGCCCCTGTGGCATGGTAGGGTAGCTTTTGGGTATATTCCCTAGAGTGGTATTACTTTGTCTTCAGGTAAATCTATTTCCAATTTTATAATTTTATAATTACTACATTGAATCTTAGCTTTATCACTTGACTACATTCCATTTCTCATAACCTAGAATAATACGGTTCCTGGGCTGTAGGGGAGATATATTTTCCTTCTGTTGTTGATTGTTTTGCCTCACTAGCATCCAGTTATCCTGCTCTGTAATGATTGTCATTCCAGGTGTTGATATCTGGTCCTTTCTTTGTTGAGGTTTTTTTTTTTTTCATCCTGGAGGTTTTGTTGACATATCTGGACATTGTAAATATGTGGCTGCTGTATGTTGACTTATAGGCAATGCTTTTGAGTCTCTCTGAGGTGTGAGCACTGTGAGTTTCAGCTAGAATCTGTTTCTAGATGTTGACTGAGAGCTGATGCTTGGGAATGAAAATGAGCTGCAACTATAGCAGCCGAGCAGGTCCGAGGTGAGGTTAATTTGATCTGCTACTAAAATCTGTGGAGGCCCCACAGAACGGAGGGAGGGAGGGAAAACAGACTCTTGAATGTCCTCTGCTACAGAGCTGAGGATAAGAGGAAGGAATGAACATTGAAGGACAGGAAGGAAAATGGAGTTCCTCTACCTGATTCCCTGGCTTGTATGGCCAGCAGATTTCTAGGGAGAGAGAACAACATTGATCTTTTCTACTTTTCTGAACTTTGTTTTCTCTTTCTCACTTTGTTTCCTTAGGTGGTACATATATTAGGCTGCAAAAGAGTTGTGCATTTAAATTTCTTTTCTAAATATTGTTTTAAGAATGTGAGTCAACAGACTTCTGTCTGATTTCTATAGGGTCATAGCTTGATATTTGAAACAAATTCCCTGTAAATGTCATTAATGCAAACTGTATTCTTAAAGCATGAGAATGTATTCTTAATGCATGAGAATGACAATGAAGCTTGTAGATTTAGTGCTGCCTCAAAAGTGTAGTGTGAATTTTCAAAGGGAAATGAACTCATATTGTGTGACTGTGCCTTTAGCGGGTTTTCATTTTACAGCCAATTTTATCCACTCTGTGAGGCTGCTTCTCTTGCCTGAGGGCTATAAAGTTTAATAGACACTATGCTACAGAGCTCACACACTCCAACTAGGAAGACCAAGGTAACATGCAGGAGAGGTAGACAGACCAAAGGCAAAAACAAACCTTTGTCACTCTTCTATTCCTTTTTCTTATTTATTGTTTTAATAAACTGGCAAACACAGCTTTAAAATACTTAAAATCAGCCTTTTTAAAACAGTAACAATACTGTTATATATCTTATAGTAAATAGTTACAATGATTTTTTTATGCATCTGAAACCTTTTATGTAAAAGAAAAATAGATAATACACGTTGAGAATAACTTCTTATGCTTCAAGGCAAAAATAAAATTCTGAAGAGTTCTGAATTAAGAAAAAGCTTTGTAGAATCTTGAATGTGAGAGGAAGACTTACAAGTCTGGGTATTTTTGATTTTGTGGTCACTTCCTACATATCTGTGATGAAGGCTGCATGTCACAAGTTGAAAGAAATTAATGTACCTTTGTTTGATTTTAATTGTAATACATTCAATTAAATATAATTAGCATTTGGGAAATTGAGAAATAGCATATATATATATATATATATATATATGTGTGTGTGTGTGTGTGTGTGTGTGTGTGTGTGTGTGTGTGTGTGT
>JANHMN010000001.1:236203647-236266002 GCA_030674055.1 Rhabdomys pumilio | reverse complement strand
GTGTGTGTGTGTGTGTGTGTGTGTGTGTGTGTGTGTGTGTGTGTGTGACTTTCTGCCCAAAACAACACTATCTCATTACAGAGAATGGTTTTCTAGAAGACAGTTTCCTTGGTGATTGCACTAGTTTGCAATCTAGCAGTGATGGATAAGGATTGACTTCTCTGCCCTTCCTTGTCATCATTTGTCTTCTTTCTCACAGATATCTGACTGGACTTGTATAGGATATCAAATGAAGAACTGTATTGGAATTTTGATGAGATTGCATTAATCCTGCAGATTTCATCTTATAACTGTCCATTTCATTAACCCATTTATTCACTCTTTGGCTGTTTTATTTGTTAGATGTTTATATTTATAGTTCTTTATATATTCTTGGTAGCACACCATTCTCTAAGGTGTGGTGAGCAAATATTTTTCCCATTGTCTCCTGTCATTTTTTTTCTGATAAATGTGTCTTATGCTGTGTAGAAACATATTAATATCTGTATTTCCATTTCCTATAGTAGCTAAAGGGCTCCTAAAATAGAAAGAACATAGCTAGAGATTTCAAAATACCTGGCCTAAATTATATTACTGGGTAACAGTCATAAATAGCTTTAAATTGTCATAAGAAGTAGACATGTTGACTAAATGGTGTTTAATACAGGATTCACAAATTGACGAATGCATTGTGTTATGCTTTGGGAAAAGGTTATATGATCGCTTAATGGTGTTGGCAAAATTGTATATTGACCTGAAGAAGATTTAACATAGATCTGCATTTTTCACACTGTAAATAAATAGTTCAACATTGATCTGAAACCTTTATGTAAATACCCAAGAAGCTGAAATTGATAGAAGAAAGCACAGCAAACATATTTGAAGCCACTGTGAAGAACTTTCGGGATAGGATCCTGAGCTGTAAGACAGTCATAAAAAATCTAACCTACTTTTAACTTAGAAGCATTCATTACGTTTCTCTATTTTTTTAAAAGTCATTTATTTAAAATATCTATCCAGGTAACTGAATGAATATTCCACCTCCTGGAATGTACTCTCTGCATGTGGGTGACATCCTTTGAACCTCCTTTGTACAGTTCATTCCCCGTTATTGAATGATTTAGAATGCTAGACTGTGATTGAATCAAGTGTATATTTGTAATTATATCCTGGGTCTTTGTGCTTGTCAGTGTTTGTGATGCTTTGCATTAAATAATTTCATCCTGTCAATCAAATTCCTATGGGCTTAGCAGCCTAGGAAAATGATTAAATTTTGTCAGGCATGGAGTCAGTAATTGACGAAAGAAAAAGCTCCAACTTTAGCAATCCAAAGCATGTAACATTATGGGCAAAATGAATATTCTTTATAAATAAATCCCACATATCTATTGACAACTTTGTTTTAATATTCTGATGAAAAGTTAGTTTCTTGGTCTATTTTACAAGTCTGTTGATTGAATTTTCTACTGGACAAATAAGTCTTGGAACAAGAAATACACATTTCTTTTTTAAATGAAATGAGTTTTTTTTTTTTTTTTGTCATGGTTTATAGTTTTCTTCTTAGGCTTACTAACTTTTCACTTGGAATACCAATCACAAATTTCAAATTAAATGCAAAGAAGTGATTTAGTGGTTCATTTTTAACTGAAATAACATATATTCCATAAGGATATATATATATATATATATATATATATATATATATATATATATATACCATCCTAAATATTATATACAAATAGAAAAAAGTCTTAAATTCACATATGTAGCATTTGATATTGAGATGTTGTTTTTTTAGTTTTCTTTTTTTGTGATTTTTTTTTAAATTATCAAATCATAATTTTTATTTTTTAACACAGGGGTTATAAACACAAAAATGCAGGATTTGAGGAAGGGAGTGACACAGGAGCATAGATGTTCAAGGGGAGTACAGATATCTTTCAGAACAGAGTATCAGGGGACAGGTCACTATGACTCTGCCTATAATTGATTTGTCCTTATCTAAGTTGGTACTAACAGCCAAAGTTGCCTATTTACAAGGTCTATGACTACTCAGGCTGGTAAATTTCCATGAAAGCTGCCTGTTTACAATAGCTTATACCCATCTGTTTTAGTGTTTTTCCTCAGAGACCCAAGACTTTGTGTTAGCAGGCATGAGATGTTTTAAAAAAGGAAGTGTTTTGTAGTTGCCATTTTTTAAATAACTGAGCTTAATTGGCCCCAAACTCTTCATCTGCCATTGTATACTTCATGGCCAAATTTTAGCATTATCATAGCAACAACAGTTCTATTCATTTTATAATAGATCTACAAGTTTGATTTTCTTTTTGGAACAATATTTTATGTATGCTTCTCAGGCTGGTCTTGAACTGGGAATATAGGTGAAGCTGCCCTTTGACTCCTGATCTTGCCCTTCTTCTCAGGTGCTCAGATAACAGGTATCTGCCACTGCGTCAAGCTTACCTACAGGATTTCGGAACAAATTCTTTATTCCTTTTCTTGATAATTTAGAGTAGATTCGTATTACTAATTTTAAAGTAGTTTTCATCTACTGAGTGTTCAAATCCAGGACCTCCCTGCTTTCAAGCCATTCATTCACTTTCATTACAATAGGACTCTACTTTGATATAGTTCACAGTATTCAATTCCCTGCGGGAAATAGTGACATTTGTATCTATTCATTTAGAAAATCAAGTTATGACTTTCATTTTTATCAAATGAATTTTTATCAATTTAAGGTTCCAGATATGATTTTTATTTATTTTTTTCCTTTTTTTATCTTTTTTTATTGGATATTTTATTTAGAGTTCAGATGCCATCCCCTTTCCCCAATCCTCCTCCCTAGAAAACCCCTATCCCATGCCCCCTTTTCCTTTTTGCTTTTATACATTTTTTTTAAAAATGTTAATAAGAGACTTTATAAGTTTGGTAATGCTCAATCAGAAGTGTAACCCAATACCCAAACTAGATATATCAACTATCTTTGACTGGTGGAGACATATGAACATCTGCCTCCATGTCCCCCTCTCTCTTTCTCTCTCTCATCACCTAGCTTCTCCTCTCCTTCTTCTCCTCCTCTCCTTACTCCTTGTCTTCCTCTCTGTACTCTTCTCACCTTAGCTTCTCCTACATATCACCCTTCCTGTTAAAATAAAACTTTTCTTTCAAAACACAATTAGAGCATAATTATACCAATTTGTACCAGTGAGGTACAAAAAAGTCCTAATGGTTTTTAAATCCCTTATATTTCAGAATGACCGATATCATTGATATCAGTTTCAGAACATCTGTCTGTCAAAAATATTGTACTGGACAGAAAAACTTCTAAATATTAATTTTCATATCTTACTGTTCAAAATTATTATTTATTTAAAATTTGAATATGATCAGAATTTGCCTTTCATTTTCCTTGAATTTTAGGTATGATCCAAAAACAGACACATGGACCATGGTGGCTCCTTTGAGTATGCCCAGAGATGCTGTTGGTGTCTGTCTCCTTGGCGACAGACTATATGCTGTGGGTGGGTATGATGGGCAGACATACCTCAACACCATGGAGTCCTATGATCCACAAACTAATGAGTGGACACAGGTAAGATTGATGTGAAAATAAGTTACTGAAGATAAAACAGACCTTATTTAACTTTCATCTTTTGAAAGATTGTTTATGGTAATTCTGTACCAAAGTGACTGATTTTAGTCATGGAGGGGGGAGCATTTCAAAAATATAAATAATTTGTCTTCTATATCATTTTCTTCTGTATGTAATACAAAAATAAACTGATGTTACCAAAATATATCAATATTTCAAGGACACCTTCTAATTAGTCACTCCAAAAAATACCAATAGATTTTCATGTTATAATGTAAAAACAAAAAAAATATATTTGTACACAAGTCCATAACAGAGTATTTGATTTTAAAATTTTCAGTAGCAAAAATATGGAGGTTGCAGAATATCTTCTCAATGCCAGTCATTTCTATCTATGCATTACTAAGTTGAGACTGTCCACTTGGTAAAGCTGTAAGAAACCCTAAGTAATAATCTTACATCTAAGCAAGAAATTAATAATATATGCCCTCAGTTGATTTTAAAAATAAATGGAAGGAGAATCCATATAAGATGTTGTTCATTAAGAAGAAAGCTCCGTTGCCCTTCATGATGAAGATAAATGACTGACTCGTCTTGAGTGAAAATTATCTCTTGAGTATGCACTTTAATTATGATCAGAATAGAGTGCAGTAGATCCCATTCTACATGAAAAGCTCCAGAATGTATGTGTCAGGTAGAAAGCAGGATAATTATAGGGAATGTGGTTGAAAGTAGAAAACATCTTGGACCTGGTAAGTGCCATGGCCTTGTTTACAATTAGAGGGAGTAGAAATATTCTTAGATGTTCTTTAATTCAATTGTTGCATACTTTGCTGTTATATTTCTACCTCTTGCCTTAGTTAGAAAGCTAATGGTACGGTATTCTTTTAATAAATAATGTTTTCAATTTTGAGCATAGTAAAATTCAAAACCTTTATTGTGTTGAAATATGCACTAGATGCAATCAATTTATATGCCTTAGTAAACTTAAGGTTCTGATTTGGGACACAAAATGGAAAAAAAAAATGTGTCTGGAGAACATTAATAAGTTTATATAAATAATAGTTATATATATATATATATATATATATATATATATATATATATATATATATATATTGGCCTGAATTATGAAAAGAAAGGTAAAATGTTGTGGGAAAAAGTACTATTGGAACTGAGTTCTTTGACTTTTCACTCTTTACTTCAATTGCAAGAGGATTCTTACCCAAAGGGCATCAGGTACAAAGAAAAACAGGAATGAATTTTTAAAATACTATTTCATGAAAATGCTGCAGGATATCGTTGGATGTTGCACATTATTAAATCCCTTGTGCTTCCACAAGAGATGGTGTGGAAATTAAGTACTGTTTATTTGTTAGGAAAAAATACTGCTTCAGTGGTGTGAATTGTAGACCCAGTACTAATACAAATCAACATTAAATAAATGGAATTTAGAGATCCATAAATGATATATTGTGATCTCTTCATTAAATATTTATCACAAAGTATTATTGTGCTCATGATTCTACTAAAATTGACATCAAAATAAAGTATGTAGTAATAATGGTAAAGCCAGCTATTTTTCCATCATCTTTTAAAAGACATTTTATTCCCTGCATCCTATAGTATTTTAGAAACAGAAGTTTGGTTTTATTATGATTTTATTTTAATATATTAAACAAACATAAATTTTAAAAAAGTAATATTTTTAAATATTTACTTTCATATCTGATAAAACAGTGGCACAATTTTTAAAATAAGTATGTACTAAATTAAACACTTTCTTTCATATCTTTTCATCTCGTAGACTTTTAAGGGTACTGAGGGACTATCAAGGCAGACCTCCTAGACACATAAACATAAACTATATATATAATGTTTATTATTCCAAAATAACTTTGTTCAGTAAGTGCAGGCTTAGATTTTACAAAACCTATTTTAGTAAAGGTTCTCAAGTACTTCAATCCCCTATTTCTAGCACATCATTCGAAGTAGGGGAGAAAGAGTGTTAAATGGGACCAGGGGGTGAGGACCTGTTTGGAGCTAGTTCTTTAGGATAATTCCAATTTCCACTGTTAGGATACCAGCGGTCCAGTTCAGTTGTGTCAAGATCCCAACAGGCTAATTCAAAGAGTGTCACAAAACACGAAGCATCTAGGGCAGCATAATCCTTCAGAAACAGCCTGGCCTCTGCCTAATGTGCAGGAGTCAGCTGGAGCAACCAGAACCAGCCAGAAAGCCAAGATGAGGTTTCTGCTTCTCTCATTGAAGTGAAGATCAGGGAAGCCAGAGACCAGCAACACGTTGCACTGCTAGCTATGCAAGCACCCATTAACTGTCTGTTGGGTTCTACTTATACTTTCTACAAGCATCACATGCCTTCTCACAGGATTGCTTCAGCAAAACATCACATGATGGGGCCAGAAATTTCTACTTCAAATAAGGCTCGTAATCATTATTCCATTTACTCAGCAAAGTACATGAAATCTTTTGGCTTGCCCCAACAAAGGGCTAATCATTAGAATAAAAAAAAGAAAAAACTCTCAAAATATTCAAGCATACATCTACTTTTAAAAACATTGTAGGTTAGATAGAATTAAAATACTAAAACATTTGTTATAATTGTGCCTTCATTTATTTTATGAGAAAGTTATACTCATATGTGTATGTGAGTGTGTGTGTGTGTATATATATGTTTATATATATATAATATTCATATACACATATGAATCTTACTTTGTCATTTGACATTAAGTTCAATCCTTCCACTGGTTAAATAAATTTTTCAGAAAAGAAAAATAAATTCATATTTTTTCTTACCTAGGTAAAATTGCATTGACTTTTGTACTTCTAGGAGACTCTCACACTGCCGTTGTACTATGTACATTTGTGATCCTCAGAAATTCAGAAGTTATGTTGTAGGAGATATGTAAATGTTTGTGAAGTAAATTAATCAAAAACTATCATTATTCTCTTTTGCCTGAATTTAATTTATTTGTAACTAATTTATGTAGAGAAAGTTGTTAGAGAGTAACAAGAAAAGCTGGTACCACATCTACACTCTCACTTGGGTGTACTAAATCATTCTGTAACTAAAACTTTCAGGACACCAGGCTAAAATTTGTAAGTCTTGAGGTGAGAGAATAAGGGCAACTAGTTTTAAATATATTAGATAAATTGGTTTTAATAAAAAATATTTTATTTTATCTGATCAGTTATTTTGTGTCATAAACATGCATTGCTTAAAAAAGAATGATAACATTTTTGGTAAAGGAAATAGTCATCACTGTGATATAGTCTATATGAAGTAGGGAGAAAATGTTTACTGCTGTAAAGGAAATGTTAAATGTGGTTTAAAATAGAGGTAGTAAGTTAAACAGATAAATAACTGCGAATGATTTGGCTTTAAGAATTAGCATCTGTAAGAGCCAGAGGAATGTCTCATGACAAATTTTACTAAACAAGAAATAAAACTGAAAACATTAAGTCTGGGGAGATAAGTATTGCATATGATCAGAAACCATGCTAAAGATCCCTGTCTTTAAGAGAATCCAGATGAAAGACTTTAATCAATAACAATGAATAAGAATTGTATTTAAATTACTGGATTAGTAAGGCTTAAAAATGATTAGGAGATGCGAATTTGGAGAGAGTCAAAACATTATTATTCAAGATAAATTCATAACAGGAAGACAAAAACCGGAAAGATAAAGAAACTAAGCTGGTTTGAGATATTTAGGGAACTTGATGATTAAAAGGTCCTCTATGTTTCTCGAAGAACTGGATAGAGTCTTTATTTTTATTTCATCAATTTACTTTATGTCAAGATAACAGACCCTCTCCTAGTCCCACCCCCTTACACAGCCACTCCCCTCATCCACCCTTTTTCTTCTCTGCAAAGGGGAATCCCTTCATCCTGATCCCCTTAATATCAACTCACCTGGCAAAACATGGTACTTCAGGATTAGGGGCTTTAGAATTCCTCTGATGACTGACAAGGCAGCCCAGTTAGGGAAACAGAATCCACAGGCAGGCAACTGTCAGAAACAACCTCTTTTATGATTGTGTGGGACCCATATGAAGACTAAGCTGCATATCTGCCACATTCATACAGGGAGCCTAGATCAAGCCCATTGGCTTTGATTGGTGGTTCAGTCTCCGGAAGCTTCCAAGTGTCCAGGTTAGTTGCCTCTGTTGGTCTTCTTGTGTAGTCCCTATTTCCTTAGGGCCCCTCAATAATTCACCATCTCTTCCACTAGACTTCCTCAGCTCCATCTAATGTTTGGCTGTAGGTGTCTGCATTTGTTTCTAATCACTGCTGATCAATCGCTCAGTCTCAGCTCCATCTTTATCTCTGTACATCTTGTAGGCAGTAAACATTTTGGATCAAAGGTTTTGTGGGTGGGCTGATGTCCTTATTCACCCACTGAGAGTCTCGTCTAGCTACAGGAGATGGCTAGGCCATGGTTCATATCTCCTATTGCCTGGAATTTCAGCAAGCGTGACCTCCATAGACTCCCTGGAGCCTCCCTGTCTTGAGTGTGTGGCACATCCTAGAGATCTCAACCCAGGGGCTTTCCCTACATGTGATGCCCCTGCCCCTGGCCCCTGCCCATTCTCCTCCCAATTTGTCTCCCTCACAGTTCCTTCCCTCCTTTCACTCCCAATGTCTATTTTATTTTTCCTTCTGGGTGAGAATCAGGAATTAATTCACAGAAAAAAGTATACAAAATGAAAACAACAACAACAACAACAACAGCAACAACAACAATAAAAACCCCACTAGGAAACTCACATATTTATCATAATAGAGAAAGCTTATTGCCCCTATAAAATACTGAAATCAATATAGAGAAACATAATTACATACAGATAAGAAGTAAAGATCCTCCAACTATTTATGGTGTTGTGCACAGCACTTCACATATGAAATATATGTCAAAAATTATTGGGGAGACTTTAAAAATGTATGATCAACTGTTCTCCTTTTCTCATTCAGTTTCTTTCCACTTCTTTGAGTCATCATCAACAGGTTTTTTCTTTCTGGAGTTCATATACAATGAGTGGAATCTGACCCAGATTCCTCACATTTTAAAAAAATGCCTTCTATGACAATGACATTAGATGATACTTGAAAATATTTAGATGATGAAAGTCAGTCAACCCCTTCACTTGGCTTTTCTCATGTGGGACTTGCAGTGTTCTTTGAGACTCAACTCATTTTTTTTTGTCATTTGATTAATATGAAGATGTACATATATATATATATATATATATATATATATATATATATATATATATAGTTTGATATAAAATGTAATATAGTTTATTAAGTGTTCTTCAGAAACAAAGTAGATCATAGATGTATATTCTCTTCCGCATCACATTTTAGTCAATTATCTTTTAAGAAAAGCAACCATACATTAAATTTGTTTTTGCAAATAATTTGTTACATGAAAGGATAAAAGAAATTATAAGAGGTTTTATTTTGAAATATTCTGGGTGATGATGATCAGTTATAAATACATTTAAAATAGTGTATTTATTACATACAATAATGTAAAATAATTTTTAGTAGACAAAGAATTTCATTTTCATATTTGGAAGCTTGAAAAAATATTGTTTCCCAGTAAATAATTTAATGTAGATCACATGAAGATGTTTGATTGTAATTATTTTATCTTTGGGTTTGTTATTTTCTAATTTGAAATGATGTAATATCATTTCCAATATACCTTGTATTCTAAGAAAACCATATACAAAACCACAACCCAGTTATAAATCTATAGATTACCTCAAATACACATTTGATTAGAACAATTTTGAAATATGCTTAATGTGCCTAACAATTTTTATATTCAAGCTTTATATTGTAAACTCTCCGTGCTCACATTAATAAGCAACATAGCAATTCTATAATTATGAACTATTCATGAAGATACATTTTTGTGAGTTGTCTGTGCCTAAAATGAATAAATAATACTTTGAATTCCATATGGTATCTCTGGAAATATTTTCACAGTGATAGCACTATCATGACTATTATAATGAAACATAACAAATGTGTTCATGAAAAAAAACATTGTTGGAAACTTTTCTATTTAAAATTCATTTCACTCAAACCCTACTTCTTTTGTTAGAAATTTTTGAGTTATTGCATGTTTTATTATCTTAATATAAAAGTAATTGCTTTTTTGAGTAGAATTTTCAGTAATTTCCTTTCATTGTACTCTCTGTGGTTGTAATGGGATAATGTAAGCACATTTATTCATAGTTTTCATGTATATGATTTTAAAATATACTATAACCTATGTACAGTTCAATGACAGTAACCTTTGTCCCATGTTTCATCTTTTTTCAACAGATGGCTTCACTGAATATTGGGAGAGCAGGTGCCTGTGTTGTTGTCATCAAGCAGCCTTGATGGATTTATATCATGTTTGGAGGGATTTTCTTTGCTACTGTGGTTGTTTTATATTGTGTGGTAAGAATGAGAAAGAACTTCCTGAGACAAGTACTTCTCAGGAACAGGATTTTTATAGATTTACCTGCTCGTGCCAAAAGCAGTAAAAGATCAAACGGAATTATAGAAAGAAAAAAGAACATCAGACACAACATCTGGCCAATAGTTAATTAGTTCAGGAATGGTTATTGATAATGTTTTGCATTGTAGCATACAATAACTAGAGTTACCAAAGGTGGGTTTATCAAAAGGGACACATAATTGTGATATAGATAGTTACTTAATGACTAACTACTCAGTTGTTCTTATAATCTGTGAGGATACCCAAGAGGCTGCCAAGAGTAGAAGTTATACTATTTCATCTCACAAAATCTGAATGATTTTATGCTTTTCTACTCTATTGTGATGTTACCAAGAAGCAGAATGTTTTGTTGAGACAAATATGCTTCTTTCTCATTTTCCTCAGCTATGAAAACAATTAGAGAGACAGATGACTGTCTCTTGCATTCAGAAAACCGACTGCCCTGCAAATCAAAGCTGCATATTGTATCCAATATGATGATTGGATTTTATTACAACTGTGTCATCAGTCTGGAACTGGCAAATAAAAAAGGCCTTTTCATAAAGCTTGCCCCATTGCTTTGCATTGTCAACACACTGAGCCAAAGATTCACTACAGCTCTGGGCATTTGCCTTGTACAGAGTTCAGTATAAGCATGGATTCTAGTTATTCTGAACGTTAATATACTTGCTGCATGCTGACGTCCCTTAGAATTTTGTTCTTAAAAGCAAAACTTAGAATATTGAGACAAAATTTCCAACTCATTAAATTGGGATGGCTATAATAAGAACTAGAAGGATGACTGATTGCAGATTTGCACTCCACATTTTCAAACATCTTACGTTGATAAGTACATTATTTTAAACCAAATGTTTGTAAGTCTTCCCAAGCAAAATGTGGAACTTCTATGTAACATCATTAATATATGTTCATGTAAATTATGAAGATAGTTAATAAATGATAGAGCATTTGCTTTTATAAGTGTGTCTTCTTTCATTTCATTTTTAGAAAATTTGATGAGAGTATTGACTTGTTTAGTGTGTGTATGTGTGTATGTGTGTGTATGTGTGTGTAAGTGTATGTGTGTACATTGTATATATGTATGCATGGGTTTGTGTACATTTCTACATGTGTGTATTTGCATAAAATGTTCTAATATTTTGTTTCATTTTGTGAGTTTCCTTTTCCCTGTTACTTCCTCTCATACAAATTCACTACTTTTGAATGGTCACCGTGCATTATTTGTTCCCTAGTAGTAGAAACCTATCTGATGGCTTAGTGGGTAAAGTATTTGCAATGGAAGTATAAAGGTCACAGATCAGATTGCCAGGACCTATTCAAAACCAGATGTGATATTTTGCAACTGTTATATCGGGAATTCTATCTACATTCAAGTATGAGAGACAGGAGAATCTTCAGAAACTCCAGAACCAACAAGTTTGGCCTCATTCAAGGATAAACAGAAAAAGACTTATTTCAAACAAGGTGTTAGGCAAAGGCATACACCAGAAGTTTTCCTCTAACCTCCATAAATATGTTATAACACAAGCATGCATGTACTTCTGTTCCCATATATATCAGAAATACATAAATTTACAATAATTCTTACCCATTGTAATATTACCTAAAATATCATAGTGTGACTTTTAGAAGAAATTGATAAGAAGTAATCAAATAAGGAAGATTGTTTATACAAGTAGTGAGTAACTTTAGCTTTCACATATGTGTTTTTCTGCCAAAAAAATTCTGATAAAACAAAAACTAAAAAGGAAATGATCTCAATTCATTCTCTTCATGTACTGGCTCTCTCTCCTTTCTCTTGCCATACCTGATCCTGAACACCTTCTGTCACAATCCATCTAAGAAAGGCTAAGGCTAGCAGATAGTCTTCCTAGAACTGACCCACATTTTTCCATGGCCTAAGATGGGTGAACTCTAAGAGGCAAGCTCCCAAAAGACTTCAACTCAGAATGGCTTGATACAGTTGATATGCTTTTCCTTCACTCATATAGCCTAAGGATTCCTGGGCATTAGCTCACCTTATTGAGCTGCCTTCCTGCAGATCTACATAAAGATGAACTTTCATGAATTAATCCTGTTTAGATGAATTAATGATTTTATAGGATCTCAGATTTCATTCAAACAATCTTAGAAAGAATGTTTTAAAGATGGTTTTAGTTATTGGCTAGAAATATGTAATAAAGCTAAAATCAAGAATAGAATACGCCCACTCTTCATAATAGTAAGTAAAATCTGCATAAAATAAAATACAATGAGCTTTCATAATTACACTAAAAGAAGAAATAAATTTGGTACAAATTTTTGATCAAGAAAAAACATTCATTTTAGATCAGGTCAAAGGATGCAGCCACAAGTGTGCACAGGCAAGGCTGTATGAAACTCTTACTTTGAATGTATAATGAACATGTAAAATGAAATACTACTTTGAAGTTAATAACAATATCCTTCAGTAACTCCCATTTTGTGTACCATTTGGTCTATGAGGTAATTTTCTATGGAACATTTATATATAAATAGGACAGAGAGAAGAAATAAAGTTGTTGCCTTGGGTGGGAGGTGGCTGCCCCCCATCCATCTTTCCAGCAAGGGTATATCTCTGTCTATGTGTTTAAGTTCAGTAAATATTAACTAAAAGTGACTATTTTAGCCTCAGCAATCACAACTTTTGCCAATACAACTTCTGCCACCACAATTGCCAATGACCCCATTGGTGCCTTTCAGACATAGTAACCTTATAGATGTCAGAAATATCACAGCACACACCCCTATTCATAACCCCATCCCCTCTCCCATCCAGTTCCCTCACTCCATCTCCCTCTGTTAACTTTTTGTTCCCCATTCTTAGTGAGATTAAAGCTTCCTCACTTGGGCTTTTCTTGTTTAGCTTCTTTGGGTCTGGGAAGTGTAGCATGGGTATATTGCATTTTATGGCTAATATTCACTTATAAGTGAGAACAAAGCATGTATGTCTTTTTGAGTCTAGGTTACCTCACTCAGGATGATATTCCTAAGCTCTAACCATTTGCCTGCAAAATGAAGATGTCTTGGTTTTAAATGGTGGAATCATATTTCATTGTGTAGATGAACAACTTTTTTCTTATTCATTGTTCAGTTGAGGGACATTGACATTGGTTTCTGGGTATTACAAATAAAGCTGCTATAAACATAATTGAGCAAGTGTCTCTGTGATATAGTGGTGTATCTTTTGGGAATATGCTCAGCAGTGGTATAGCTGGGTCTTGAGGTAGAACTATTCCCAATTTTCTGAGAATCTGTCAAATTGATTTCCAGAGTGGTTGTACAAGTTTCCATTCCTGCCAGCAATGGCTGTGTGTTCCCCTTGCTCCACATCCTTGCCAGCCTGTGCTATTCCATGAGATTTTGATCTTAGCCATTCTGAAGGATGTAAGGTGGAATCTCAGTGTCTTTTTGATTTGCAATTCCCTGATGATTAAGGCCATTGAACATTTGCTTCTTTATCATTCAAGATTTCTCTACTGAGAATTTTCTGTTTAGCTCTGTACTGTTTTTAATTGGTTTATTTGAGTTGTTAGTTTCTAACTTAAATTCTTTATATATTTTAGATATTAGCCCTCTGTCACATGTAGGGTTGGTGAAGATCTTTTTTCAATATGTAGGCAGCCATTTTGTCCTATTGACAGTATCTTTTGCCTTACAGAAGCTTTTCCATTTCATGAGGTCCCATTTATGAATTGTTGATTTTAGAGCCTGAACCACTGGTATTTTATTCAAGAAGCTGTCTCCTGTACCAGTGAGTTCACAACTATTCCAAAATTTTTATTCCATTAGATTTAGTGTATCTGGAATTACAATGAAGTCTTTGATCCTCTTAGAGATAGGGCATCTCAAGGAAGTGACAGAGACCTGAGATGAGGGAGGATTTTTGGAATCAATGGAGATGACTTTAGATGAGACTCACAGCATTGGGGGTATTGAACCTGAAGAGGTTACCTCCTGTAGCCAGGCATGAACCTTGGTGTGGCTAGAGGAACACCATCCCACCCACAGAACTTTTGATACAAAATTTATCTTGTCTTCTATAACTGTAAGAATGAGGGATAGAACAGAAACTAATGGAATGGCCAAGCTATAACTGACCCAATTTGAGATCCATTCCATGGGCAAGCACCAATCTTTGACACTATTAATGATACTCTTTTATGCTGGCAGACAGGATTTTAGTATACTGGTCCTCTGAGAGCCTGCACCTGTCAGCTGAGTGAAACAGATGCAGAGACCCACAGCCAAATATTAGATGCAACTCAGGGACTCTTACAGAATAGTTGAGAGAAGAACTGAAAGCCCAGAGGGGATAGGGACTCCACAGAATATCAACAGAGTCAACTAACATGTACACTCGAGGCCAATCAGAATCAGAACCACAAACCAAGCAGCATACACTGTCTGGACCTAGGCACCCTGAACGTATTTAGCAGATGTGCAATTCAGTCTTCATGTGGGTAGTTCAACAACTGGAATGGAAGCTGCTCCTAAAGCTTTCCCTTGTTTGTGGAATCCGTTCCCCTAGCTGGGCTGCCTTGTGTGGACTCAGTGAGAGAGGATGTGCCTAGTCCTGTAGAGACTTGATGTACCATGGCTGGGGGATATCTGGAATAGGAGAGGTGGGAAAGGTGGTTCTTTAGTCTCTCAAAAAAAGAGGAGTGGGTGAAGGACTGTGTGAGTATGTGAGGGGGCTACTAGGAGGGAGAGCAGTGAGGTGAGTGGTTGGTTATTTGGAAAAGTTTGGAGGGAGGAAAAGAAAGGAAGAAGTGTTATAATTATATTAGAATCCCCAACATAAAAAAATAGAAAGAAAGACAAAAAGTCATGGAAATGATCTCTGGTTGGTTCTTTATATTTTAAAGATACAATTACACAATAAAAAAATGGGCTCATTTAAATGTGTAGAAACAAAATCCCTCCCCTTTTCCTCTGACAAAGGGGAATGGCCTTGAGTATTACTCCCAGATGTACAGAATATAAATAAATAAAATTTAAAACATTAAAACATAAAAATAAACAAGTGTGTAGAGATATTAAATAAACAGAATGTTTTAAAACATCCAGAAATTATACTGCTTTACTCTTGTATAATGAGTATTCTTGACATGAGCACGACCATGTCAAGAACACCAGTGCCTCAGACTCACGGATATGACAAAGCCTGGACAACTCAGTCCTAGGAGAATGGCAAGGCATTTTTCTGTTGAAATAAAGATGAGAGTATCTTCAGAAAGTATCAGCCAGTCTCCCCCTGCAAGTGGGCTGCAGCTGAGATTGAGCCTCTACAGAGACTCCTCTATCAGAATTGGATAACTCAGTTCATCTGTTATCAGTATAGGGCCTATGCATTTGTTCAGTCAGCTGTCTATAGTACCCAGTTTCTCATCCAGTGCTCTATAATAAAGGTGCCGATTTTACACCATATCCTTGCTTCTCAAACACACTGTGTGCTCTATCCAACCTCAACTTTTGTATACACAGGTCAGTCATTCCTTGGTTGCCCAACTTAGATTTATCACCAAACCTATGCAGGTCATGTTTGTAATGTTTGCCACATGCCCATATTATTTGATTCAAAACTATATTTTACTGATTTTTATTACAACATTTTCACTGCAGTATCCGCACATAGTTTTAGACAAGTGTTATTGGTTTTCTTTTTTGTTACAATGACCAAAATGACTGAGAGGCCAACTTAGAGGCGAAAAAAAAATTATTGTAGTTAACGGTTTTAGAGATTTCAGTCTATGATCCTTGTTTTTTTTTTTTTATCCTGAATCTCTGGCAAAACAGGAGAACTTGATGGAAAAATCAAATCCATGTTCCTGTAATTACCCTCCCTTACACAGGACCCACCTCACACAATTTTCATTGTCTAAAAAAATAACGCCACTGAATATTAAACACAAAAACCTTGATCTTTACCAGATCTCTGAGGAGTTAGTAAGAATTTGAATCATCTAATTATGAACCATTTTGCAAATAAGTGTTTTGAACTTGGATGTAATTTTTACCAACTATTTGTTGACTCCAAATATCTCCCAGCCTGGATCAAGTATACAATAGCTTATTCCATCTGATTTGCTACATAGAAACCACAGTGGATAGTTTGAAATATATACTCACCAATTTTGTGAAGTATTGTGATAAGATAAAATAAAATAAACTGATATTTAATTTGTACTATCAATATTGTTAATACAGCCATTATTAATTTTTTGAACTGTTATGATATGAAGCTTTTTGTAAAGTTATAGGGAATTCAATGAATTGTGACTATAAAATCTACAATAACCTTTGTATTACAATTTTTTTTCTGTACCTAATGTGTTATACACGCCTCCTTTTCTGGTTAAAGAATTCATATTCTTTGCAGTCAAATATCTGCTTAACTTCCCATTACTATATGTGACAAATAAGTTTAACTTCCTATGAAAGAACTAAACCAATTTCTAAGCAAAACAATATGCTTTCTCAATATTATTGTCATCCTGAGAATAGTTTATTAAGTTTTTTGCTTGCTGCAAATGCTGCTATCAGTAATGCTTGTACTTGGCTGAAATATTTTTCTCTGTTCCATGAAAACGAAGAATATTACTTTTCTGTTAAATAGCCCTTAGATCCACAATGTTAAAGCTAATTTCTTTACATGGTAATATGTGTAGTAAGAAAGTTGTTGGGCCACATTTTGGCCTTGGCTTGGGCCTTGAGGACAAACCTGAGCCAGGCTCAAGTTTGAGACCTGTCTTAGTCACTTCCATCCCAGAGTGACTCAACAGGACCTGTTTAGCCCTACCTCTGCACAGCTGTTGCTGATGTAGAGCTTTGCCATTGGACCTGTCAGTCACTCCATACACTCCATCACCCTTCCCTGACCTCTACATCATCTCACCCCTCCAAAAACCCTCCTGCCTATGCTCTGAGTTTATATAAACAAGAAGTTATTACATTAAAGATGAGTTCCTGCTTGACAAGATTCCTGGCTGGGTGTGTTTCTTTGGGCCATAGACACTCACCATTCTCCTCAGCCTTCTCCTCTAGCCTGGACCTGCCTGCTGACAGAAGGTTATGTGTGTCAGAGTCAGCCCCCAATGACAATTCCTCATTCCAGTGTTTATAAATTATGTTCATAGAGGATGTATCAGAACAATAAATTTGGATAAATACTTTATATTTTTATTTGTAACACAATGTAACACAATGTACCAAATGAATATTATACAGTTAGCTGATCAGAATATATCAATCTTCATTAACCTAAAAATATCAAATAATTAAATAGTAATCTGGTACAGAAAATACAGTTTTGTATTCTGCATTATTTTTAGTTGATAAGTCCTATCGTATACAAAGACAATGAACAACTATTTTTAAAGCCAATTTTTGGTACACTTTATAATTTATATAGGGTATCCTTTCTAGTTTTATGCCAACTAAAAAAACTGGAGTCATCTGATACAAGTGACTCAATGGAGAAAATATCTCCATATTATCAGGTTATGGGCAAGGACATAGAGCATTTTACTAATTATAAATAATTAGTAAATGTAAGATGACTCAGCCAACTGTGAGTTGTGCCACCAGTGAGTTAATGTCCTGGGTTCTCTAAGAGTGTAAGTGGTACGCATGCCAATAACTGGCACTCCTCCATGGTCTCAGCATCAAGTTCGGGATCTGTAATGTGCAACTGTAAGTGAAACAAACCCTTTTGTCCTCAGGTTGTTTTGGTCATAGTATTTTATCATAACAATAAAGATGCAAATGAAATAGTCCCTTCAAATATTAATAACAAAACCTTAATTTCCACTGTGACTATTTATGGAGATGATAAATCTAAAGAGAAACTTAGTGTTGAATGAAATCATAGAGGAAGACATGTGGATCAGTAAGATTCTTAAAAATGAAACAAAACAAAAAGCAAAACAGAGAGCTTGTTCTGTTTTCAGTGCCATGTCAGTGTGTATAGAGGAATGGCATTGTGAAGGAAAAATGGGCACCCAAAGGTCATGGGTCAGGAAGAGGCTCTCACTTGAAATTATGCAGGTACATGATCTGCAAACCCTAACTTCCACCCTGGGAGAAATATCTTATTGTTCTGTCTTCAAAAGAAGAGCACACCAATAGGTTGTCCATTTCCAAATGGTCAGACTTTAAAATGTACATGTATGTGAATATACTTGTACATATGTATGTATGTATGTGTATATATATATATATGTATATATATATATGTATATATGTGTACATATATATGTTTGTGTATACATAACAATTATACATATGTACATTTTCTTTATGTATATATATAAATATATACAAAAGGCAAGAAAACAATCAAGATATTTATATTAATTATTAAGGCATTAAATTTAAACCTAAAGTTTAAATGCTAACAAGAGTTTATAGGAAAACAATCCTAATAGTTTCAGATAAGATGAAAAGTAAACATTTTATACTTTTTCTGAATAGAATAAATTTTTGAGCCATCTTTTCCTAATGTTGACAGTTTATTATTGTTAAGAAAATTACTGATAATTTTTTAATTAACAAAATCACAACTTAATAAATTCAATGATATCTCTCACAATCTTGGACTACTATACCCTATTAGGAAAAACATAGCTATTATAAATTGTTTTTGAAAAATATTAAATTATTATTGTGTTTGTTAATTATGGTTGTTTTTGGATATCTTCATTTCTCCCTTTAAAATCATGCTAGCATTAGTTCATTTGTTCTCCAAAGCTAAGATAAAAATATGTTCAAGTGCCTATCTGGGAAATGAACACAGTTCTATTAGCATGGCTTAATGTAGTATTTGTCACCAAATAAATGCTGAATAAGCATAACTAATTAATTTATTAGACATATTAGAGCATTATGTTTAATTAAATATTATAGTTAAATACCTGCTAAATATTTTAATTTCAATATTTCTATTCTATGTTTAGAGAACATGCAACTGTTTTACTTGGAAAGCTGTATTTTAATTGTATGTATTCTTCTTATTTAGTTAAATGTTATTTACCTTCAAGAGTTATATTCTCTCCATATCTGATTGAAAAAGACATCCAATTTCCTCTAATAACAGAGGCCTGGTTTATCTTTAAATGACAGTAGGTAATAAAAGGCTGTTTCCCTGAATTGTTTTGAACATTGTTCATGATGAACACTAAAACTGGAAGCTGAAGTACTCATTAAGTTGTATATTTGAAAGACTTTATAAAGTAACCTTCAGTAGCAAATAGGGAAGACACAAAATTGAACAATAAATAAGAAACAAAATTCAAATGAATTGCACAGTGCATGGAGGTCATGAAAAAATAAGAAAGTTCTGTTTGCAAAATACATATTGGCTTTGTTCTGCTTTCAAAAATCCTTCAGGGGAAAGATTATTTTTTCTTTTTAATGAGAACATAGTGATCATTATCTTCAGGTTTTATTTTCTTCTTGGTGAAGTATGATGTAATTTAATAGCAGGAACACTGAGCTTTCAAAGCTCTTCCCTGTGCAACATTTCACTGACACCACACTTATACTGACATTACAGCAAACAATGACTTTAAATTCATCTATATCCCCATTTCTGTCCTCTCTCCCTCTTTCCCTTCGTTCTACTGAGTTAATAAAGTGCTGGAGAATGGATAATTCACTAGTTAGAACTGTCTTTGAGTATAGTTATTATTAACACTGATGGTCGCCAGAACAATTTCAGCAAAGAGTACCTTACACCTCCCCTATAACATAAGCAAGAAGCCACAAATACGTGTAATCTTTTTTTCTGGATTTTAGATTACATTTTGTGCAGACTTTTAATTGCAATAACCAACAAAGGTTGCCTAATTGCCTTTAACAATCAGTAGACACAGTAGTGACACTCGAAATTATTTTCCATATCTGTCTAACAATGTTAAGATTTCAATCCTTTTTGAAAATCAAACCGTTAAAATCAATACTTATATAAAATATACGAAAGTAACTGTATTAATTATATTTTATATGTCTATATTTAGTCAATGACCTTCAACAGCTTATGACACACAAACAGAATACCACCATCTTAATATCATCAATCTCAAACCTATATCTTATTTAATTTTGGATTAAGTATTAAAGGTACCAAAATAAAACTATCACTAATAATAAAGACAAATGTACATTTTATTTTCACAACAAGCTGACCATGGGAACGCCGTGGTTGGTGTGGCTCCACGGCTTTATGGAACACTTCAGTGTTGAGACTTCTGTTTCATTGCTGACATAGCCTCTAACCCTTTTCCCTTTGGGACCAGTGAAGACCCCAGTGCTTCTCCTCACATTTGCATAAATAAATACAGCAGGAGTGCAGAAAGGAGGAAAACAAAGTAAAAAGACTTGTGTCAGCACACCTTCAAAGGAATGCAAAGCATCTGGCACATGACACATCTGTTTTTAATATTAAAAGCAAAGGTAAATGAAAAACTAATACTTAACCACGAATGTGAGAGTTATTACCACCATCATATGACGGGAGTTACTTAAAATAAGAGAAATGAAAATTGACATCTATACTGCTTATATCATTGAATACACAGAATATATATTTTAACAGTTGCTCTAACATTGATTTGTCTCTTCAAACTTTTGAAATATTAGACAAATAACCTTGTGCACCAGGCTGAGTTTCAAGGGCTCTGTTTCAACTCATATTCTGCGCACTTCAAGAAATAAGATGTAGATTTGATTTTAGTGTAGTTCACTGGCTGTCAGGGAAGATGATAAAGTTCATTTTATTGCCTCAGTGACTTTGAAATCACTGTTTGATCATTTCTTCAACAGTGTCATTTACTGTAGAGACAAAGCAAGAATATCATCACATAATTTTAACTTTTGCCAAAACGTGACTTCTTAGATGGGTTAAGCACTGCCAGGGCAAATTCCATGCTCTCTTTTGACATTTCATGTTGAATTCTGATTATATGTACCCTTTAAGAAACATCTGGAAAGCTAGCTCTTAAGCACAAGGGAGAAGATTTTTTTCTCTCCTAATAATATCAATGATAGTACATTGACTAAATTTCTCATTAAGGATATTTACTAATCTCATACAATAATGTATATTTATTTGAGAATATTGAGAAAACATATTTACTTTTGTGAATTGCATTAAGAAGCTTTATTTTCCACTCTACTTTTCTTATTATCAGTATCCACAAAGAGAAAAACAACAACAAAAACAACAAAAGATGGCTAATAATAGGAAACACCTGTGGCAAAAGTTTTGGTGGTATAAGATTTCATTTACTCCAAAAAATGACTATGAAACTTCTTTCTCCTGAGGTTGGCATGTTTTGCTTTAAGTATACATTTCTTGTATTATATTCTCAAGAACACTATAGCTATATTCTGTTTGGGGTTCACTATGAAATCTCATACAGTTTTCTAGGGATTATAATAGTAGATCTTGGATGAGGCTTTTGGTACTACAAACTGAACAAATGTTAATATACTGGTGTTATCTTTGGAGTATAGTGATAAAAGGATAAAATGGATTAGATATGTAGAAGGATAAAAGGGATGATTTATGAACTTTTGTCCATGAAACCAAGTGGTCATCTGTATCATTCATTGAGGTAAGAAATGTGGGAAAAGGCCGTATATCTGAAATTAGTGTTTAACACATTTATATGATAAGTAGAAAGTAGAGGCCTGGAGAAAAAATACCAAAACAGAATATTATTGAAATAGGTAAAATACCCTTCTGTAATTCACCATCTTATTAGATAATAGCCATCCTATTTCTGAGTTTGATAGTTCAAAGCTTTCAGGTGGAGCAGAATGGATTTTAAAATAGATATATTTTTTTATTATAAACTGAATATTTATCTTTAGTTCATACATTAAAATTTCAGTCTTTATATAATATGATTTATGAATGGCCTCTTGGGATGGTGATGGGGTCATAGATTCTTTCAAGGATGGACACATTCCCTTTAGGAAAAAATATAGAAAAATTTCTCATTATATTGTCATATGAGGACACAGATTAAAGATAGCCATCTGTAAATGAACAAGTAACTCTTTTGAACACAGAATTTTTGACGCCTTGATTTTGTAACTCTCTACTTTCATATCTGTGAGAGAGGTTATATGTTGTTGAATCCACCAAATTTGTGTTTTACTCAAAGATGAAAAGAACAAAACAATATCTTATACAATCAATCTTTTAAACCTTTAACACATGACAAAAATAAGTTAATCAATTTTTAAGAAAAATAATTTTAGCTAAAAAATATTCCTTAGAAATGTTTATTGAAATAGCTTAAGAAAACCACTTGCCTCCTGATGAACTCACATTTCATGGCTTTTTTAGTGAGAAATCAAGAAAAAGGCAAGCAAGAAATAAGATAGGAAAACAATGAGTCAATGTAAATCTGTTAATTAAAGTGTTTGCAAAGTAGTTTCAGAATATTGTCCTTTCTACAAATGAAAAGGGCTGCCTGAAAAAATACAAACTTAATTCTTTTAAGTGGATTGGATTTTCTGAGTGCTTGATGTTTTCTCTGCGGGATCAATGAATTCTCTTTTTTATTTGGGGAAAGAGTTGTATTAGAAATTGTACCTCTCTTTTGCAGTCCATTATAAGCACAGAGAAAGGAAGCCATCGATGTCAATTTGTGTGTCACATTTCCAGGGAGGTTCTCAGGATTCCTACCAATACACAGAAATGAGAACTGGAAACTATGCACGCTCTTTAAATGGTAAATGTGTAAATGCCTGCTGCAGCCTTTCAAAGAGTAACTAAGTTGCAGAGGAGACACCTCTAGCAAATCAGGTGTTAAATGAGAGGACTGGTTAGTTTTGTCAACTTGACAGCAACTATACTCTCTTGGGAGAGGGAACACTCTCTGAAGGACTGACTCCATCACATCACATCAAACTATAGGCACATCTTGGGCAGGGGACACTTCTATAATTAATGAGGCCAGAGGATGCGAGCTAGTAGTCAGCATTTGTCCATTTGTCTGCTTTGATTTCCATATGAAGTCTTGCTATTGCTTTGCTCAGTGATTGACTGGGACATGAATGTGTAAACCACATAAATCCTGTCTTCACCAAGATAATTTTGGTCAAAATGTTTAATTAAAAAAAAAAAAAAAAGAAAGAAAGAAGAAGAATCCACACTGAGAAGAGAAACATTAATGAGTCTGTTTCAGATAAGGAATCAGCAAGTTTGGGAAAAGAGAAAATCAAACAACTCTAGATAAGAAATTTTAATCAGAAAGAAGCAGTTAAGATTACCTTGTATAATAAAACAAGTGTAATAGCAAATGGCCAGTAAATAGTACCTCATCTGATTCCTTTGGAAGGTAATGTAATGCTTTTAGGGCTCAGAATGTAATGAGATTGGATTCATTAGTATTAAAACTGAAATTTGACAACAGAAACAATAGAATATATAATTTGTAATAATTTGAATACTTTAGTCTGCTAGCAGACTTTATTACATTTAGTTATAAAAATACTTTTTAAAATTTTTTTTATTGGGTATTATATTTACATTTCAGATTTTATCCCCTTACCCTGCTTCCCCCCACCTCCCAGGAACTTCCTATCCCATCATCTCTCCTCATGCTTCTATGAGGATGTGTCCTCACCTACCACCCCACTCACACCTCCCCCCCCACACTTGGTTTTCATCCTTCATGGGACCAAGAATCTCCTCTCCCACCTATGCCTGACAAGGCCATCCTCCCCTGCATATACATATGGAGTCATGGGTCCCTCCCTATGTGCTCCCAGACTGGTAGTTTATACCCTGGGGAGATCTGGTTGGTTGGTATTGTTGCTCTCCTCATGGGGTCACAAACCCTTTCTGCTCCTTCAGTCTTCTCTCTAACTTCTCCATTGGGAAACATTTGATCAGATCAGTGGTTAGCTGTGAGCATCGTTCTCTGAATGTGTCAGCCTCTGGCAGACCTCTAAGGAGACAGCTACATCAGACTCTTGTCAGCATGCACTTCCAGCCATCCACATCAGTGTCTACCTTAGATGACTGTACATGGGATGGATACCTAGGTGGAAGGGTCTCCAGATAGCCCCTCCTTCAGTTTCTGTCCCACATTTTGTTTCCATATTTGTTCCCTTGAGTATTTTTTTTTTTTTTACTCCTTCTAAGTAGGACTGAGGCATCCACACTTGGTCTTCCTTCTTCATGAGCTTTATGTGGTCTGTGAGTTGAGTCTTCCCTATTCCAAGCTTTTGGGCTAACATCTGCTTACCAGTGAGTAAATACCATGTGTGTTCTTTTGTGATTGGGTTAATGTGGGGCGCTGAGCTATGAGAGACAACCAGGTGCCCAGTCGAATGAGCTTCTGGACCCCGAAGGCCCTTTTGGGACAGCAGGTGTTCAGCTCTGTTCCTGGCCCCTTGTTCTCCCAGCTTCCACCCTTCACAGCCCCTCCCACAGAAAGAGGTTGGGAGGTCTATGACCATCACCATCGGGTCACGTAGGAATAGTGCCCCAGGCTCTCCCCACATGCATATGAGGCATCCCCAAAACCTCAGACTAAGCCACTGGGCAAGAGATCTACTCTCTTTCCCTGCTACCTAGCCGGCACTTCCGGGCTTAGAAAAGAGCTGTAACACTTCAGAACCTGCTGGCTCTCCCTGAAGTACTTCGGGACAGGCAGAAGCAGACCTACCCCACTGGCGCTCTGCCTTGGACCACCCGTGGGCAGGGGCAACTACAGAGACAGAGACTGCAGCCGTCTACATCCTATCTCCTGCCAAACCTGAGACTTTGTGGGACCCAGCTGGAGACAGGTCCCATAGGTTAACTCACTCAGGATGATATTTTCTAGTTCCATCCATTTACCTAAGAATTTCTCGAATTCATTGTTTTTAATAGCTGAGTAATACTCCATTGTGTAAATGTACCATATTTTTTGTATCCATTCCTCTGTTGGAGGACATCTGGGTTCTTTCCAGCTTCTGTCAATTATAAATAAGGCTTCCATGAACATAGTGGAGCATATGTCCTTATTATATGTTGGAGCGTCTTCTGGGTATATGCCCAGGAGTGGTATAGCTGAATCCTCAGGTAAGCTATGTCCAATTTTCTGAGGAACCACTAGACTGATTTCCAGGGTGGTTGTACCAGCGTGCAATCCCACCAACAATAGAGGAGTGTTCCTCTTTCTCTGCATCCTCGCCAGCATCCACTATCATCTCTGTTTTTAATTTTAACCATTCTGACTGGTGTGAGGTGGTATCTCAGGATAAAAATACTTTTGACTACCCTAAATTCAGACAGTGGAATACTTCCAGTTTATATTTTGTATATGTTATATTCAATTTTTCCTAGTGCAATAGAAAGCCTGAGATAAGAACGTATTACATATTTTTGCATTTCTGTTAATTTTATTATTACTTTTATTTTTGTTTTGTTATGTTTTGTTTTAAGACAGGGTCTTTCTTCCACTTGTCTGTCCTGTAGCTCATTATATAGACCAGGCCTGCCTGGAACTTGAAATGATCCTCTTCCTGTTTCTGCCTCTTGACATTAAAATTACATGTACACCAACACCCATGTATGAAAGTATAATCTTTCTGCATGGCCATTTTGAGCACAAAAATTACAAGCATGCACAAAGCTGACTGCGAAATAGGTTGGTTTTACCTTTGTTAACAATTTTGAAGTCCCATGAATGTTTTACAATTGGTGTCTGTGCTTGTACTTTCTTCTTTCTTCTGCCCTTTCTTTATTCTTTTGTCTGTCTCAGATGTTACTAGTGTGAAGAGTTGAGAATAATGATTTCACTGATGACTAACCCAATAAAGTAACTCACTAAAATGAGTATGGTTTTGTAAACACAGAAACTTGTCTGCAATATTGCGCTGAATTACTAACCCAAGAATTTAGCATCTTAGATATTTTATGAAACAAAGGTTGTCTATGTGTTCAGATGCAAAATTCATCTAAGACATTCATATATAAATATAAAATATAAAGTGTTAATATATCATATGGAAGTATTTACAAAATTTTAAATTATATAACCATTAACTGGTTGTTTTGGTTTTACTTATTATTTTTACATTAGACATAAATTTATTTCTCTACCCTAAACAGTGCTAAGTCAGAGACATATAAAGGAAAATAACACATTTTTATCCTCCGGGCATCTCATAGTAAGAAGTACACCATGTCAAAATAGACCAGATAAATTAAAATGTCATTTATCTTGCATAAAAATGTTTATGTTGTATAGATGAAAAACAGGAATGAAGCAGACTTCTACCTGTGAATATTGTTTGGAGAAAATATTCACAAATAAACAATAAATGCACATCTTAGAATGAAATACATTGTAGTCATTGCCTGATGACTGAACTTGGTTTGACATTGTAGATTATCTTAGAGGAGATATTATCATGATCTGTTTATTCACTCCATGAGCTCTGCTTGACCTCCACAGACTGAGTCTTGGAACATTGCCTCGAGGCAGGAAGGGAATAAAATAATGACAAACACAGAGACACACTTTAAAAGCATGGACCAGGTAGGTGTTTTCCAATCTCTAAACACAAGGCTCTCGTTTTTCTTAATATACACACAGCCAGGCTAATGTGGGGGTTATCTAGTCTAGGTACAAATTTTCTGTAGGAAAGCAGTCTCAGGCTTTAAACATGGGGAGGAAGAAGTAGCAGTTGCTAGTCTTTTCAAACCAAGATCAATTGTTATTAGCACTAATACTGGAAATCTTAAGCAGAGTTTGTATACACATCTTCATCCTGACCCACATGGAGAACTGGTTTTGCCAATGTCCCAGGAACTTGAGTCCTTGACCTAGCTGTGTCAATGGTTAATAATGAACATTTTGTCAGAACTTGCCTCACACAGGGCTTCCTCCTCTCCCTATACTGTTGCCTTTTATTTTTCTGTAGATGTTCAAAATGAAACTTCCCATTTTGTCCTGGGGCAGTTTACTGTTATGCTGGACCCCAGACTGTAAAATATAAGGAAAGAAGACCAGAACAGCTGTTGTGCTTCCCCTAGACACACATACTCCAAAAGAGATATTTTAACAGGTTAAAGGGATTGACACCTCAAGTCTGAGTGAGAATAAATGTTGGCAGTGTTAGAAGTGAAACAGTTTATTCATCAACCAAAGATTTATGCATCTTTGGTTATGAAATTAGACTGCATCATTGCTATCAAAGTGGGTTTAAATACCCAGTTGGTGGGTTCAATTAACTTCGAATTATATCAGTTTTCATTTTATGGAGCTGATGCCATGCACATAGTCTGTGTGACATATAAATGCTGTATAAATTATAGGGCTAGAGCTGCCCTAAAAGGTTGTCTGGAGCCCACTGGAATTCCAAATGTTTAGAGCAATACCTGGGTTGACTGGACTTATCTAAAAAATCACTGGGTTATTTTCTAATCAAGACCCTGCTTCATAGGTGGATCATGTTTTTCCACTAGATCCAAAATGACTATTCCAGAACTTCATGGAAGTTGACATGGCACAAGGGATAGGCCCAGCTATAGAGGAATTTTAATCTAGCAATATGGCATCTCTAGGAAGGGATCACATCCAAAGACCTTCTAAGTCTATGTGCTTTGGCTGGAATGACACACTTTTAATCACTCTGGCTGGAATACAGCCACGACCTTAGTAAACACATACAATCCCAAACACTGTAGACAAGGTTAGTTTGTAGAAAGAAACGGCCATGTTTACATATAACATCTAAATTGAGTGGCAGAGAAACTGATGTTAGAAATAGAATATTCTCAACTCTAACAAGAACAGGTAAGAAAGAGAAAGAAAGGAGAGGATATGAAGTTTGATCTGTACAGTTTTACAGAGACTGCTTGCAGTTGAAGACATAACAACCCAGAGAACGAGAACTAACTAGAAGATTAGAACAGTCTCCAGACATAGTTCGAAGCTCAGAAGAAGCCATTTTGAATCTGTCTGCTTGGAGACGAGTTTTGAGCTCAAACAGCTGAGTTGAACCAGACAGCTAGAGTTCAAAAAGAACGAGAAAGGGTGAGCTTATTCAGCAGTAAGTCTAGCTAGGAAGCTGAAACATTTTAGGACTAGGGTAGATAGTATGAAGGTTAGAAGCTTCCAGACATAGGCTTAGTGATAGATTTAAAAGATTATGGGCTCAACACAAGCATATATTTATGATCCTTGGGTATGGTTCTCATCTCATCCCTTTAACTGGCTAGTAAAAGTTATGTTTATACCAAGCCAATTTCTGGTCATTACTTCTTTCCAATAGAACTTTGGGGTCCATTCTTTTGCCCTTTAGCGTCAAGTGCCAGTCTATTGTGCAGTAGTAATGTCATCTACCACATATTTCTTTCCTTCCCTCCTTCCTTCCCTCCTTCCTTCCCTCCTTCCTTCCTTCCTTCCTTCCTTCCTTCCTTCCTTCCTTCCCTCCCTCCCTCCCTCTCTTTCTCTTTCTTTGGAATTTAATGTAAATAGTCCTTATTTATACAACTTGTTTCAGACATCTGTGGAGCTTTCCACAGTAAGCTGTCATTGTGGGTTGTAAGGAATTCCTGAGTTGTTGAGTGATTTTTATATCGAGTAAAAAAGTTTTAATGTAGTGCTTGTATAAGCAGGAATATTGTTCAGTCTTGGGATATTATGGAGGGCCAATAATGGCAAAGACAACAATTTTTTTCAAATGTAAAATTGTCACTATTTTCCCTTGTATGGGTAATTTTCCCAATGGTTTTCTCAACCACCGCATAAAGGTGACTTCTTTGTAAATTTAAGCATTTCGAAGAATGCAAGTTGCTTTCTGTTTTGTTTTGTTGTTGTTGTTGTTGGTGGTGGTGGTGGTGGTGGTGGTGGTGGTGGTGGTGTGTGTGTGTGTGTGTGTATTAGGGGCTACTTTTTTTTTTGCCTTTTCTGGAGTCTTATTAGCATTTTCAAAAGCAAATTGTTTTGTGGATACCTTTCATGCCACAGGTTTATTTGTAAGATGCCCTTTTTATTTCACGATCCCAACCACAATGTCTGGCCATCAGGGTACAATATTTGTAAGTTCTAGTGAATTTCAGTTAACAAACTGTTTTCTTTCTTTTGCTTTTTTTTTTTTTTTTTTCCAGGAAGAGCTGCTGGATTCTTTAAGGCAGGTTTTTCAAAAGCCTGCTAACTTCTAAAGCTGTCAGGACTTCTTTTGCCTCAGGCTAAATTCCTCTCTGAGGGCTGCAGTATAGCCAAGCTACTTCAGGCAAGCTCCCTGCTTTCCTATCTGCCTTGCCAGTCACAAGCATCTGCCAAGGGAGAGCACTGTCTGGACTTTATCTCTCACACTTGGCACCTTTGGTGGGGATCCCTAGTGCAGGTCACTGTCAAGGGGTGACTAAACAGGAAATCTCTTGCCCACACATTTCAGCAGTCTAGACAGGCTTGGTTACTGTGTGCCCATCATCTCCTGCTCGCAGAAGAGCAAGAACATGCCTGCTGGCTGTAGTGGCTTTACCTTACTTGCAGTGCTTCCCAAAAATTGGTTTAACCTTACTTCTGTGTTTTATCAAAATCTTGTTCAAAGCACTAACATACCACTGCTTATCTCTAGATTTTGCCTTTCCTGGAAATATCCCTCAAATTATTAACATACAAATATTTCTCATTTTAATCTATCTATTCACTCCAAGTTTTTCACCTGATGAATAGAATTAAGCATGCTTCTTTTACCTTCTTTAGTTTTTTTTTCTTTTTTTTTTTAATTAAGCATTCCATTAATACACATCTCAAATGATATCCTACTTCCAGGTTACGCCTTCCCAAACCCCCGGTCCCATATCTGCCCTCTCTTCCTTCTCCTTTGCCTTTATGAGTGCGCTCCTCCACCTACTCACCCACTCTTGCCTCACTGCTCCAGCCGCCCCTACACTGAGGCATCAAAACTCCACAGGACCAAGGGCCTCCCCTCCCATTGATGTCAGACAAGGCCATCCTGTGCTTCATAGGTACCTGGAGCCATGGATTCCTTCATATACACTCCTTGGTTGGTGGTCTATTAAATGGGAGCACTGTGAGGTCTGGTTAGCCGATGTTGTTCTTTCTATGGGGTTGTAATCTCCCTATGCTCCTCAAGTTCTTCCACCAGCTCACCCACTGGGGTCCCTGAGCTCATTCTGATGGTTGGGTGAGCATTCACATCTGCATTGGTCAGTTGTTGGTAGAACCTCGCAAGGAATAGCTATACCAGGTTCCAGTCAGCAAGTGCCTCTTGGCAACAGCAACAGTTCCGGGTTCTTAATTCATTATGTGTGCGCTTCTTTAGCAACCTTCATCTGACCAGATGCAAAGTCCAATGAGAATCATCGTGATAAAATAAAAGTACGAATAAGCTGAAAATACCAAATTTTTAAGGTACCCATATCCAGGGATTGAGATTTTCTCTTACAAGACTGTCTAACAGCAGAGTTGTGTTCGCTTCAATTCATGCCCCCATGACTTTCAGTATTCTACTAAATGACATTACTAGCTGGAAAAGTTACTTCAAAATAGAACAACTGTCCCATCATATAGTGCACTATAGAAGGAAAACCTAGTAGCAGGGTTCACTAGACCAAGAAATAAATTTCTAGGGGTGGGGAAGGTTACATATAAAGGTTTAAAATGGAAAGTGTCCAAAAGATACAGAAATATACAGAAATAAATAAATACAGAAAGTTTCAAAAATAAAATTAATTACATTTCATTATGGCTCAAACTCTGAACTAAATTAATAATTATTATGATTAGTATCCTCAGCATTGCTCATCTGAATAATTATCAGTAACCTCTTACTGGTTGCAAATAATTATTGAAATTTTTAGCTAATTGCTGTTTATTTTGACAAGATGTTATCACTAGAGCTTTTAGTAGAATAATACACACACAACACACACACATATATATATACACACACACACAAACAAACACACACATACACACACACACACACATACACATACACATACACACATATGCTCTTATTTTTAAGATTAGGCCACATGAACTGTAAGTTTAGTACACACACACACACACACACAAAGGTGAAAGAAGTTAACAAAGTTGTCCTCTGATTTCCATGTGTGTCTTTTTATGTCAGTTTGAAGAAAAATGTTACACATCACAGCTAAATAACAGACATTTTGTGATAGGACATACTGGTGTATACAATATAAATTTGTTTAAACCAAAATAATGTAAAAATAATAGAAAGATAGATAGATAGATAGATAGATAGATAGATACATAGATACATAGATACATAGATAGATACATAGACAGACAGACAGACAGAGAGACAGACAGACAGACAGACCGATAAGATCAACAAGTTGGCTTGCAGGAGGTTCACTATCTAGACCGAATCTTATTCTCTTTCTCTTTGACATGGGTCAAGGACAAGTAAATGGCAAGAATATGGCATTGGCTAAGAACAAGGTAGTGGCTTCAGGCAGGAATTTGACATTAGGTTTGAACAAAGAAGTAAGTTCAGGCAGAAATCTAAATATTAGGCTAGAACAAGGAAGTAGGCTTCAGATATAAAAAAGACTTTGGGCTAGGATGGGGAGTGGAGTTGGCTCAGATATTTTTGGTCATCCTGATAAGCCCTTAGAAATAGTGATCAAGGGAGTGTTCATAGAATTTTGTTTATTGCCTTGCTTGTTTTTGACTATTTTTGTTTATTGTCTTACTTGTTCCTTGACTATTTGCATCTATTGTATTGCTAGTTCCTCAAACTAGAACTGACCTTAATACCTGCATGTAATTAGAATAGTATAAAAGCAAAAAGAAAGAGGAGGGACAGGATAGGGGCGTTCTAGGGAGGGGAAATGGGGAAAGGTAATGGCATCTGAAATGTAAACAAATAAAATATCCAATAGAAAAAAAAACAGCTCTTTAATATAGTATACAGAATAATGGGTTTCATTATGGTACTTATAAAATCTGACCCTTTTTTAAAAAGTGAATTTATATTGTTGCAGTATAATTGTTAATTATGAAATATTCATGATAATATTTAAAAATATATATTCTTTTTAATTTTTGATCATTTCAACCATGATTACTGATTATAATTATATCTTTTCCATAGCTACTCTCTGCCATCCAATTTTTTAGTTTCATACTCATATCTCTCTCAAACACATGACTGCTTTTTAAACTCTTATTATTAATAATTATAATATCTATTCCTTCTGTGTCTATTTGGAGCTACATTTCTCAGAGATAAGCACTAGGAATTAGATTATGTACCTTGTTTCAAGAATAAAACTCATTTGATCAGTATACTTTGACTGAATATAGCTCCTTAAATAATGCTGCAACCCTACAAAATGTCCCCTATCCACACTCATTACTGCAATTGTAAAAGTGTTAGTTTTTCCCCTAACCCAGTTAGCTCACCAATAATTGAGACATAGACTACTAGTTTTATTATCATAATCTTGATGGTACAATAATGTATCAGTTATTTTTATTAATTATATTATTTATTTACATTTCAAATATTGTAACTGAAGTTATTAATATATTCTAATTATCTAAACTAATCTGGCTACCTCTCAGCCAAAATCCCCAAGATACTTATATTTTAGTATTGAATTGGCTGTCTCTCATCAAAGTGTGTTCTCTTGATGACTATGGACTCTCTCCTCAAGTTGAATCTTTTCTTCTTCTCTCTACCAGACTCCTTGCTGAAATCAGAAGTGTACACATATTCTCTTTTCTGCTCAGTCATTGGATGCTCTGTTTTTGTTGACAAACCTGAGAATAAATGGGAAGCAATGTTTGTACAACACTGAGGTAGGAGATACTTGGAATAAACATTACAATGCTATGTTTGAATTCCAAACAGATATGGGGGCAAATAAATCAACATTTGATTAATACAAGGATAATCTTTACACAGTGCACAATAACATAATAACATTATGCCAACATTTCCCCCTTTTATTAAAATAAAAGGATATTTCTCTTAGTTTGATAAACTATATACAATAATAGCTATCATGAAACAATAAGGAAAGATTTACATTCACAATGTCTAGTCTATATGTATTTGACAACCATGGAGAAAGTATTCTACTACTTATCCAGTCTTGGTGAGTTCAGAGTTTTGTACCTAAATCAATCTTTATCATAATTTGTACTATCAGCTGGGTGGTGATGGCGCAGGCCTTTAATCCCACCACTTGGGAGGCAGAGGCAGGCGGATTTCTGAGTTCGAGGCCAGCCTGGTCTACAGAGTGAGTTCCAGGATAGCCAGGCCTACACAGAGAAACCCTGTCTCGAAAAACAAAAAATAAATAAATAAATAAATAAATAAATAAATAACTTGTACTATCAATATAAAATATATTCTTATACTTAAAAACAATTTCTTAAATCCCAAACAAAACATTTTCTTAAATCTCAAACAACTTATTCTTAGTTTGAGGTTATAACTATCTTGTCTTCAAATCTATCAGAGACTTGAGAATTGATAAATATTACCCGAGTATGAAGGATGTTCAGGGAAGCAGCTTCCAAAATCATAGAGATGAAGGAGATTGTTGGCTACCTAGAGAGTTGCCCAAAATATCTCTATAACATTGGAGCATCTAGCTTCATCCTTCTCATCCAGAGTACCTGACAGAATTTTTTGTAAGGCAGGTATGATGAAGGTCTGTTTACCTATTGCTGACAAAGCTCAGCAGTTGCCTTCCCTGCACTATGCTTGTCCATTTTGGAACAGCATTCTGTCTGCAGTTGAAGCCAGGGCAGTTTTTTGTTTCTTTTTTTGTTGTTGTTGTTTGTTTGGTTGTTTGTTTGGTTGTTTAGTTGGTTGGTTTAAAAGCTAATGTGCCACATTTGAAGAAAATTACATAAGAAGATAATTTGATGTTCATTTTCTTCTATGATGTAAGGATCATCATTCTCTGTCCCACCCAGTACTGTTCCTCTGAGGCTTGACAGGATCTTGGCACTCTAGAATCCATTTCCTTGAGATGGTATAAGAAGCCAATGTGATTATCACAGGTAAAATAAAGATTACCAGTGTAATAGTACTTATAATTAATAATTAGTTAAAGTTAGGTCATTTATCTCCTTCTGTTTTGTTTTTATGTTTAAAATATTTTACATGGCATTATATAAAGTCCATAAGTTCTGTGTTACTGTGCCTTTCATCTTAATGTGTGTGTGTCTATTTTCTTTAAATTTATCAATTTAAAACTATTATATCAATCTATGAACTTTCAGGAATAATCTCTTTTCTGTTTTAGCATAAAAGCATTGTTTGTAAGTCCTTTTTACCTGGTGAGGAGTTTGGTTGCTTTGGATATCTTCTGTGTGTCTCTTCTCAGTCTCTGGCTTCTCTTCACATGCTGTGACTAGCCCTAATCTTGTCTTTCAACTCACAGACATTTCCACCCATTTGTCTGTAGGTAGTGTCAGTCCAGCCTCTTGCACAGGGGATTTAAGCAGGGACTGCATCCCACTGCACTCCTCCCTGGTGGCAGATGCCTCTAGGTTGCTGTTGCTTGCTTTTGGTGACACTGGTGCTCTGAGAAAAGCAGGGAGCAGAAATACAACCACTATTATAGAACAGAGGATAAAAAATGCCTCAGCATCTCTGCTGCCCTGGTGCTATAGTCAGGGTATGACTTCAGACTGGCCATAGTGAGCTTCTGTGTTTCCTGTTGGCTGCCACAGCAGTCTCCTGTTCTATGCTGTTGTTCTGGTAATGTCCATCCCATGGGGTACAGTGCAAGGTCAGGTCTACCCATTGTTGTCCCAGTCATAAGTCCCAGCCACCCTGGACTGGAGACTGTGCAGGACTCCTAAGCTTAGGTGCCTTCTGTGAGAGTCAACCCTGATTGGCTGGAAGCTCTTCTATGCTGCTGTGGCTACCAGCTTCTTTCTCAGAACTGGGTCTTCAAATGTCACTGAGTCTGCACCTATCCTGATGGCTTCTTTTGGCCTTTCAAATTTCCAAGCCTCAGATATTTACCATAAACCATTCATGCTTTTTATATCAGTAACGTGATGACTCTTACACTGCCACATACAACCTTGGATGCCCCTGGAACACAACTTCTGTGTGCTGACCATACTGAAAATTTTCTCTGAACAGTTCAGCTCAGTGTTGCTGTTTTGTTCATTTTCACCGATAATTTCTCAACTCCATTTGGCCATCATCAATTCTTCAAGTGAAACAAAGGTTTCACTTCAATAGTCCTGGTCTCTGGTTAACCACAGCCAATGCTTCCGCTCCAGCTGACCAGATATCACAGATGTATCACACATAGCTGGGTCAAATGTTTGCTTCTCTCTGACATGTCACAAGCTCAGTCATCTGCAGTGCTCCCAACATTCTTATCTTCCATGTGCCTAGAGAATACTTCAATGATCACTCAACACTCAATGCCTATTTTAGCCCCAAATTCTAAAATCCTCCACAGTCTTCCCCCAAACAACATGCATGGTATGGTCTGTCACAGAATTATCCCACTTCTGGTATCAACTCTTATTAGTGAGAGTTCTGTTGCTGTTATAAAAACACAATGTCTAAAATATAAGATAGGGAGGAAGTGATTGCTTCCACATTTGTAGTTCATCACTGAAGGAAACCTGAATAGGAACTCAAACAGAGCTGCAACCTGGAGTCAGGAGCTGAGGCAGAGACCATGGAGGAGCATTTGCTCCCCATGACTTGTTCATACTTTATAGAATGGAAAATCACCAGCCCATGGAGGACTACCCACAACAGGCTTGACCATGTCCGAAGGCCCTCCAGATGACCATGGTCTTTGTTGTTGCCTGAACTCACAGTAATGTCTGTGGGAACTGCTGCTGACGGGGGCTGTTGTATGTGGCAGTGTAATGTGTAGATGTGAGTGGCTTCCATTGCCATGTGAGACCACTTTGCCTGTGGTACCATCAAGGGCTATAATAGTATCTATGTCTCGGCTTGTAGAAGAGGGTCATGTTGATGTCTGTGTTCTGTTCTGACATAGATGGCTATGCTGAGTTCCCTGGCATGATCTGATGCTAGAGACCACGGAGAAATCCATAATCTATGCTTCTGTTGATGGTAAAGGGCAAAGAAGCAACTTTTTCATGATATTGACAACTATAGTCACAGTTGAGAAAGAGGGACATAGAAGAACAATATGATAATCCTGTCCAACCTTCCCTGGCAAAAATAAAAAGCAAAGCACACACACAAACACACACAGACACACACACAAACAGCTTAGATAGAAAGTTTTCAAAGAAAACTATTGCTAGGAAATTAATAATTCTTACAGATGGACAAGAAGAACCTACACTTTTCACTATTGTACTTAAGACACAATGATTCTAGCCATATATTGCTGTATAAAACATCACACACAGTGCAGTCTATGAGCTGTCTACAGTGTATCTTGGGGCCTAAACCTAAAAGTAATTTAAGGACAACAATAGCATATGTGGAACACAAGGACCTAAAGTGTAAATGTTGTCCAAATTTTACATTTGAGGCTGGCTCCTAACTGAGAATTAGCCAGAGCTGGGCAAGCACTATTTTTATTAAAGAGCTTTTTCTTTATTAGTCTCTCAGTGGGCAGATTGATTTCTCACTGACAAGACTACTGTTTCTATAACATCTCAGCAGAAAGTCTGGTCCCCTGGTTCTCACACTATTTTCAACTTTCCTACAGTGCTCGCTGTGCTGGCTGTATGTGTAGGGTAATGCAACAGACGAGTCAGCTGAATTCACTTCTCTCCATTTTAACCAGTTGTGGATCTTTGTAATACTTTCCATTTGCTGCAAAAAGAAACATATTTGGTGAGGCTTAAGAACTATATTTACCTGTGCATATTAGGGTAAGTATTTAGAATACAATTAGAAATTATATTGCTTTGGAAAAATTATTCTGTTCAATTGGCCTCTAGCATCTATGACTTCTTCAGTCATGAGGAACTGAGCAGAATTATACCACTAGGCCAGCATTTCTGCCTATGCAATAGACTTTGAGTCCACTTAAATTGTTGTTGTCACCAGCAAGAAAAACGTGCCACTATTGCCACAAGGACTGTCCTGCTAAGTTCACGATGGTTCATAGACATTACAATTAGGATTGTCCATTGCTTTTTTCCTTACAAGTCTTTCACAGTACCTTCCAATACTATGAGACATTGTCATCAGGAAAGATGCTTCCAGGATAAAGTTGGATTCCTTCAAGTCTGTACATTTTGAGCATGTTGTCTTTGCAATAAGTTCTCAGCTTCAAGTTAAGAAAGAAAACCAAAGGTAATGACAAAATTTTCTTGAGGGCACTCTGAATCCACTAACAAATAATTCAAAGGTACATTTTTCAAGAGTCTCATGTAACTCAAGCTTATCTCAGATATGCTGTGTAGTTGTGATTGACCCTGACTCCCTGATTTTCTTGCCCCTACCTCTTAAGTCCTGAGGTTTCCACTGTTCCCTTCAATGCTTGGTCTTGTGCTTATTTCTCGTAACAAAAATGTATTGTTTACCATAAGACAATTTTGGCAAGGAAGACATACCCTAGTAGGCATGATTGGAATAAACGACAGCCAGCCCTGTCCTATCAGTCAATGCCTAAGGATCTCATTTAGTGTTAGTTATTCAGGCAGTGTTCCCATAAGTTACAGCAATGGTACTCACTTGTGATGGCAATAAATATCTGTGTTAATTAGGATCTCTGTTTGGTGGCGTTTTTCATTTGTTCAGATCACTTTATTGTTATTTAGAATCCCTATATGCAATCAATACTCTATTAAAGCTTGAAGCTAATAGTTTGTCTGAATCAAAAATTTAAGTGCTGTGCTCAACAAAAAAAAAAAGTCACCATGAATATAACACCATTGTTTAATACTTATTAGGGACCAGATTTCTTTACCAAGTTTAGCATTATTTATATTGCTTATAAAGGTCTTGATTAAATACCTAAAAGAAAAATGAGAAAATTTTTCCTTCGCCTGAGCTTCAGTGCTCATTAATTTTACAACTCAAGGTTCTGAATTAGTTAAAACTATATTGGAGCAACAAGGACTAGAATACTCCCACTTTCAAAACCAAGAAATTTTGTATACTACTGAATGATAAATGGTATCAAAAATATTTATCTAAACCAATAGTACTTGTGTGTACATTGCATGGAAATGACTATATTGTTTTATATGGGCTTCACAGAAGTAAGATTGAATTTGGTTGAAAAATGCTACCTCTGGTTTCATATTGCTATGATAAAACTTTATGAATGAAATCAACATGGAGACCAAAGAGAGTTTATTTCATCTTAAAGTTTGCAGTTCATGATCCAGGAAAGTTGAGGCAGGAACCTGTAGGAAGGCACTGATGCAGACGCTTTGGAGTATTAACTATTGGTTTGTTCCTCAGGCTTGATCAAGCAAGGAATTTGTTGTTGTTGTTGTTGTTATTGTTTGGTTTCTGTTTGTTTGTTTGTTTGTTTGTTTGTGTGTATGTGAGTACACTATAGCTCTCTTCCTAGACACCAGAAAAGGGCATGGGATCCCATTACAGATGGTTGTGAGCCATCACATGGTTATTGGAAATTGAACTCAAGACATCAGGAAGAGCAGTCAGTGCTCTTAACTGCTGAGCAAGGTCTTCAGCCCCTGGCTTAGTTTTTAATAACACCACAGGACTACCAACCCAGGGGTGGCCAAGCTCTCAATGAGCTCAGCCTCCCACATCAATTATTAATGAGGAAATCTTTTCCACTGGTCCGACTGGTGGAGATACTACTTCAAATGATGTATCATTTTCCAAACAACTTTAGCTTGTGTGAAGTGGATGTGATACTAATCAGCACAACTGCTGCAACATAAATTAGTATAGAATTCATCAAACATGTGAGTTGCAAAATCTACCTCAGAAGGAAATGTATTTTGGAATCCATTTGAACTCATTTCAATTCAGTGAAAAAGTATGAATGGTTAAGGTTCCATTCAGCTGAGAGTGATATACAATAAGTTAATGCACACTTATACTCACAATGCCTACAGAGATTCAATTATTATATGGAATTCTCCTGTACAAAGACCTCGTAGACCTAGGATATATTCAATTTATTTTGTTAATCTCACAGTATAAAACACACACTCACAGACCAGAATATATTTGCAGATATTAAGAAAGACCAAAGAATGAATAAAAAGCAAATCACATGGCTTCTATCTGTTGTTGCCACGTGACCAAGAGTACCTTAATTTTATTATATCAAGAAAACTTACCAGCCGGGCGGTGGTGGTGCACGCCTTTAATCCCAGCACTTGGGAGGCAGAGGCAGGCGGATTTCTGAGTTCGAGGCCACCCTGGTCTACCAAGTGAGTTCCAGGACAGCCAGGGCTACACAGAGACACCCTGTCTCGAAAAAAAAAAAAAAAAAAAAGAAAAAGAAAAGAAAACTTACCAAGATTTACTCCGTGCAAGCCCTCGAGTCTCATTTTAGAGGACCTGATTCAAAAATCTGCCATTACAAATATTGTGTATGCTTCTATAAAACCAACAGAAATCCTTATTTTCTTTAGATTTTTGAGAGGGTATAAACATTAATTTATGAACACAAAAATACAAATGCCCTAGCAGAGAACAACATTGCCAAACAAAGGGAAAAAATCCAGTGTACTGAAAATATTGCATTATTGACCTTTTATCCATAAGAATGCCCCTTTCCTGACTTTTTCACACTATTCTCCAAAGTGCTTAAACACTTTCCACAGCTTTGTATTTAGCTCAATTGATCTCAGTTTATCTTCCTTACTGCAGTAACTTTGATGGAAATTTTACCTGTTTGTATTTATTAAAAGTTGGCTTTAAAAAATAACTTGCCAAAACATAATCCCAAAATATGTCTGAAGGTCGAGAAAAAATGAGAAATTAAAAAAAATTGCTTTTAGAAAGAAAAGTCTACACATGTATGTATTTAACATTATTGGCATGCAGAAATATATTTGGGGATGTACTGGGTGTCGATACAATTAGTCACACATCATACTATAGTGTTGACAAGTCTATCAACATGCTATCCTTTTCCTTACATCTCATATTTTGCTATTCCTTCCTTCATATTCATTCTTAAGGCTATTCATTTATTAAAAATGAAGGAGAATTTAAGACATCTAGTTTTCCTTAATTATATTCACTTGGTTACTCACAAAAATGCCTCATAAGAAAATTTAAATAAATGTTACTATTAAAATGATGAGATATTTCTTTTGAGGAAATTAGATTGGGAAAAAAAGACCACTGAAACTTAGGTAAAATTATAAATATATTAGGTAAAATAAATATATTTAAGTATGATATCTAATAATTCAATTGGAAATTGTGTGTGTGTGTGTGTGTGTGTGTGTGTGTGTGTGTGTGTGTGTGTATTTAGAGATAAATCTTGGCGCTTAACCATACTAGGCAAGAACATGACCATAGAATAACACTCGTACATCTCCTTGTTGTAATTCTGTCATATTAATTCATAATTTGCTTTTGAACATCTGAACTACATACTTTTTTGCCACAATAATGCAGTTTGCAATTATGGGTACATTTTTCCTCATTACCATTCAATAAAATATGCTTTGTAAGTAATTATAATGAACTTCATTTAAAACACCAAAGAAATGTCCTTGGCATATATGAAACAAAGAACAAAGCATACAGTCGATGTTCCAAACACTAATTTTCAAGATGAAGCTAGCGAAGCCAGATATTTAAGCCATGTCGATATAAACAGAAATGAAACTGAAAGTGGCCACTTACATAAAATAGAGAATACAAACTAAACCAGGAAAATAAACACTGTTTAAATTGCAGCCAATCTATTACCACTCCACTGCCTGGGTGCTTTTGTTCTACCTGAGTAGCAATCAGGGGACGCAAGGGGAAGCTTTTCCAGTGCTGTTTCTGGGTATCTGTATCCCTTGAACCGTCACCAGCAACTGTGGGAGATTCTGCTTTTAGAGCTAGATTGCTGGACTCAGACTTAGAGATCTTTATCACTTCATCAATGTGGTATGACCCTAATGTTTGACTGGAAAATAGTAATTACTACTTCACACCAGCTAGTGTAAAAGCCAGTAGGGTAGGCCCAGGCCTAAGATGCCTGAGAATCTTTGTCCTTCAGGCTTGACATCTCTCAGTGTTTTTCTGAACCTGAGTCTTCTGACATCCTACTTTCTTATATCCTGTGATCTAATGCCTTTTCTGGCATTATTCAGCATTCGATTTTCTTTAGCTTGCCTGAGTTCACCCCACCAGCTCTTAATTTCAGATGATCCTCTTATTTCAGTCCCAGCACTTCTCCTGAAAGTTTTCTCTGCTTCTTGTTGCCATGACAGCTGTCATGATTGCTATGGTTACTGGGGCTTTTTGCTGCTGCTATCACTCCTATAGATCCTGTTCCTTCTATCAGTAAGATTCTACCATGCCTAACTCTAAGTTCAGTCAGCTGCAGGTTCTCAATGTAATTGTCATGGTTGACAAACACTCAAGCCTCTTGCACTGACAATGTCAAGGTTGAGAGACCTTTAGAGTCTCTGAATCTGACATTGTCATAGCTTATAACCTCATGACACTTGTTTTAAGGGTGTCGTGCTGATTATCTTTGTTCCGTTGACACAAATTAGAGTAACCTGGGATGATGGGATCACCTAAATAAGATTAGCCCATGACCTTGTTTTCGTGGTATATTTTTAATTAATGATGTATGTGAGAAACAGAGCCCTCTTTGGGTGATGCCAACCATTGGCAGGTGTTCTTGGATTATATAAGAAAACAAACTTAAGAGGCCACAGAGAGCAAGTCAATAAGCAGGTGTTCATTGTGGTATCTATTTCAGTTCCAGCTTCTAACTTCTTGCCTTGAGTTCCAGCCTGGGCTTCTTTTGATTGACTTGCAAGTCAAGTAAACCCATTCCTTGCCCAGATCGTTTTTGGTCAGTGTTTTAGCACAGAAGCAAAAGCCAAAATAAAATAGTTACTAACTTAGAGGTAATAATTCTTTCAGTATGTCTGCTCTATATTAAAATGTTAATAAAATGGGATTATGACCTTCATGTATGTGGCATTGTGCTGAACTTCATGCCATTCTTCAGACATTTTCTGAGAATCTGAAACTAGACTCTTAATTTTATGGACTGGACAGATATCCTACATTTCTATATCCTGTGATTTAGAATTTCATAGAATTAATTGTAATCCCTAGGCCTCAGAAACATGACATGATCTCATTTAGGTTTCTCACAAGTCCTTTGAAGATAACAGTTTCAAAGCCTACTAAAATCCTGTAAATTATCACTATAAATACAATTGAATGTACCTCTGTCATAAGAATCCCATAGGCACACTCGGGTATGTCTTATTCTTTTTATCTGAGACTCTTTTCTTGAACAACTATGTTTAAAATATACATTACAATATCTTTTATTTAGCTATAACTAATGTTTCTAAAGCTTACATCGAGGGTCTGATGTATGTTCTACTTCCTGCACAAGCACCTCTTTCTTTTACATAACCCTTATTCTTAAATTTGTGTGTGTATTAATATATATTAATGTATATATATATATTATATATACATGTATATATATGTATATATATATATATATATATATATATATAATCTGGGTATATATTGAATTTATATTTATTATTAAATACAAATTTAATTATAATTTTTATGTAAATATATTTACATATACATAATTATATATATGATCTAATCCATGTCTATATTTGTATGTATTTTATATAATAAAATAAAATTATATTATAATAAATATTAATAATATTAATATTAATTTTATGGTAATATAATATAATTATATTAAATGTTATATATTATAATATAGTAATATTATAATATATAATATATTATGTATAAGTAACTTATATATAAGTAACACATACATATATATACGTATATATATGTATGTGTGTGTGGAATATCTGACCAAAAACATATATATATATACATATATATATGTTGTTGGTCAAAGGAGCCATGGAAATCCCCAAACAGGTCCTGATGTTTTGCAAAGGCAATAGGTATCTCTTGTCAAATTGACAGTAGAGTCTGTTGCTGAGGACAATACCCACACAACTCAATGTCCATAGAGAAGTAGAGCTGTTGCCTATATAGAGTTTTCACCCTTACATTTTAGTCTGTTTGATGTTGGTAAGGTTCTCTGCAGGTTAACAAGAGAGAAATGCAGACAGCAATCTAACCATGTAACTTTGACCTACAACTGGTTCTGTCTGCAAGATATGCTGGGGCAATAGAGGCAGAAAACCTGTGGGAGAAATCAACCAATGTCTGATTTTACCTGAGGCCCACACTAGGAGAAAAGAACTATAACTTGATGCTGTTTCAGTAACCAAGAACCAGAGAATAGATATCCTAGAAACTGAGAGTGAAACAAATACTATTGCTGTAAAATTGAGTATCAACAAAATAACCCTAATTATTTTCTTCTAGATTCATAGATCAGTGCCTTATTCAGTCATCATTAGAGAAGCATGCCCTGGCAGCAGATGGGAAAAATGCAGAGACCCACAGCCAGCCATTATGCAGTGTGTCTAAATGGGAGGTTGCCATCAAATCCATCTCGTCAGAGCTCAGGGAAACCTACGGAAAAGAAGGAAGATAGATTGTAGGAGACACAAGGGATGGAAGCCACCAGGAGAGCAAAGCCACCTGAATCTACTAAGCAAGGCACATATCAGACAGAGACCGAAGCAGCAAGCACAGGGCCTGCACATGTCTGTACCATGTCCTCTACATATGTATCATAGGTTTTAACTATTTTCATGGGACTCATGACTGTGTGAACAAGTAGATCTCTGATTCTTGTGCCTGTATTTGTGGTTTATTTTTGTCTGTTGGGTTGCCTTGTCCAGCACTCATGGAATAGTGTTTTCTTTATCTTACTATATTTTATTTTTTCATGTTTGGTTGTTAGCACTAAGAAGCCACTTCTCTTCTAATGGGAGAAAAAATGGGGATGAATCCAGAGAGCATGAGTGGTGGGTATGGACTGGAAGGAGAAGAAAGTATAATCAGGACACATTGTATGAGATTTTATAATATCTTGTATGTATATTTTATGATAGAAGGAAAACAATACATAAAAATTTAAATATTGCTTCATACTGACAGGTTTTTTTTTTTGAGATTTTCTGTATCTAAATTAAAATCCTGGCCTTGCATAAGATTGAGGGACCCCTAGACTGTGAGGGAGACAGTATGGAATTGAGGCTCCATTGCCAGTCATCTCAAATGTAACACTTCTTTTCTTCATGTCAGAAACTCTGTTCAGTCTACTAATGATGGATACTGAAAAGAATTAAGAAAAGGTTACTCATGAATAGTTTCTCCCCCTCAAGATTGGTTTTAACTTTTAATATATTTTAATTGAAATAGAACTATACGATTTCCCATTGTTTACTTTCTTCCTTTCAACACCTCACATATTCTTCTCTCTGTCACACACACACACTATGCAACCTGCTTTGTCTGATTTATTGTTTGTGTTTCTATAGTTTCAAGGCTAACTAATTTGGCTTAAACAAACAATAAGGGTGTGTCATCTCTCAGAGAGGCCAATTCTCTTTCTCCTACCAGTCAATAAGTAGCTCACATTTTTTGTTTGAAGAGTAACCCAGCAATAGTTCCTACTTTCCATGTTAACATGGCTACTGATACTCTCATCATTCTCTTGTTTATACAGCCACTTCTAGGAGAGACTCCTTCACATCAGAGTTCATCATAATCTAGCTTTTTCAAACTTTCTGCACCATCTACCATAATGTGCTTTGAGCTGTAGAAGCAGAAACTGTAATATTGATTAGACCTTTCATATTGCATCAAGTTAATTTACATATAATATATAATTTATATAAAGAGAAAATTTATGTGTTGTTTCTAATATTAGGTAAATATAAAATGATTCCTGAGTATAGCCTTAGATATCTCAAAACTTACTTTTAATAATGGTTCTTAAATGCTTTAACGTCCCACCACAGGTAGTGGAAAGGAAATTTAATAGAGCAAAAGAGAATACTGACCTGTTTAGATATAGTTCTTTGGAGCAAATCCAATCTGCGTTTTCAAGATATAAGCAGTTCAGTTCACACAAATCAGCAGTGCTAGCTTGTTCAACTCACAAACACTATTCACTAATCAGCAATGGCAAGACTTGCAAACAGCATTCATGAATCAGCAATAGCAGGTTGATTCAAAAGAAACCAATTGGCCTGAGTCTGTGGAAGCAGAAAAAAGTCACTGCAACACCACCAGAAGTTTTTTGGTATATTTCTTTCTATGAGGTCTTGACAAATAGTGACAATAGCAGAGTATACTAATAACACCTGGCTTTGTCAGTAAAGACCAGCATCAGCAAAGACCAGTGTTGACCAGCAAAGAATGGTAAGGTGTACTGATAACATCCAACACTGTCAAGTGTCTGTTGAGTTATACTTATATCTTTTCAAGACATCAGGTGTTCTCTCAAGCATCTGCTTTAGAAAAACCTCACATGCCCTCTTTCAAGGCTGCTTCCAGAAAAACACTGTGTGTGTGTTCTCAACAAAACATCCTCTTGTAAGACAGTTTCCAGAAAAACATCACATGACACAACTGAGTCTCCAAAGAAATCAGAAATTTCCACTTCATCTGATGTTTTATGAAATCAACCTTTTGTGTTAGTTGTCACTCTTAACGCCCTATTTCTGCACAGGCCTAACTCATTCCTTCCAAATTTGATCCATACCCAATTATGTTTCACACTTCATAGCCCTTGTATCTCATTATTCCCAGCTCAAACCGCACATACTTGTGGTTCACATATATTGTATGGGTTTGTTGTTGTTGCTGTTGTTACTACAACACGCATCCATGATGTCTACATCTGAGGATTAGAAATGAAGGACCACAGATGAGAGAGAATATGTGGCATTTGACATCTTGATTACTTCACTTAATAAAAGCTTTTCTAGGTCCAACCATTTACTTGCCAATTTCATGATTTTAGTTCTAATTACAGCTAAATATTGTTCTGTCTTGATATAGACCACATTTTAAATATAAACATCTCAGGTTGTTTTTGTTGCTGACTAATGTGGATAGAGTGACCATGAAATACATCAAAAAAATCTAAAAGTAAAATTGCTATAAGACACCCCCCTCCCAGATAAAGCTCTCCATGGCATATGCTCAAAATACTCAACATGCTAATCCACAGATGCTTGCTCAGCAATGTTCACTGTCACCCAGGGTTTAGAGAACTTCACAGAGTATAGGGGAGCATTGTAAGAACTTTTAAAAGCCAAAGGACTTTGCAGACTCCTATTAAAATTATGACAACAACAACAACAACAACAACAACAAAAATGCCAGGGTAGTATTTTCTGAATATGTCAGGGAATGCACGGATATCATTACCTTCACAAGGCTGGTAAAAGACCACATCAGTCCGAATTCTAGGATAGATGAAAAAGGAATTACAGAACCACATTTCCAGGTAAAAGTTTGTATCAGTTGATTGCTACTGTTATATGGTTATGTGGGCTTGGTAGGACTCCTAACAAGGGAGTGGAGTCATTTTTGATTATTGTGTCTTCCCATGGGGCCCTATAACTCCTACTTGTTTGTTTAATACAGCCTTGATAGACAGGTTTGTTCATAGTCTTATTATTATATATTTTACAATGTATTTGGTTTCTATCACTGGCAGGCCTGCTCCTTTCTAAAGAGAAAAGGAGAAAGAGTGTATCTTGGGGAGAGGAAAGAGGGAAGGACAGGGAGGACTGGAAGGAGTGGAGGGAGGGGAGGACGTAGTTGGTATGTATTGTATGAGAGAAGAATAAACAAACATGTTTATTATTTTTAGGGACCTAATAACCACTGTAACAACAGAATATATGGATGCATACTAGTAAAAAAACTAAGGTAGTTAATATTTGGTAATAATCAACTGTGCTGATATCTGCATCAGTCTGAACCTTATCTGAATATATTTATATATTTATATAATATATTTATTATAATATATTTAATATAATATATTTATATATTATATATATTTGGTGTATGAACTATGTATATCATAGCTTGGGAATTTCCAAATTTGGTGAATAACCAAAAGTTATTAACACCAAAATAATGGTTATGGTATATATTGAAATCTCAAACACAACTGAATGTTTTTACACTGTATTCTAAAGTTACGTATTACAATTCATTACATTCTGTAATATAAGTTTAAGAGTTATCATAGTTAGGCATTGCATTGCTCTGCAGGGATTCCATGACCAAAGCAACTCTTGTAAAGGACAACATTTAATTCATTTAATTGGGGCTGGCTTACAGTTTCACAGGTTCAGTCCATGATCATCAAGTCAGTGATTAGGTAGGCTAGGTTTGTTCAAACACATGAGTCTAGCCATAGTATAATGTAAAACACATTTAATATATTTTCAAAAGTATATATACTCTGTGGCAGTCTCAACAATGTTAAAAATCCAAAGTTCAAAGTCTCTTCTAAGATTCATGTAGTCTCTTGACTGTAATCTCATTTTGGTCCAGTCAAAAATAATGGATCAGAACAAGACAGAAAACCAGCTGGGCAAATTGCAAACTCCATGTCAAGATCCAGGTCAGAAGTGTTGTCCTCCATTTCTGAATTTTAGTGTATTCCAGATTAACTGTCGAAAAGAAAGCAAAAACCCAAATAATGCATAGATATAACTATTCTTTGTTCAATGGGAAATAAATAAACAATAAATTTAGCTGGGTGGGATTTGGGCACAAAGCCACCATTCCCTTAATCTGTTCACCTCCTCAAACATAGGGTTTAGTTCCACTACCTTCCTGGTGCTCTTTTATCACCACAGATTTTGTATTTTTTTTTCTTTTAGCTTGCTATGCTTCATCATAACACTCCTCAGGATACTAAAACACAGCAGAGACTCTAAACTGCATTGCTTTGAGACCTACTTTGTCATGCAATTAATTTAACTCTCTTCATCTGAGCCTTGGGCAAACTTCAGAAAAGAGCCAAAAGCAGCCACATTCTTCACCAAAATAACACAATAACAGTCTATTGTCCACATATTAAAATTCTTCACTGAAACCTCTAGAGCCAGGCTTCCACAGTTCATATCACCTTTAACAACAAAGTCTTCCACATTCCTAATAACATAGCTCCAAAAGCCCCACATAAAGCATTCCACTGCTTTAAAAATTCAAAGCCTCAAAATATACATCTTCCAAACAAAAGCATGGTCAGTCTTATCACAGCAGTACCCTGTCTCTGGTACCAACTTCTGTCTTAGTTAGGGTTTCCATTGCTGTGAACAGACACCATGACCAAGGAGGCTGGCTTAACAGGTACAGAGGGTCAGTCCATTATCTTCAAGGCAGGAGCATGAGAGCGACTAACCAGGCATGTCACTGGAGGAGCTGAGAGTTCTACTTTTGCAAAGAGCAAACAGAAGATGCACTAGGATGAAGGTCTTAAAGCCTAGGCACACAGTGTCAGACTTCCTCCAACATGGCCACACCTACTTCAACAAGGTCACATCTTCTAATAGTGTCACACTCCCTGGATCAAGTATATTCAAACCATCACAGGAATCATGCTCAAGTTCTTGTGCTCTTGATCAAACAGGAGATACAAAAGGTTCCGATAAAAAAAATAAATTAATAAATAAATAAATAAACAAATAAACAAATAAAACAAAAAACAAAAGCAAGAAATTACCTGGACTTCTATTATTGTTTTATGCAAGAAGCCACAAATGACATTGGTTTGTCTTGGTTAGAGTTCAGAAACACCAGAATATCTGCAAATGGATAGATCCCTATGTGGGGCAGTCTCTGGATGGCCTTTCTTTCAGTCTCTGCTCCGTTCTTTGTTCCTGCATTTCCTTTTGACAGGAGAAATTTTGGATTAATATTTTTGAGGTGAGTGGGTGGCCCCATCATCTGCAAGCATCAAACGCAGACGCTATCGCTGATGCCAAGAAGTGCTTGGCTTATATGAATGTCTCCTGAGAGTCTCTGCCAGAGTCTGACAATAATACAGATGTGAATGTAAACAGCCAAACATGTGACTGAGCACGGGAACTCCAATGGAGAAGTTATGGCAAGGACTGGAGGAGCTGAAGGAATTTGCAACCCCATAGGAAGAACAACAGTATTAACGGTCCAAAGCTCCCAGGGATTAAACCACCAGCCAAATATACACAAGGGGACCCGTGGCTCCATCTGGATATGCAGCAGAGGATTGCCTTAACTGGCATCAATTGGAGGGGTATCCCTTGGTCTTGTGGAGGTTCAATGACCCAGGGTAGGGAAATGCTAGGGTGCTAAGGCAGGAGTGAATGGGCAGGTAGGGAGGCATCCTCATAGAGGCAGGGAGAGAGGGCAGGGGATAGGGGCTTGTGGAGGGGAACCTGGGAAGGGGATAACATTTAAATATAAAAAGATGAATTTCAAGAAGAAGGAAGACCAAAGTGGGGGTGCTTCAGTCCTTCTTAGAAAGGGGAACTAAATACTCACGGGTACAAATACAAAGTGTGGAGCAGAGACTGAAGGAAAGGCCATCCAGAGACTGCCCAACCTGGGGATCCATTGCATATAGTCACCAAACCCAGACACTATGATGGATGCCAAGAAGTCCATGCTGACAGGATCCTGATATAGTTGTCTCCTGAGAGGCTCTGCCGGAACCTGACAAATACAACATGTTCACAGCCAACCTTTGGACTAAGCACAATATCGCCAATGGGGTCCCCAATGGAGGAGTTAGAGAACAGAGAACGGACTAAAGAAGCTGATGGGATTTGCAATCCCGTAGGAAGAACAATAATATCAACCAACCAGACCCCCCAGAGCTACCAGGGACTAAACCATCAATCAAGGAGTAAACATGGAGGGATCCATTGCTCCAGCTCCATATGTACCAGAGGATGGCCTTGTCAGGCATCAATGGGAGGAGAGGCCCTTGGTCCTGTGGAGGCTCTATACCCCATTGTAGGAGAATTTCAAGGCAGGGAGGCAGGAGTGGGTGGTTGGGTGGGGGAACACCCTCATAGAAGCAGTGGAGGGCGAATGAAATAGGGGTTTTTTCAGGGTGGGGGAATCAGGAAAGGGGATAATATTTGAAATGCAAATAAAGAAAAAATCCTATAAAATTAGATTTATTTATTTTATGTGAGTGTTTTGTCTACTTGTATCCCTGTTCGTTGTGTGTGTGTGTGTGTGTGTGTGTGCCTGGTGTCCTCAGATGTAAGAGGAAGACATCAGATCCTGGAACTTAACTTATGGGTCTGGAAATTGAACCTGGGGCCTCTGTAAGAGTAACAAGTTCTCCTAACCTCTGAGACTTTGCTTCAGCACCAGTGAGAAACTGAAAAACAGTCACCCTGCCATCAAGAGTTTACAGCAGACTCGCACATAATTGTCAAAACTTGGGTATTTGCATCTATTGTATTGTTAGCTCTTCAACCTAGAACTGACCTTAATAATTGCATGTAATTAAAAAGGTATAAAAGCAAAAAGGAGGAGGAGGGTGGGATAGGAGGTTTCTAGGGAGGGGAAATGGGGAAAGGAGATGGCATCTGAAATGTAAATAAATAAAATATCCAGTTAAAAAAATACTTGAAAACCATGAAGATGACCTTCAGGGAATGCACAGCAATCTACCCAAACAATGGCCATTTATTTACTCATGAACAGGAAGACTGGAGCTATCAAGTTATGAATAGACACTGACATGCTTAGTACTGCATGGATCTGGAAAGGCTACTCTTTAAGATTTCTGCAATATATATAGAATATATTCCTTGCAGAAAAGACAGAGACAAGAAAAGAAAGAATCAATGGATGCAATCAGGGAAATTAAAAAAAAAAAGAAATGTAAATAAATGAAATGACCAAGAAAAAAAGAAAAAAAGAAATACCAGAAGTATTCGAGGGCTCTGGATCCTGGTCCCATTTCCTGTTATTTTTCCTCACTATTTACACGTCTGCCTCAGGGGGGAAAAAACACCTTATGTGAGAATGTAACTATAATTCTACTCCTCTTTCCTGGAATAGAAAAGCTCATGGCCACATCGTGTGTATGAACCAACTAGGTTGACTAGCTAACTGACATGCCTATACCTAGGACTAAATTGTAACCTCTACATTAAGATCCTAACAGACCTTTTTATATGGCATACAATTGCTTTTAGGAGGCCTGTTCAATACTTATTCTTTAAGCTCTCACCTATAATCCTATAGTAAAATCCTTTCTGAAAACTCACCAGGCTGTTGAATTAGTTATTTAGATATGATATAAGCCATTATTCAACAGTGACTAAATATGAATTTTTAAACTTGTTTAAAGAAAAATCCATTAACTTTTAAAATCCGTGGCTTTCAGAGCTGGATATATAGCTCAGGGGTAGAGTATATACATGTATAGAGCTTTGTTGGGTTTATTCCCACAGTATAAAAAATATGAGACATTTCTATTGAAATAGAATAGCAGCATGAGACAACTAAGAACCACTAATGAAACAGTTATTAATTTGAGCAGTCTCTAATAAACTTCTGAGCCTTCTGCATAAACCTTGGCAGGTGTTAGACAACATGATAGTCTCTGAAATTCTTCCCCGTGTCAATGATAATAACTACTTGACAGTGAAATGTTTAAAATGTTAGCAGAGAGAATCACTTCAAGGAGATTACTGCGTCAAGACTCAGCTGGCTGAAACTCTGAGTGAGTATAATTGTTGCTTTGATGTTCCCTAGGGTTTGCTCTGTGAGAGACTATGGGGTTGTTAAAAAGTTCTGTCGAGTTTCTAGGAAAAAAATCTTTATTGTTTGCTAAGAAAAAGAAACTTGAGGACAACAAACCATTATCACATTCTCTTATTTTTAAAGAATGCAGGTTGTTACTGCTCTGTCTAGTCTTAACATTTATAATCATCTCGAAAACCAGTTCTATATGTAATTCTGTATGAAGTTTCAATTATATTTGAAATATTTACTGTTTCCATTTTTGAGATTCTAGGGTAGGCTAAGAATCACAGTAGTCTAACAAATGGAAGCATGTAGTTATAGTGAAAAAAGACTCAAATATTTTATAAAACTTATATAACCTCATTATAAAAAGAAATACATAGTGATGTTTTGTGGACTTCTTTTTCTTCTTAAGTCCTTTCTTTATCTGTAGTATTTAGATATGTTATATCTATTAATAATAAAATCACACTTTTAAATTTAGTTATATGTAAACATAATTTGGGAAGTTACATAGTGGAATGAAATCATTGCCCAAATGATTGACAAAAAGGAAAAAAATCAAATACTAAATAAATAGTAAAAACATTCTTCAGTTATAATTCAACATAAAATTTTATAAAGATAAAATATATCTTTCCAAGACTCAGTTCTTATTTTATTATCTAAAGCACAGTAAACGATAATAAAATGATTTTCTTCTTAATACAATCTGAAGTATTTAAATACACAACTTAGTCCATTGTTTGCTTAAAACTGAACATTTTGGTTTTCCCAATACTTTTCCAGTTCTTTTACTTCCTTTTAGATAGATTTTACAATTTTAAAGACATTAAAACATCAGGCAACACAGTGAGGATTATAAAATCTCAGTGAGTCTCATTTTTTGGCAATAATTCTCATATTTTCTATCAGAGCAGTACAGTAATATGTTATAAGAAAAATCTTAATATGATACATAGCCATTCCCAGCATTGAGAACTAAGTATGTATCTCTTCTTTAGGCTGAACCTATCCCTACAATCCTCTGAGTTACAGAAACACACTGTGTCTGGGGATGTTATTGTGTTTGTGTGGATGTGTATGAATATGAAAGTAACAAAAGAGAGTCTTGAGAGAATGTTTCATGAATTTAATACATTTAGCAGATTGTGAACACAATTAAAATTAACATTAAACAATTAAATTAACATTAGAATGAAATGAATGACAGGGGAATCAATGGAACTTACCTGAAATTCAAAATAATGGCAGAGGTGAGAGAAAGAGAGAGAGAGAGAGAGAGAGAGAGAGAGAGAGAGAGAGAGAGAGGTGGGATCAAGACCAATGTTGTTAATTATTCCATTGATACAGAAGGATGTCTATACCTACAGTTATTGAGCAAGTACTACTAACCTATCAGAGCAAAATGTATCAGTTTGACCAAGTGAAATATCAATCCAATGAAAGGTTTCAAGTATCATATCATATCATATTATATAAAACTTTATATTTTTGAGGAATCGATATTGAATAAAGAAAGTGTTCTGACTTGGGAAATTGTGTAAAGCAGAGGGATTTAAACTTTGATATTATAAAAAAAGTGGTGACTATGATACATGTAGAGAATATTAGAAAAGCCAATTCACCTCACAAATTAAAACAAAACAAACAAAAAACACAAAGCATATTCATAAATTCATTCATATTAGATCCTTGTATTTTTACGCTGGCCACCATATACATATATATTTTTGGCTATATGTATAGGTACATTTTGGGCAGTGTATCAATATAAGCACACACACATATATCTCTATATCTATATCTATCTATATCTATATCTATATCTATATCTATATCTATATCTATATCTATATCTATATCTATATCTATATCTATATCTATATCTATATCTATATCTATATCATCTATATCTAATCTATCTATACATATATATATGTGTGTATGTATGTATATTTATATATATATATTTATGTGTGGGTGTGTTTGTATGTGTATGTGAGTACATATTGTATGTAAAACAACACAAAGCAAATTTCATAAAAACTGCAAGAATTGTTATTATGTTTTATTTCATATTATATCTTTAAAAATAAGTATATTATTAGTTTCTGTATTTCTTTTCTCAAGCAAGAACAGCGAAAGCCATTATTATTATAAAAATGAGAAAATTAAATTTAATGTACTTTATCACTGTTTATACATTATTTGAAGTTCATATCATATAACACTACATGTAAAACTTACACCCATTGTCTTTAAACACATGACATTTTGAGTGAATACATTTTATTCAATATATTTGGATTTAGGACAATTTTCTCCAACAGTAGCTAAATTTATAAACTCAAATAAAATTCTTAGAAAGTGAGAATCAACAATTTGCATTTGAGAAATATATATATATATGTTCATTTATTGCAAATCCTTCAACTTTTTTTGCTTTTTTGCTTATTATGATTAACAAACTTGCTCAATAATTTTTGCCTTCAACCTTTATGTTACTGTGCTCTTTGTTACTGTGTAAAATGAGGCCCAGAAAATTTAAGTGGTTCTTCTTTTATGCAATTAGTCATAAGTAAAATTTGTATGTATTCATTAAACATTCTTGTTTAAACATTCTTTTATATAAAACAAATTCTGTGTGTCAAATGATCTAGCTATCATGTTAGAAATGAAAGCTACCTATAATATACAATTATTTTTCTCATGATAGAGAAAGAAAATGAGCCAGTATGGTATTAGCACATTTATTTTTTTCATTACTACTGTTGAATGTATAACTTCATATAAATGTATTCATAAAAGTTTTATATGGAAATATGCAATTGTGTGTGTTTGTCTATGTGTGTGAGAAAGAGAGAGCATAGGTACTACATATTTGATGATGCCTCTATATTTACATGTGTGGAATGGTTGTATGTGCATTTCTGGTTTTGTGTTGGTGGGGTGTTTCCATGTACATATTGGAGAGGAAAAATAATCAAAATTAACTTTTTACTAGTTTTTATTTTGTAATGTTTATTCACTATACCTCAGGTTGTCAGTACACATATTGATATTTCTAAGTTCATGACCCAAATCTAACAATTAATATAGAAGCACCTTATGTTCTTTTAGTTACCAATATTTTAGCTTTGAGTCCTGATATATTAGAATGTGGTCACTACAATTCGACACCTTTCTGGAGCCTTGCTCTGCACATTCATGGAGATACCTTTCAAACATCTAGAGGACAATTCTCTCTCACGTTTTTCTGATCTATTTGTACCCATCTAGGGGAAGTTTCTTGGACATAGGCTCTGATGCTCTTGGTTCTATGCTTAGATCAACTGATTGCCAAGGGAAAACTCATAGGGTTTTTTTTGTGGTTTTTTTTTGGGGGGGGTTGTTTTTTGTTTTTTGGGTTTTTTTTTTGTTTGTTTTTGTTTTTGTTTTTGTTTTTGTTTTTTGAGAGCACCCAATTTTGCTACTTATTGTGCCCTTAAAATCAATGAAAAGGGGTTTATGGTTTGTTGCCTTCTCTAATATATTCTCCCAGCAAGTGGGAGGAAGCGGTAGAAGGGTCTTCAAGATCTAGCCAAGGCTGAACTACAGAGCAAGTCTCAGACAAGCTAAAGCTACAAAGAGTGTCCTTGTCTCAAATTAAAAACGCTTTAGTTTTATCTTTCAAAAGAAAAACTAAATGTTGACAATATATTTTAATGCTTCTCTCATTATGTTATCTCTTTATTTTTTTTATTATTTTTACATATTTTATTACATTGTTTTCCATATTTTATTACTTTTACATTACATACATCATTTTTAAACAAAAATTATTTTGTTTACTGTAAACAGCTCTTCTTAGTATATCAATAGTGGAACAGAAACTTATTTATTAAATTTCTGAATATAATTTTCATAAAGCTTTCATTTTTCTAAAACCATATTACTTGGATTTATTCATTTACATTTGCTTTCCACAAAATATGCAATTAAAACTGATACACTCAAATCTGAAGAAAGTTGTAGTTTGGATTAATATTTGGTATATATTTTATCTTATGTAGTCTTTATCTTCCTAAAGTGTGAATTGTTTGGAAAAAAATCCATTTTATTTCTCTAAGCCTTTTTAAAATGTTAAGTTTTGTGTAGAAAACCATGACACTATTCTATTTTTGCCTTTTGTGAAACTAGAAGGGTGTTATTATATTTACTCAGTTTGTGCTTTGTGCACATTATGTTTGCTTCTGAGTCATCCCCACAGAAGAAAGGGCAATCACAGATATATAAGTAAGTTGTTCTATAATTGTATCATATTATATAATATTAATTTTCTCTTAAAATTCAGGAAATTTGATTTTAAATTAGGGTAGCTTACTGTAGTTCTTACTTTATATCATAATAGAAAAATATCTGACAATCAACTTAAGCAAGGAAATATTTATGTTTCATAGTTTTAAAGGCTGTGAGTCTTTCATAACATATTGGTATGTTGGAACATCTCAGTACCCGTTAGCAAAAATATGGGGACAATCTTTCTGGAATGACTTCAAGGAAGCAGAATGAGAACCAGGGGCTGTGTAGGCTACACAAGACTTACCACTATTGTCTTTTCCTCCACTTTAATGATTTCAACTCTTGTTTGATTTCCTTTCCAGAAGCCTTCCCAGCTTCATGTCTTATCTTTCTTGTTTTTTTTGTTTTGTTTTGTTTTGGTTTTGTTTTGTTTTTGCTTATTACTTATTTATTCACTCTACATTCCAGTATCAGCTCTCGTCTCCTCTCAGTACCCCTTCAGGCAGGACCTACCTCTATTCCTCCTTACTTTTCACCTCTGAGAAGGGGAGTACCCCCTCTAGATATTAATATCCCCCCACACCCTAAACTCTCATTCTCTACCCCCTATTTGGAACAATCGGGACTCTGCAGGCCTAGGCATATCCTTTCATACTGAAACAAAACAGTCCATTTAGGGGAATGAGATCCACAGACAGGCAGGCAACATATTCGGGGAGAGCAGCCACTCCTGTTGTTGGGGACAAAGCTGCTCATGTGCAGGGAACCTATGTCTAGCACACATCCTTGATTGTGGTTGGTGGTTCAATCTCTGACAGCCCGCAAGGGTCCAGGTTAGTTTACTCTGTTGGTCTTGTGTGGAATTCCTGAACACTTCGTGTCCCTGAACCCTTCTCCCAACTCTCCCAAAAGACTACCTAAGGTCGATTTTATGTTTGGCTGTTGATCTTTGCATCCTTTTCTATTGGCTGCAGAAGGGGCCTCTCAGAGGACCTTTATGCTAGGTTCCTGTTGGCAAGCATAACAGAGCATCATTAGTAATGTCAGGGATTGGTTCTTGTCCATGGAAGGGTCTTGATTTGGAGCAAACATTGGTTGGCTATTCCCTCTGTCTCTGCTCTGTCTTTGACCTTGCATATCTTGTAAGCAGGACACATTTTGGGTCCAAGGTTTTGTGGGTGAGTTGCTGTCCTTAATCCTCCACTGGGAGTCCAGCCTGGCTATAGGTATTGGTCACTTCCAGATCCATATCTCCCACTTCTAGGAGTCTCAGCTAGAGTAACACCTATAGAGCATTCCAAGTCTCTGGCACATCCTAGAGACTATCCCATCCACCTACGACCAATTTTCTTGTTGTCTACCATGTTCTCCTACATCTGATTCCTCCTACTCTGCATGTCTACCCATCCCCTCTCCTACTCAGTACCCTCCTACCATCTATCTCTGATACCTATTTTGTTTTCCCTTCAGAGAAAGAATCAACCATCTTTCCTTGGATATTCCTTGTTATTTGGCTTCTTTATGTATTTTAGCTACAGTATTCTTATCCTGTACTTTAGGACTAATATCATCTTCTAAGTGAGTGCATACTACAAATTATCTCTTGGGTCTGTGTTACCTCATTCATCATGATTTTTTTCTAGTATCATTCCAATGTGTAAAAAAAAACATATTTTCTTTATCCATTCTTCAGTTGTGGCACATTTAGGGTGTTTCCAGTTTCTGGCTGTTACACATAAAGCTGCTATGAACATAGCTGAGCTAGTATTCCTGTTGCATGGTGGAGAAACTTTTGAGTATACTCTCAGGGTATATATATATCTGGATCTCGTGGAAGAACTATTTCCAGTTTTCTGAGAAACCATCAAACTGATTTCCAGAGTGGTTGTACACATTGCTATTCCGTCAAGTGGTGGAGATATGCTCACCTTACTGCACAACCTTGCTAGCATGAGCTGTCCATTGAGATTTTGATCTTAACCATTTTAATAGGTGAATCTCAGAGTCATTTTGTTTTTTTTTTGTTGTTGTTGTTTTTTTTTTTTTCATTTTCCTGACGATGAATGACCTTAAACATTTATTTAGGTGCTTCTTAGCCATTTAAGATTCCTCCATCTTCTGTTTAGCTCTGTACCTCATTTTTAATTGGTTTATTTGGTTTGATGGTATCTAACATCTTGATTTCTTTATATATTTTGGATATTATCCCTCTGTCACATTTAATGTTGATGAAGAACGTTTCCCAATCAGTAGACTCTCATTTTGCCCTAATGATGGTGTCCTTTCTCTTACAGAAAATTTTCAGTTTTGTGAAATCTCATTTACTGTTGCCACTCAGGAAGACCAAAATGTAGTCTAGGATAGTCCCAGCCCTTGCTTCTCTGGATAAAAACAATGGGCACTGGGACAGACTGTAATTCTTAAACTCCTGTGCACGCCAGTGTTGGTAGCAACTGCAAGGAGTTGAGAATAGTAGTTCCCATCCTCCTGTGTACCCAGACGCCCCTGGACACTGTGAGGAGTTGGAAAAAGGAGTCCTTGGGACCATAATGAGCCCTGGACTGGGGTGGAATCCAGCTTAGCTAGCAGTGAGTGCCAGGTATGGAGGGGATGGAAGAGGGGCCTTCTATGAGAAAATTATATTCAGTTCTGTATGAAGACTCATCTCAACCCCTATGGTAGCCCTTGATAAGGGAGACAGTCCTTGCTAGTCCAAACTATTTTATTCATGGCGCATAAGGATGCATATGTCTTACTCAGTGTGAATCAGAAATTAAATACCTTTTACAGGAAAGAAAGACTAGCAAGGAAAGCTCATTGGCTAAACACTCCAGATATTGGCCTATCCAAATACCACATTAGCCTGGAGAACTCTAGATTTTTATCCTACTTTTCAGGTTATCATGGTCCTCTTAGTGTCATGTTCATATGTGCTCCAGGACAGGAACCTGGTCTGAAGCTAATTCTAATGCCTACCATTCTTTTACCAGGGGTTTTTGAGTCTGTTCACCCTACCAGTTCTTTTGTCTGGTGGCACATTTCCACTCACCCCACACATGTGTTATTTTCGATAAAGTACACTATGTCCAAAGCCTCATTTAATTTTTTAATGTAACAAAATAAAATGTAATAAAATAAAATAAAAATATCACAGTGAAAACATTGCACAAAACGAACAGTGGACAATGTACAAGAATCATAATTTGACTCATTTGCATAATCAGCAATCTCATAATATTATATTAAAATGATTTTTGTCTAGTTCCATCCTCTCATCTACAAATGCTGTAATGTCATTTATTAACATTCTCAATACTATCTGTTTATCAAATTTGGAAAGTATTTCAAAATTTGTAACTTTCTGCTAAACTTCATTTCTTATTATTTAACATCAATATTATCCAGTGTATTTTCTCACTTTTTTTCTAAGTTTTTTTTCTGTGATATGAGAGTGTTCTCTTTCTAGTTTCTTTTTCCCTGCTGTCTTCTCTTTGCAGACAATATTCCTTCACATTCTGCATACCATATTATCAATAATTTATGTAATGTACATCCTACAGCTGTCTACTTTTAAAAGTACCATAAACTAACAACGAATTGACATAAATAAGTAAATACCTAACTAGAAATATTGCTGGTTGTAAAATAATATGCTAGAAAATAGACTCCTAATATTTATTTTGTTCATGCTTTGTTTGAAGTTATGTTATTTGGAACTTTCAAACATTTCTTTTTGTAATTCTCATGAAAAGATTTTGTGAAGTTAAAAAGATTTAAAGAATATCACTCTTTGTAACAACATACATGGTAACTGCAGGCTATGTGAGGCTTCTACAATAGTTATCATAGGTCTTATATTAGGAAAATGTTCTCAAGAAAAATTTCTTAAAACCAAGACTAGAGGGAGAGTAACTGTTATGCAAAATGGTTTCTTTCTTAAAAAATATACTCAAATGAATGAAAGTGTGTAAAAGAGCCATTTGCATTTTAGAAAGAAATTGATGATAGAGATAAGATAGAGAAAGAAGTAGACATTTTTATTTTATCTCTTTCCTTAATATTGACTCTCCCATTAATATGTCTTATCTATAAGAAACATTATTCATTTTACTCAGGAACTGATTTAACATGTATTTGACCTGCAGTGGACATTAAACTATATTTATAAAATATCAGGGGCTGTGTTTATTATTTTCCTTCAACTTCACTTTTTGTTGAAAGAAGTTCTAAGCCTTCAAAAGAATGACTTCATATATGTTCATCAGTGATGCATTATGAATTAACATCCGATGCTTTCTTCTATGTGTTATAATTCATTGGATTATTAAAGACAAATATTAGTCAAATAGTAAATACAAAAATAAATAAATAATTTTCAATAGATTATCTGAGTCACATGTAGTACAAAATGTGACACAGACTTGGGCAAAGAGTCAAAACTTTAGTTATGAGATTTGATGACAGATCAATGTGTTATTTTGTTTTTACTGAAAGCAGTGTCTAGAACATCAATATTTTTCAACCAGAGTATCATTTATGTAAAATTCACTTTCTTTCGTAGATTAAGTATAAGTATGGATGATATACAAATAATAAATGTGGGTAGAAAATATATTTTAGAGATAACATATTTAGATTCATTTGATAATCATATAAAGAGTGAAATATGACTTGTCAAGGGAAGACATCATAACAGAAGGAATAATGAACCATATTTAACTGTATTATAAATAAGGTGAATATTGGTAGTATTAAAACATGACTCTTTTCATTGATTTTTTAATTATTCAGTTTTACATCCCAATCTCAGCTCCCTTCTCTCCTCTCCTCGTCTCACCCTCACAGATCATCCTCCTTCCCTTCACCTCAGAAAAAGAGAAGACCCCATTGGATAAAAGAACATATCTACATAAAATATGAGAAAATACACCCTCCTTTATGACATATTCTATAACATATAGAACTATGGTATATGATAAGCAGCTATAAAATTTCTAGGTTGATGGAAGACATATTATAGACTGTACCTAGTTTATATCAGAAAAATCATTTGTGACAAAAAGGATCAATAGTACAATACATCCAGAAAACACAATTTTTTAAAAAAATCATTCCCTAAACTAGAAAAAAAGAATAACATACAGTGCTTGTAATGGGTTTGTGCATTAAAAGACAGTAAGGTAATAAATTGATAAAATGGCCTTGGACATCTTTGTCAAGTATATGTTAATATTCTTACATTTTTATACCTATTGATCATGACATTTATTCAAATATGTCTTAAAATATAATCTAAAATGAAGAAAAATAATAGAAGTTTTAATGAAATTGGAGCAAGTCTAATGCTTTAGAAACGTATAGGAACTACATTTCTACCTTAGATGAGCATTTTAGATTCAACATTGCACTTCTTCATTATTTCATTACCATGTCACTGAAGTCAACAAACACACATCTTACTTTGAAAGAATGTATACCATGCTTGCTTTGCCTCCATCTGTTTTTATTATTTGATATTGACATACTGTACTCTTTCATTTTTTTAAAATTAGTTAATTGTTCTTTTACAGTCCAGTTGTTATTGCCCCCTTGGTCCACCCTCTTACCATTCCTCATTCCATTCCTTCTCCACAAGAAGATGTCCCCCCCACCACTGTGTGGAATGAAATGATTCATGGGTTTACTGAAATTCCAGATGTAAAAGGTATAATTTACAGATGTGATGAAATAAAAGAAAAAATCCAATGTTTATCATTCAGGTTCACACAAGGTTACAGTTTCCACTGTCTTTTCCATGTATATGCAATTTTACTCAGCCGTGAGTACATTACCAAGTCTTAAATAACCTTTGAAAACAAGAACTGCACTAACTTCTACTTAGGACCAGCCTTGGCTTGGAGAAGGGTTCTGTGAGAAAAAAATGTCTGGGAGCTGCCAAAAGAACTACTGGAAGTTAAATCCTGGCTCCAAGCTTCAGACCTGTGTTCTGCTTCCTATTCTAAGAGATCTCTCTGTTCTTGTCTCTCTTGCTTCTCTCTCTCTACTTCTCTTATTCTCCTCCCTCCTCTCTCTCTCTCTCTCTCTCTCTCTCTCTCTCTCTCTCTCTCTCTC